>VZRU01000079.1:0-28267 GCA_013398155.1 Pedionomus torquatus | reverse complement strand
ATGAAGGGGTGGGGTTTTTCTTTCAAACTTTTTTCCCCGTTTTCACCTGTCTGACCAGCCGCTGACTCTTTCTCTTTCTCTCCTGCTTTCAATGCATCTTGGGTAGAATTGTGGAACAAGCACCAGGAAGTGAAAAAGCAAAAATCTTTGGAAAAAACGAGTAAGGAAATAAAAAAATGTAGAAACTGACTCCTCCAGCCTCCCCATAACTGCCAACTCCCCAGGTGCAGGGTGAGCTTGCATCTATGGCACACAGTTTTTATGCTCACTAAAATAAAGGTCTATCAAGAAAGCGTGCATTATAGAGGAGACCAAACAGATCAGTTTGCCTTGGAGAAATTGTGTTCAAATGTTTCTTCTTTTTTTTTTTTTCTTCTTTTCTTTTTTTCTTCCCCTGAATGCTGCCCTCTTCAAAGAAGGGGAAGCATGTTTTCTGCCTCCTTACTGTATCATATCTATATGGAAGGATTTTAAAATACTCCATCTCCTTTCTTAAAAGTTAAAGACAGTTTTGTTTATCAAGTCTTTGACATGACTGGATTGATTGATTGGTTGAATGTTACTGGAACAAGGAATTCTCTGTTCAAGCTGTGGGATGGTAAATTTTGTTACCTGGGATCAATCATGAATGATTAATGACCACAGTCAGTCTGCGACAAGAAATATTTTGAGGGGGAGAGAGAAGGTGTATGTGAAGAATTGTATTTAGTGATGGCTGCTAAAGAATAGCCTCATAATGAGGAGTCCATCTGATTTTGGTTTCTATATCCCATGTTAAAGGAGGAATGAAATAGTCTGAGGCTGTTTGCAGAGTCTAAATAGTAGTCTAAATCTACGCAAATCTTAACATCTATTGAAACGGGTTATTTTATATATGTTATTTGCAGGTATAGTACAAAAATTTTGCTGTTTTGATTATCACTGTTGTAAATAGGGACATATGATATAAGGACAATAGCTAGTTTGTAATAAACATGATGTGGTAGATATTTCCTAACCGTAACTGTAGTTTCTACTTTGCAGAGCTGATGCTTTTACAGAGTGAAGATCGCAGGGGCATTTAATAGCTAAGGTGAAAGGGTGAAAATTCCTGACTGACCCCATTCTCACTGGGCCTGGATTTGATACATGAGTTTTAGGCTGCTCAGTTTAGTGCAAGTGAGCATCTGGGGTTAGTTCAGAGAGAATGGGGCAAACAGGGCACCTCTGCTGTAGAGCTTACTACATTTAAGAACTGAATTGCTTTCTGCTGAAAGTGGGCACGTGTCAGACACACAAAGCACACACACAACACCTTCTGTCCTAAACTGAGCATTTCAGGTAGATGCCTATGTCGGGAGGAATAAATGGAGGTTTTAGTGTTTTATGTGTATTAGACTTATAACTCCATGAAGAAGGGGAGGTTTGTAAGCGCCTGTAAATTGATAGTGACAACAATGTGATTGTGGTTATTGTGCTCCTTAAACTCAATTACCAGTACTGCCCACAGCTGCCAAATGCCTGAGCTGTTTCAGTCAGATTCAGTTGCTTTAAAAGTCAGACTGCTTTAAGAGTCAAATATATCCGAATTGTATGTTGGGACAGGGAACTCTTAAATTGCTTAAAACATGCAGCTGAAGCTCAGTGTTCTTGCTATATAACGAGATACAAAACTTCCTGATGCATTGTTATGCAGAGCTAGAAATGGTGGCTGTTTGAATAAGTGGAAATAGATCTCTTCTAGCGAGCAATGTATATTTCAGCAGAAAAAGAAAGATTCCAAATTCTTAGGATATTTGTAGTTATTTTATTCTTGTTTATACTTTCTCTTTGTTAGAATCTTTGATTTGATTTACAGTAACTAAAGCATATGGATTTAGAGGCGGAATACTATAACAAATGAAGAACGCTCTCTGTAAGACACTTCACATGGAGAATGGGTGGTTGAGTAGTAAGCTAGTGTGGTCTGCACAGCCCGCTTATGGCTTTGCTATTCATGAGTTTACATACCATCTCAAACTCACTCCCACAAATCTTTGTATATTATCCTTCTCTCTCTCTCTCCTCCCTTCTCCTTTTCTTTC
Source organism: Pedionomus torquatus (assembly GCA_013398155.1). Taxonomy (NCBI): domain Eukaryota; kingdom Metazoa; phylum Chordata; class Aves; order Charadriiformes; family Pedionomidae; genus Pedionomus; species Pedionomus torquatus. The sequence continues at coordinate 26,204 of VZRU01000079.1, read as the reverse complement.
CTTTTCACTGTCTTACCCTCTCTAATATTACATATAATACAAACATGTTCATATTTCCCAGGTTGTTGTGATCAGTGGTTATAAGAGATAGTGGCACAGTTTGCTCAGAGATACTGGACATAGTCATGGGTATATAATACAAATATTCCAGCTGCTGATCATGTCTTCCTGTTACTGAATAGTTGGCAGATATGGATATGGCAGAAGTGTTGCATTCAGTCTTTTCCCCTTTCTGAGAGTAGTGACATTCTGTGTATAATATAGAACACATTATTTTCTTGTCTTGTTATTTACCTTGTTCAGTGCTTATCCAAACTTCTTTTCAGGCTCTACCTCTCCATCATTCTCTTTTCCTTCTGCCATCCCATCAGAGGACAATATATGATATGATTCTAGAACTGCATGGGAAATGGAACATAAAGTTCTTTATCCATTTCCCCCCCCCCCTTTTTTGTTTTCAGTGCGGCGGGTTAATGAATGCATGACCTGAGGCTTGCTGATACCCTCTCTCACTACTGACCTATGTGATTGCCAACTCTGGAGAGCCATTTGTCAATGTAATTGGGGAACGTTGTGAAGTACAGCATCATACAAGCTTCTTCCTTGAAATTCTTACTGGTGTACCACCAATTTTCACTGTTTATGTTCTTCTCATGTGTTGCCTGATTTTTACCTAGACAGTTGCTGCAGGCAACCTAAAAAATTCAGTCCAAGACTTTGAGCAAATTAGCTGTTCAAAAAAGGATTCCAGCTTTAAGTAAATAAGTATCCTTTATTTTGCCAAGAATAAAGGAGGTGGCTTCCTAGAGTTGAATGGCAACTGCTCTGCATGTGTTATTGTAACTGGAAGCTACTTGACCTTTGTCTGTCCTCTTTTTCTCTCTTGAATGGCTAACAAAGGTACTGTTTAGTGATAGTCTGCTCCTGGACTATGCCTTTGGAGTATCTGAAATTCAGATTCACATTTGAAAAGTGGCAGATGTGTCCTGCTGGCCTTGATGTTTACAGTACCAAGGAAAAAAAAAATGTTAAAGGAATGAGATAGCAAATTTTCTTGGTACTGTGCCTGCTTTCAGTCTGTCATCTGCTTTTGGACATACTGTTTTTTCTTGGTGCAGTAATGATTTACTTTTTCCTTTGTTCAGGGCCAGAAGGTGTGAAACACTTTGATTTGGGAGAAACGGATGAGAAAAAATCCCAAATCAGTGCAGACAGTGGTCTCAGTTTGGCCTCAGGTTCTCAGGTCAGTGGTTTCTATGCTTACCTTATTTATGTGGAAAGAGAGAGGACTCTTCTATACACTACTTAATTGCAGGAAGACTTCTAGGGTTTGAGCATTCTTGAAAGGCTCGCTCAGTAAAATTTCTTACACCTTTCCTGTAGGGGACTGATCTTTGGGAATTCCTCAGTTGTGGGACCCCATGATCTTTTTGAGGTACGGGCGGTAGTTTCTGTTTGGTTGGCTAAATAAATCCTGGGATCATAAGGTGTGTGATTCAAGACCCCAGAGGAATGGGAAGTGATGTTCTCACCTTATGATAAAAACTAATGTGACTTTTCTTCCTTTCCTTTATATGTTTTGGTTGCAGAAGAGTGATTTTGACTCTGTTCCAAGCGGAGGACCAGCAGTTATGGTCCGAAGTACAAGCCAGGATTCTGAAGTTAGCACAGTGGTAGGATATAGCCAAAGGAAATCTTGATGTGATTTACTGCTTGCTGAAGTGGGGGAGGGAATTTTGCACCTCCATTTTGTGTGGTTTGGCTGCTTACTGTCATACAAGCATGATGTATGTCTGTGAGCTCTCCAGAGCCTCTGAGTGGGTGACAAGCATATGTGTCTGACAGAACATACTCAATGCTTTATTAGCAGGTTGCTTCCTTCATATATGGTGCTCATTGCTGCTATGTATTCCTGTATATTGGTGTATTTATGGAACTGGTGTATTGCAATAATTTTATAAATATGCCTTAGTTGCGTATAAACTACCTGTAAAGAATAGAAATTTAAAAATACAGCCCGAGAGTAAAAAAGGCGTACTGCTTGATGCACTAAAACAAGAACAAGCTTTCTGATGTGTTAGCTTAAATCACTTGAATCATATCAAAACGTCTGCTTGCTTTCTGAGCAACTGTAGGGCCTACAGGGAAAAGGTAGCAGGAATGCATTCAGCAAAAAAAAAAGTATGTGCCTTCTCTCTACCACGTGTTGTCTGCTGTGGCATATTTTAGGGATAAAAACCAAGGAACTTTCCTTTCTATTGTTGCCGCTGTTTTTACTTCTCTCTAAACTGCTGCATACCTGGGAATATTTAGCTTTCCATGATCTTTTTGCAGCTTGTAAGAAGAATAATACTCTGTGTTTCTCTAATGGACCCAGAAATTGTATTCTCTGGGATGCTTCCCCAGGCAGAAAGGTCTACAAGAGCTAGTTGATACTCCAGTATGTCCTCCAAGCTCAAGAAGGGTCCATCCTGACAACTAAGGAACTAAGCAAAGGCAGCAGGAGGCCTTTGCCTGGATGACCACAGAGCTCCTAATGGAACTCAGACATTAAAAGGAAATACACAAGAGGTGGAAGCAGGGGCAGGTAACATTTGCTGTCTCGTCTTGCAGGGCTAGGGTTAGGAAAGCCAATATGGACCCAGTTGAATCTGGCAAGGATTGTGAATGAAAACAGGAGAGGATTCTGCAAGTACTTAAGCATCAAGAGAAAGGACATGGGCCTACTATTGAATGGGGCAGGGAAGCTGGTGTCAGATGGGAAAGACTGAGGTACTTCGGGCATTCTTTGCCTCAGTCTTTACCAAGAAAAATGGCCTCGGGAATCCCAGACCCCTGAGATGAGATGAAAAGTCTGAAATAAGAAAGACTTACCCTCATGGAGGATGACCAGGCTAGAGAGCGCTTCAATAAACTGGGTATATGTAAATCCATGGTTCCTGAGGGATTGCAGCCACAAATGCTGAGGGAGCTGCTTGATGCCATCGCAAGGCCTCTCTGAATAGTCGTGGTGATTAGGAGAGATCCTTGAAGACTGGAAGACAGCAAATACCACTCTTACCTTCAAGAAGGGAGATCTGGGCAGATACAGGCTGGGCAACCTCCATCCTTGGGAGAGATGAAGCAGAAAATCTTCCTGGAAAGCGTTTCCAAGCATGTGAAGGACAAGAGGGTGAACAGGAATAGTCATCGTGCATTTACAGAGGAGCGAGCATGCCTAACCAATGTGATAACCTTCTACAATGACATGAGTAGTTTAGTGGATGAGGGGACAGAAGCACATGTTGTTTACCTCAACTTCTGTAAAGCTTTTGACACTGTCTCCTGTAACATGGACAAGCTGACGAAGTATGGATTAGTGATGTGGACTGAAAACTGGCCAAACAACTGGGCCCACAGGCTTGTGATCAGTGGCACAAAGTCCAGCTGGAAACAAGCCCCTAGTGGTGTACTCCCAAGGTCAGTACTGAGGCTAGTACTGCTCAACATCTTCACTGATGACCTGGATGACAGTACAGAGCAAGTTTGCAGATGATAAAAAACTTGAAGTGACTAACACACGAGACGGTTGTCCTACTATTCAGAGGGACCTGAGCAGACTAGAGAACTGGGCAGAGAGGAATCTGTGAAGTTCAACTAGGGGAAAATGCCAGGTCCTGCGTCTGGGGAGGAATAACCCCAGACCAGTTCATGCTGGGGGCTGACTGGCTGGAAAGCAAATTTGTTGGGAGGGAACTTGGGATCCTGGTGGACAGCAGGCTCACCGTGAGCCAGCAATGCACCCTCATGGCAGAAAAGACCAGCAGTGTTCTGGGTTGTATTAGAGTATTGTCAGCAGGTGGAAGGAGGTGGTCCTTCAGCTTTGCTCAGCACTAGTGACGCTGCATCTGGAGTACTGTGTCCAGTTCTGGGTTCCCAGTATGAGAAGGGTAAGGACTTTCTGGAGTGAGTGTGGCTCAGGGCCACAAAGATGATTAAGGCAGCTTTTGTGGGAGGAGAGCTGAGACTCTTCAGCCTGGAGAAGAGCAGGCTCAGGGCAGGATCTTATCAATGGGTATAGATACCTGATGGGAGGGAATGAAGGCAATAGAGCCTGGCTGTTCTCAGTAGTAGCCACTGGCAGGATAAGAAACAGTCAGTGTGAAAAATGAAAGCACAGGAAATTCCATCTGAACGTAAGAAAACACTTTTTAGTTTGCTGGTAGTCAAACACTGTCCAGAGAGATTGCCCAGAGATGCTGTGGATTCTTTGTCTGTGGAGATTTTAAAAACTGACTGCATGTGGTCCTCAGCAATGTGCTCTACCTGACCATGCTTGAGCAGAGGGGCTCGTCTGGAGGGGATCTTAACTGATCCCTTCCAACCTAAACAGTTCTGTGATTTTTCTGAAAGGCTTTTTAAGTCTCCATCTTTTCCTGCAGAGTAGGATTTGATGAAAAGATAATGTTACTGAAGGAGAGAAGGCAAATGTGGCCTTCATTTATATTGCTTCTATTTTTGTGCCTTAAGAAAAAAAACATTTTAAACTTTTCACAGTGTCTGTTGAAGGTGACTGCTTTATTTTTCTCCACAGGTCAGTAACAGCTCTGGAGAGACCTTAGGAGCAGACAGTGACTTGAGTAGCAATGCTGGTGATGGCCCAAGTGTGGAAAATGGTGGCAATCTGGCAGGATCCAGAGGCACTGTGTCAGACAGTGAAATTGAGACAAACTCTGCTACTAGTTCTATCTTTGTAAGGACATTGTAGACTTTCCTTATTTAGTCAGTTAGTTAAATCTTGTACAGTAATCGTTTCAATGTGTGTATGTGTGTGCACAAGGATCTCCTGATCCTGTTCTAAGGGTTAATCAGCAATGACTTACAGTATTAAAATATTAAAAATGTAATTTTTTTATGGATCCACGTACCTTTCTTCATTTCCCGTGCAACGCTTGATTCTTTGAGAATAGTAGGTTCACATCTTGCGTGGTAGATGAAAGAAAAACCTGAATGTTAAAGTCTGAATGTGAGAGAGATGAGGTAATTTTACTCTGTGAATATTAATTTTCTGTGTAGTCCTGTGTAGGACTGTGTATTTCTTCTTCCATTCCTCACAGTCTGTACGATAACAGTGCAATTTACCTGTTTCCTAAACAGTGGAAAAGACTTGCTATAAGAATTTGGGCAAACTTATTGCGTAAGCATGAAATATGGGGGATGATGGAAGAGGTTTAACTGTTCTCTTCTTTAGTCTGGGATTTGCATTTTTTATTTTGTCTCAATTTTCCTTCACAGAAGCATTATGCTTCCTCTGTTTTGATTTCTCTATTTGTCTCTGTTTTTCCTTTTCCTCATTCTGGGCTTTTATTACCTTGCTCTTTGAAGACAGTAATTTGTTTGTTTTGTGAGCATTTGTGGGAGAAGCATCTGTGAAGTATAGCTTGCGAACTGTGTCTCTTAAGCAGAACAGCGGACTGCAAGAAACAGCCTTGCAGAGCAGAGGTAAATTGTCTGACAGTTCTTGTATTATTTGCAGGCGAAGTCTCACAACCTGAAGCAGAGTGTGAAAGACAGCAAAGGCAGTACTCCAGGAAGAGGGCCAGATGATGGGAGCCAACGTGTCTATCTCTATGAAGGACTTTTGGGTAAACTAATTTTTTTATTTTGTGGGGAAGGGATCTTTTAGACTGAAGTTCAGGTGGAGTCTTGTCTGGGGCAGACTGGAATTTTTACGTTTTTTAACTGCTTAGTGCTGTCCATATTGGTAGAATAGGAGGGAGCATCAGGCCATTCAGAGTAAATCCAAAAATTTGCTGGGGTGATCAAATAAGAGTAAGAGAAGATGGGTGTGAGTGGTGTAGTTTGCATACAATGTAGTTTGTGCAAGTCTCTTGTTGTTCTTGAATATTAATTCTTTAAACTATTTGAAAATGGGGAGAAGGAACTTACTTAGCTATGCATGGAAGGCTAAAATGTGTCCCTGATCTTGGAAAAAGGTCCTTCAGCTGAAGTCATTAAACAGAGGGCTACTAAACTCAGGATACCAATGGCCTTTGAGTGTATCCTTGAATTAGGAGTATATAGACTTTTTTGAAATGTATTTCATCTGGACTTGCTGTTAATCAAGAGTTCTCTTTTCCTCTGTTTTCCATCCTTTACATTTATCGTTCCTACCTGCTTGGAATGGGGCAGGTAGGGATAAAGGATCTGTCTGGGACCAGTTAGAGGATGCTGCAATGGAAACCTTCTCTATGAGTAATAATCTTACCTTTCCACTTCTTTGTGTGTTTGCCATGATCTGTGTTTGTGTGAGATTCCTGTCTCTTTTGGGCAGTGTTAGTAGTGTATTAAAGAAGATGCACAAAAGTATCTCATCTCTATTCTTTAAGGAGTGGAAGGGTTTGATAAGATGATGCCATAAATTAGAATGAGAGATATGACCTGTCTTCTCTTTTAAACTTTTCTTCAGTTGAGATATTGTGTTTTTTTAAATATGATTTAATTGTGTGTTGGCTTATGGTATTTTCAAGGTGTGTGAAGGAACAGGAATTAATCTTAAAGTATTTGACTGGAGTAAATGGAATAAATGCTCAATTTTTGTATTCATTGCATAGGCAAAGAGCGTTCAACTTTGTGGGACCAGATGCAGTTCTGGGAAGATGCCTTTCTGGATGCTGTGATGTTAGAGAGAGAAGGAATGGGGATGGACCAGGGACCTCAGGAAATGATTGACAGGTAAAGTTCTTTAGTAGACCTCTTCCCTTCTCATTGTTTCACCTGGCACTGAAATTATGAAAAAAAAAAAATATTTTATTTCTGCTGAACAAGCTACTATCGCTTTGTAAATCTCATTACTATACCTGACTCTTCCTGACATTTGTCATTCCTGACATATTCTTCCTGACACTACACAAAAAGTGAGCTTTTTGTCTCTGTGCTGGCCAGTATCTCCTGATACTGAAATACTGTCTTGGTTTGTGACATATTTCTTTTTTAACTCCTGTGGAGAGGTGATATGTCCAGATAAATGCGTAATTTAACCTTAATCACAGTACGAATAGATAGAATAGACTAGATCAGAAGTAAAATGAGAGGTTTCTGTGGCAAGATGACTATATTCTGGAATAAAGTGAGATTTGTGTCAGATTTGTGGAAATAAAGGAAGATACCAGTGTGTTGACATAACGTGAGAGAATTAAATGTCTTCAGAAACTGCATTTTGAGCTTTCTCAAAATGCAGTCACTTGTAGGTGTTTTTACTTTACAGTTTGTAGTTAAAAGAAGGAAACAAACAAAACATGAGAGAGCCACTCTCTAGAAATATCTGCTGGACTACTTAAAGCAAGATGTCAGTCTTCACTACTTGCTTGCCTTTTTTCCCTTTTCCTCAGCTTAATAATACCTGGTCACCCTGTGCTCTGTTTACCACCTGCAGTTGTACCAGCTACACCCATGCTGTCACGTAACATGGGATCTGGTCGCCAAAATAAGAACTAGTATGTGGGGTCCTAATTGGAAAACCGCTTCTTTTCCCACAAACAACCTACCTTACTGGGAAAAGAGAGTGCCTATCTGTTTTCTTCATCAGTTTACTTCTGCCTCGCTGATGCATTTAAGCTCTAAAGGCAGGTAGCTCTTGCACTGAGCTGTATGTTCCTCTTCTGGCAGTTGTAATTGTCTTGGAGCTGTGGCTGTAGAAAAGAGGAAATAAGTAAGCCCAGCAGACCACTGAGAACTTTCCCATTGAGCAGATGTTATTTATTTCAACTAGTTAATAATTAATCACAGTGTTTAATTAACGATAATAATATTTTACTGGAAAATGCCCGTTTCACCTAGTGTTTTTGGAAGTTTTATTTGCCTTGCTCTTTACAAATAGTGCTCTGCCAGTGCTTTAGTGAATTGGATGAAGCATGTCTATGAATCTGCTTCAGATGTAGCTTTTCTTGCAGGTATCTTTCCCTGGGAGAACATGATCGAAAGCGTTTGGAAGATGATGAGGACCGCTTGCTGGCTACGCTGCTGCATAATATGATAGCTTATATGCTTATGATAAAGGTGACTTCTTTTTCTTTTAAACAGATCACTGCTCAGATTTAAGCAGTATATTTTATTGGTGTTGTCTTGAAACTGTTTGTTCACAGACCTCAGAACAGTGAAGTACGAAAAAATGCTAAAAACATTTCCTGATCTTAATGAAAAAATTGCTTCAGTACCTAGAAATTCTTTGAGATGTTGTCCGAGTTTATGCAGTTCTGTGTCATGGGTATGCATATACATTGCCATTTAAAACATAATTTTTTGTAGTCCTCCTGATACCTTTAGAGGACATTCTTATTATCAAGAGTGTGGGTTATAAATTAAGTAGAGAGCATCTTCTAATCTGATTTCCTTGCAGCTGCAAATTCCAAATCATAGAAAAGTCAGAGGTAAAAGGAGAATGTGGGCAGACTGTGAATATGTGTATCAATAATTCCCTATGGAAATTGCTGTTACTCACAAGCAATCCTTTTTGTCTCGCTCAGTTGACTGTGCACCTAAATGCTGTAGGTGGCTACTAGCAATATCTGTTTTTTACTCTGAATAATTTCTTAGATAATCCAAATCCTTCCTCAAAGTCACTGTAAAATCAATCTTATAAAAATTTTGTCATGTTTTAAACCAGCGTAGGTGCACAGTTTTATCTGTAACAGATTTGATGTACTGTGCTGTCCAGTGTAGCAGCTTGACAGTAAGGGAGTGCGGAGAGAGAAAGAAGGTACTGATTTTTTTCTAATACAAATGAAATATGTGGGTAAGTTTTGAGATGCACTTTTAGTATATTTCGAATAAGTTTATTTCAGAAGATGACTGTGGCATTTGGCCATTAGGACCATTGTATCACTGCAGCAGTTGAAGTAATAATCACCAGTGCAGTAACTGTAATGAAAGGATGCAAACGAGCAGAGCAAATAATCTTGGCTTAAAAAGGCTGTCTTGTGAGAGATGTTGATAGAGTTAGTTCCAGAGAGAATGAGTGTATTTGGTGTGATGAAAATCACCAGATCCCCAAGAAAACAGTTTTCAGGTGGAAAGGGATAAGGATCCAAATAGAATATTATGCCTTTGGAAATGTTATCACTCTGAGACTACAGGTTACAGATAAAAAGGGAACACCAGGGGATCCAAGAATTGTGATAAAAACACTGTTTCTTTCAGTGCATATTCAGAGATGCTCAAGAGTGAGGATGGCATGAAGAACTGAGCAAAAGAAAGGCTATGGGGTGTTGGTTTTTTTCGTTATTGTTGTGGTCGCTTTCCTTACCCTTCTCAATTATCATTTTTGGGATAAATGTTGGTGGATCTAGAATTTGGTTATTATTTGCATACATAAGTTTTCCAACCAGATGGAGTGAAGGCTTTAAGAGACTAAAGACTACCAAGTTATCTCATCTTAGGGCAACTTCTAGTAGAAACTGCTAAGTTGGAAGGCCTTCTTTTACTAGAGAGGAATTCTTCTGAGATATCAAAGGAGGCAAAAACCTCCAAATGCAACACCTTGGTATTTTAATTTATTTTTTGTTTTTGGGATAGCAAAGCCTAGTAATTTTTACCTAAAATGTTATTGAAAAATGTTTTCTTTCAAGTGCAAAGAATTCCTGCTAAAGGAAGGAAGCAGGTTGAGTTTGGTTTGTATGCTCTGTAGCATTAAGGAAAAAGATCTAGCTTGAAGTCAGCACTCAAACTTTCATGTACTGTCTTGAAGATCTTGGTATCAATGGCTGGCACACATAATAGCCTTGTGAAATGGCATCTGGGGCAGAAATGTTTTGCTTCTGAGCTTCCTTGCAGCTCTTCTCTGGGAGGAACCTGCTACTGTTTGAGGACTATCTGGAAGTGTATGTTAGAGCCCTGGCCTAGTGATCAGGAAACAGACTATGAAAGAGTGAGAATTCTGAAAGATACCATGGCTTTCTGTTAGTATTTCTTGCATTGAGGGCTCCATGGCTGGCTGAATCAATGTTTTGCAGAAGTCAAGGCAGAGAAGCTAGCCTGGCAGACAAGACCCATCACATAATGGCACCAAGGAGAACTGAGGCTTTTGATGTCAGTAGTTAGAAGTGGAGGGTAGCAGAATTGCTGCTCTGCTGTGCAAGAGTAGGCAGGAAATCTGTTGTGCACAATATTGCTTGCCCAGTAGCTGGGAAAAGTGGTGTATGTGCAACTTCTGCTTCTAGTGCTGGGCTGAAGAGGCCTGCTCATTACTGGCTTGGAGATCAGTTATTTTGCTGTCTTAGAATGGAAACCAAGATATGTTGATTTTGGGGAGATAAGGGTTGCTGCCTGTGAATAAAGCAAGAGTAAGTGTCTGTCTTTTTCTGCTTTCTAGGTGAACAAGAATGATATTAGGAAAAAGGTGCGTCGTCTAATGGGAAAATCACATATTGGATTGGTGCACAGCCAGCAAATAAATGATGTCCTAGACAAGCTTGCCAATCTGGTAAGTAAAACAGTGATGAATGATATATTTGTGGGAGCTACAACAGAGGAAGAAAATTATCTGAAAATTCTTCTGTAAGTGCTCTGCAACACTAATGAAAAAATATTAAAAATAATGAAATTGAATTATTAAATACTGCCTTCACGCGTAAAGAATAAAGACTGAGATTGTATGGCCCTGTTTATAATATTATAATGTTATGCAGCTATTAATTACAACTGCAATACAAATATGTATAAACATGACACTTCAGTACCACAGTTTCTATGCAACCCAAATGCTTTCTTAATATCACTTTTGTAGGTGGGAACCTTTATTCTTGCTATGGCTGTAACAAATGTTTAGTTTACCATGGGTTTCCGGTTCATTGTTGTAGCAATCAGTTTCTATACAAACTGTTTCCACTATCAGCTGCTGCACAGAATAAACCTTATATCCTGTAATGCTCATTAAGAATATATGTGAAGTGAAAACTAGCCAGCTTTTAACACAACTGTCACCAGCTTGGATGCAAGTTAGGCACTTTGGAAACTAATTTTTCAAAGCATTTTTACATTTGGAACTTGGTTTTATGCACAGAAAGGACACAGTTATAATTAATTGAGAAAAACCAGACCAGTTTACTGCAGTGTTACTGGAACCCAGACCCCTTACTATCCCATACTGAGTATGGTACCAGTTCTGTGCTGCGTGTTAACTCAGTCACGCTTGTTGAGACTAAACTTTCTAGTGTATCTCACTTAAGGCTTTGTCCAAAATTGCCTCCAATCAGCTGAATTAAAAATACTTTTTTCTTTCATTTGTTAAAAATGCTTCTATTGTCACCTAATGGACTTCTTTCTATAGATCAGGAGAAATTGGTTTCAAAGTTCATTAATAATAGCTTTCCTTTTTTTGTCCCCTCTAGAATGGACGGGAGCTCCCTGTGAGACCCAGTGGCAGCCGCCACATCAAGAAGCAGACTTTTGTAGTACATGCTGGGACAGACACAACAGGAGACATATTTTTCATGGAGGTAGAGATAAGAATTGTTAAGATTAATGCAATGGATAGCATTCAATAAGTAATATTGGAAATCTTATGCAATATTATGTGCTCCCAGGTATGTGATGATTGCATTGTGCTGAGAAGCAACATTGGAACTGTGTATGAACGTTGGTGGTATGAGAAACTCATCAACATGACTTACTGTCCCAAAACAAAAGTGCTGTGCCTCTGGCGGAGAAATGGTCAGGAGACACAACTGAACAAGTTCTACACAAAGAAGGTACGCATCTTTTTTAATGCACCCAATACTGAGGGAAAACTGCCTAGAACAAACGAATCCTTGGTGTGTCATATTCCATGTTTAATCAAAAGATAGCATTCTCTTTCCAGCTCTTGTTACTGAATTGCAATGGGTGCATAACAGCACTGACATGTGAAGCTGGGATTATGCATTTTCATTTACTTGAAGACAATAGTACAGCAGAACATAATTCAAGAAATTAAATGTGTAGTTTTTACTTGTTTTTTCAGTTAGGTGGAAGGCATCAGAAGGTGGAAGTATGACTAAATAGTGAGTGAGCTTGCAGGTTTATACAAGTAGAAAAAATATTGTGGTAGATTCGTGGGGAAAAAAGCCAAATAGAACTGTTTCTTATTAATTGAGTTATTTGTGTCATTTTTGGTGACAAACCCAAACTGACCGAACAGATAAAAAATTTTCTGTATTGGCCCACATTTGATATTTATTTCATATATGCCTACATTGTCCACCTATACGAAAGCCCTTTTCTTCTCCTTATGATTAATTGCAAATCTGAAGAAATAGCTTAAGCCTATTAGGAGAACTCAAGTAGCGCTTAGAAATCCAGTAATTCCTACACAATGACCAGCAAACAAGAGCTAAAGATTTGTAAATGCCAAGTAGTATATCGAAAGGTTATTATCTGTGAGATATAGAAAAGGATTAGCTTTCTGCTTTAAAAAATTAATTTTGTGCAGACCAGGTCATCACAATGCAGTTGTGAATACAACTGGAAGGAGAACAAAAGCAGTGTGCTACAGAAGTTACTTGGAATATTAATTACATGTATCTTGGACTTCTGATGCAATTTTTTTTTAAGTTCTCTGAGATTATGGCTTAACTATTATTTGATTCTAGACAGGGAAATCAGAGGAAGATGAATAGAAAAATATGCAATAGAGAAATTTTTAGGTCATTTATACATGACCAGTAACGATTTCTGGAAGCCAAAGAGAGAGATTGTGATATTGTTTTGAGGCATTTTCTGCACTAGGAAACTGAGTAAACTTGACTAGATTGCTCATGAGCATGTGCCAAGCCATGAACTCTTCACTAGCTTGTGCTATGAAATGATACAAAAGTTTTGCTGTCAGCTTGAAAAATAATTATAAGTACCATGTATTAATTAGCTGTGGTTGAAATTTTGTAGGCTTTTTGTTGTTATGCACCATGTAGGACTTGTTATTTTTGTAGGATCTGCTGTTCTTTTCCCTTAATAATTTGGAGAAATAACATTGCATTACTCTTTTCTATGTTAGTGTCGAGAATTATACTACTGTGTAAAAGACAGTATGGAGCGAGCAGCAGCAAGACAGCAAAGCATTAAGCCAGGTACAAGATTTTGCTTGTTGGGAATGTTTGTTATTTAATCTGCAGTCAACTTTTTTTTGGTTTTTTTTTTCATTAATGACTTCTTTGAACATAATCTCTTTTTACTTGGAAATCTTGGGGTAACTTTGTACATCATCCATATGTATGTGGCAGACTTAGTGGTATCATTAGCCCCATATACCTTGCTCTAAATACAAGCAAAACCAAAATGCCCGTGTAAAGAAGACTTACATGTAAGGAGGACTAGCTGCCAGTAAAATGATAACTAGACCATGAAACTTCAGTTTCTCTTCATGGTTGGCTACCTACTCTGTATATTCCTGATGTAGACGTACAACTATTTTGTCCACTTTGTGTTGAAAATGGAGGCTAATAAATAGCCTTGTTTGTGTTAGTGAATCAACAGTGATGAATCTGCAGCTTTCTGTAGGCTTTCAGTGCACAAACCTTTTCTATATTCGAAAATACTGGTGCAAGTCAAAAGGTGCAGTTAAGCCAAAATCCATGTATCGGTATATCTTCTCCAGTGTAGACATTCTTCTTAGTTTTGCATTATCATCTGGGACAGGAAAGTATAATACTGGTGAAACTTTTCTTGGCAAACACCACACTTCTCCTCCTGTTGAGTCAAAAAAACCTTAGAAAAGTGAATTTGCAATTTTGGGAGATTGAGTACTTGGGCAGGCGATTTTCCATTTTTCTCAGTCCTCAGAGCATCAGATGGTTTAACGGGGTAACAAGCATGAAGGTGGCTTACTTTATACCTTTGTAAGATGGTTGTTTCTCCCTGGGTGGAGTCTGTTTGCAAGCTGAAGGTAGTATCACTGGGGTTTTGTGTTTTTCTTGCAACTATTTCTTTTTTTTTTTTTTTCCCAAGTGGATTCTAAAACTCTAGGAGCCATGCTTTGAGGTACAAGCCTATTTTAGGTGTGTCTTAATGCCAAATCAGAAAGATCTGCATTTTATACCCATAACTGTCATCAGCAATGACTTGCATTTAAATCTGGCATCCTAAGTGTTCAGCCCTCAGTTAGCTGTTGGAACCTGGAAGAACCACTGTTTTCTTTCTGCTGCCATTAGTCCAGTCTAATTTGAGGAGGGGGAATTCAATCTGAGGAAGGACTGGATTTCACTGAATGCAGAGGCAGCAAAAGCGTCTTTGAAAGCTCTTTTATGAATTGGTTAATAATGTAGTATTACAAGTGTGTATGAAAGCCATTCTGCAGAGTTCAGTGGTTCTGCACAAATGTAATTTTTAAAAAAATTAATTTACAAGAAGGCATTTTCTTGCTGAACTGAATGAAAAGAAACTAGATGAAAATGTCTAGATTGTAATTTATTAAGTATAAAACAATGTCATAGCAAATCAAACTTACAAGCGAATGCCTAGTTTGTGTTTGCCTATGTGTTTGATCTTAAGACTGCGCTGCAAGTGACATTACATGATTACAGTGTCTTACCATGCTGAAATGAAATTTGGCATTTAAAACAAAGAAAGAAATAAAACCCCAATATGAACTACAATAAATACAGACTGAGCTGACATCGAAGTCCCTTCATGTAACCAGGACTTGAAAGTCTAGTGGTTCTCAGAAGGCTGTCAATAGCGAGCAGACTCTAGTGAAATGCTCCCTGCTATTATTAGTAGTAGTGTGCTCTCATTATGCATATCAAATGGAAATTATGTTTTTATTATTTTGTATTTCCCTTCCACATATCATGGCTTGGCTGACTGCTTTCTGTTCTTTCTTTCTCTCTCTCTGAATGTTTTTGCTTGTTTGTTTTTCTTTTTTTTTTTTTTTTTTTTTTAATTAACATAACACAGGTCCTGAGTTGGGTGGCGAGTTCCCAGTGCAGGATATGAAAACTGGTGAAGGAGGTCTTCTTCAGGTCACACTGGAAGGAATTAACCTGAAATTTATGCACAGTCAGGTATGAGGGAAATCTTATGAGAAGACTGAGCATGAAGCTTTTTGCAGCATGCCTGTATGTATATGTGTTTCCTCTTCCCAACGAGGAAGTATCAACGAGGTCAAGGGATAGTGTGATGGGGGTGAAAACACACACACATATAAATATATGCAAAAATACACTGAAATTAAAATCCTTGGGGAAACTATAATCAAATGAAGAAAAATGTTAATACAAGTTTCGATTTCCTATTTCTGGTGGTCTGAATTGTCTTAAGCACAAAACAAATGGTAGACAGTGTATTAAGGAACAGAAAAAATGATGAATAGTAATCTAAACTGCTGTAATGCACTCCACTGTGAACATACCTTGACAGCCTAAGCACTCAGCCAACAGCCAACACCTACAGTGTTTGAATACTATAGGTACAGAGGACAACCCTCTGCATCGTATTTAATCTGTCTTGTTTTAAAATTTGAGAAATCATCTGTAGAATTTAGTATGAAAATAAAATGGGAAAATAAGAAAAAAATTACTTTTTTTTTTTCCAACTAGCAGATCTTGTGGGCATAGAGGAAACGCAACTAGAATTGTCATTTCTTCCTTTCTCTGGGTGTTGTTTCTGTTG
Organism: Pedionomus torquatus; assembly: GCA_013398155.1. Taxonomy (NCBI): domain Eukaryota; kingdom Metazoa; phylum Chordata; class Aves; order Charadriiformes; family Pedionomidae; genus Pedionomus; species Pedionomus torquatus. The sequence continues at coordinate 10,586 of VZRU01000079.1, read as the reverse complement.
CTTCCTTTGATCCTTGTTTTTTATTTTGCTTTGTGTTTTTTGTTTTGCATATGATATTAAATGCATGCTATGCTAGATAGTAGAATCAATTTTTAGGGGGGAGAGAGTGTGTGTGTGTGTGAGAGAGAGACAGAGAGAAAGTGAAAGAAAAGCTTCTGTGAGCCCTCTGTGGAGTGTTTTATCTTTTCCTCCTTACTGGACTTTTCTCCCCATACAAGCTTTGTTCTTCTTTGAGGATACATCAGTGTAGATCCCACTGGAAGTGCATGTGCATCTTGAACACACATGCTCAGAATCTTTACTAGTTCTCCCAAGGTCACAGCAGCACCATGTGCCTCTTTGAGTTCACATGTGCCAGTATAAGAAGTGGAGATTTGTGACCCCCCTTCAGGCATATGTGCATTTGTGATGAGAAAAGTATTAACTATAAACATTAGGCATTATCTGTTAGAAGCAGACACTGTCTGAAAAATAGGCTGTTAATTTCAGAAAGTGCAGTTCAGTTAGAATATAAAAAAGGAAAAGTAAAATTACTGAAAAGAAAATTGGTTCTGTTTTACCTCAGACCAAGACATTGCCACGCCTTCATCATCATGGTGTCTTTACAGCATCTTCACAAGACAAAATACTCAGTGTTAAGCACATATTGAGCACACATGCATCTTTCCAAAAGAAAAACTCCAATTCCTAGGATGTACCCTTGTCTTTAAACTCAAAGCCTTTTTTTTCCTGAAAGACTGGAATGATATTCTGAAAAAACACACCTTAGGGAAACCTAGTACTGATAGTTATTGTACAACTGTCAGGAATGTTACCAGGTGAATTTCCTACCACAGATACAGAGTCCTATACTACCACCAGCACTCCTAGAGTGCTAGCTTTATCATATCCTTCCTTATAGAGAACAGTGTTCTAATTTGGTGTTTGTGATGAAAATCACTACATATTTTCTGGGAGACCGTCTGTGCAGGTCAGACCCAGGAAGTATGCCAGCTGTCTCCCCCACCCTAAAGGTTATTCCTCCTCTTCATCAGTTTTCCAATGAGTCTGTAGCCAAATGAGTTTCCATTAAGATGAATACTGAAACAAGAAAATACACTTCACTTACTCAATATGTTTAATTTACATTGTCAGCTGACATGGGCATTCGGTACCATTTAGTGGACCTAAGACATATACTTGTTTTCCTTCTCAAAACAAATAATCTAGACAGATATCAAAAGGCTGCTATTTGAGGGTCTGTATAGAATGGACAACTGTAGCTCTTACTATATAAAGGATTCCACCTAGTTGGACTATACAAAAAAAAAGGTAAAAAAAACATCCTATCCACTTTCATGGTCTGTGGAACTAAAGGATGTTTGCTGCCTTATCCTAACACTCATTCAGCAGTCTGCTTTCTTGATAAAAGGTCTGCTACTATAGATGAATTGTCCTTTCCAATTCTCATATAAATTGTATTAATTGCTGCCTAAGGCAGCTGATGTCAGAATATTTATATGAGCATGATTAAAAGCAGGATCCTACAGCCACATCTCTGTGTTTAAAGTGGCTTTTTCTGTTTCTGATGAGTTTGGATGGGGCTACTGATCAAGAAATGCCTATAGGACCTCATCACTTAGAACTTTCTCTTCGTCTTCCTCTCCTTACTTCATATACAGGCCCTGTTCTTAGCCCTCTTTCCAACTAGTCTTTTCAGCAATGCAGCTTACTAACAGAAGGAATTTCTTTTTCTCTGCTTGTTGGATGTCATAGAAATAATTCATTCAGAACATAGGAAGGAGGGGTTTCCACTTTTTTTTTTTTTTTTTTTAAAAAGAAAGATAAATGGAATCTTCTATCCTATTTGAGAAGACCAAACATACTGCTTCAGTGTTAGAATTGTGCTTGCTTTCATGAAACTCTTTTTGAAGGCTGTTGATTTGCAGGGTGTATACTTCCTTACCACCTTGTTGAATTCCTTAGAAAATGTCTTAGAAGCATGGTGGGCCAGCCTATTATTGACCCAATAGTTGTCTTCACTGTTCAAAACTTATCTCATCATACTGGCAACACACATAAGTTGAAGAAGAAAAAATGTTCAAGTCTATTGGTGCCTAGCAGGTCAGAGGAACTGCTTTGGAATAGGGAGGAATCAAGTATACCTGTGGCATTGGCAGATTATTCTAAGTTTACATCTACAAATTATGTTGGAATATTGGGACTCGGTAACTCTGTCCCTGTGAATTCATCTGTGTCAAAAATAGATGGAAGTTTAATAAAATGCAGCAGGCACATGCCCATCTACAGTAGGATCCACACTGAATGCTCTGTCTTGAAGAACCACAGTTTCCCTAGGGTAAGTAACTGTTATTTCCTTTGTGCTTGTTTTCTAATTGAGTGAGACAAGAGCATCTCTGTCCTTTAAACAATATGGCAAGGAATTGCCCATCAACTCGTATGTCTTCGAAAAATGGATAACTTACTGTAATTGTGACAAACTCGATAAATTCTCATCTTGCTCATAGTCCTTGTGGAAATGCAGCACTCCTTATCATTATACTCAGATCACAAGCACCTGGGGCAGACAAGTCTTTTAGGCAGCTTTACTATTACCAGATAAACCAACCAATGTTTCACCTGAACCTTTCTGTTGACTTGCCTAATTTTGTAGTTTAGACTACTAGCAAAAACTTTTCACAGAACATATTACAGATAAAGGAAGCTAAGTGCAATAAAGCAAGTGTTCCATTATTGACCTGTTTACTTTGTAATTATTCCTCAAAAAATAAAATGTTTTTGACCAACTAAAGTGTTACAGAACATGGGTGAAAACAGGCAAACAGAAAAGATGGTATTAAGTCTTCTTTCCCTTGAGTCCTTGAATGTAAGCAGAAAGCAAGCTTCAGATTTTCCCATTAAGTAAGTGGAAGTTTAGTTGTTTATATTGAGCTAAAAAAATCCTGAGTTTGTTTGTTAGTTCTCTGCTAATAAAAATAATAATAAAACCACTTTGACTTGAGCATCGACCTGACTTCTTTCAAATGTACGTTGTGTTTACTGATCTCTGTTGATCTCGAATGATAAACCTGTTGCTTTAAAAAAAAAACCACAACAATTTCTGGTGTTGTGTTCTTTTGCTTTTCTTGGGGAGCATATCATCTGTGATGACATGGGTGTCACTAATACTATATTCCAAGAGGGTTGCAGAGTTTTCCTTTTCTTTCTTTCCAAGACAATTAAATTTCTCTAGTTAAATGTTTTTTAAATAAGGTCCCGAGATCATGGTTGTTTAAGTGCATAAGCACTGAAAGTATTGATCCAGACTATTGTAGCATAGTCTCGCAAGGGTCTCTTTAAGGTATTGGACATGGACTTAGTCTGATTCTTAGGGCAGTGTTACTCTTGGTGTTTCTCTTGCCTTGCAAAAGCAAGTATATTAGAAACTGGAATATATTAAAAACTGTTATGGATCCCTTATAGTACTTCCCACAGCTTCTTGTGTCTGTGTACTTACTTTGATCCTTTTGGAGATGTGCATAGAAGAAGGGATTGTTTTGTATCTTGAAATAGATTGGATATTGAACAAACTCATTATGCTCAGAGAACTTGTTTATTCATGCAGTCTTAGCATCTAGGTTCTAGATGGAAAAACCTGATTGTGTAGTTCAACTTTTTGTCTTTTGGGGTTCACGTATGTAAAACATAAGTTTAAATCAGGTTTGCTTTCCAAGTGACTGCTCAGCTGGCAGCAGCCATATGTGAATTGAACAAACAATAGAGAAAGGTCCAAGCTCTCCCATCCTGCTTAAAGCAGAAAAGTGGTACTAATTGTTTAAAGCAGACAGTTCCAAGAGTAACTATGCAGCTTGTATATCATGAACTGTAGTAAGATCTTAAACAGCAAGGCTGTCCAGGAGAAGGAAGATTAATGGTTCCTCATTGGATTAAGTTTGACTACTGGATAAGTTAGGAGGATCAGTGTCTGGGTGGGAAGTACAGTGCCCCTTACCAGCCCTCTGTGCTGGAGGAGGATGCATGGAGGGGCAGAAACTAACTGGGATGGATCAGAGGCTACAAATCATGCCAAATTTGGGAGCCAGCTTTTTTCTTGTCCCCTTCTTCTGTTGTATTTCAGGTGTGTTGGTATTCTTTTTTGCAATAACTCATTTGAGTGCCTGAAGGGTTAGCAATGTTGGATATGTCAGAGTTACTAACTCCTTCGTTTCTCTTCCATGCTTTCTCCTCCTGCAAGGAGCGGAAGGTACTTCATCTTCTGCTGTCTTCGCTTCTTAGCATTTTTAAGTTATTTGTTGATTTCTAGCATTGTGGCAAGTTTGTCTTTCGACTATTTATTTCACCCTTTATTTATATATTAAACTGTAAATGAACTGGTAGTGTATGCTACAACACTTCAGGTTTTATCTGCTGTGATGATGTTTTTGTTTAGTTTTGTTTTATAGTTTTTATAAAAGTAACAAACCTGACTAATTTTATGTTACTTTTTCTCCTGTTTTTGTAGGTTTTCATAGAGCTGAATCACATTAAAAAGTGCAATACTGTGCGAGGAGTCTTTGTCCTGGAGGAATTTGGTAATTACATTATTTTGATATTAGGTCTGTACTCACATGGCAGTAACTCAAATTTCCAGTCTTCAGATTCAGAGTTGCACTGCAGTTTCAAAGATGGGACAGAAATGTAGATTGCACAAGAGGTTCCTAACTGAGAGATGGGTGACAACATAAGAATTTACGCATTAATTTTCAGTATAAGATTTGTGGCCTAGGTCATTTTGTTAGTAGATAAAGATGATGTTCTGAATCTTCTGAAGCAAACAAAACAAGTTAAACTTGAATGTGTGTAGGAATTTTCTTTTGCTTGTTCCTTTTTCATTTGAGAAACTATGTTTCTAAGCAGGACTTAAATTTCTCAACACACTGTATTTTCATTACAAAGAATTACTGTTAATTGCAAAGTTTCCTCTTTGCTCTATACGAAATATCTTCTTGTATGAAGCAGAAGATGTTTTGTCAGGTTGCACTTTATTTATCCTGGGGGTTTTGTTTCAGAGCATGGCTGGTAAAGAGTGGGAAAGTAAAGGTTAAGGGGAATAGAGTTTGTGCTATTTTGGTTGGTTACTGCTGTTACATATAATCTGTCTACAATCTGAGGAAAATTCTGAGTAAATAGTAGATTCAGTGTTAGTGCCAGTTACACAAACACTTCTCTTGAAATTGTCCCCAAACCTGTATTGGTTTATTCTTCCCCCCCATCTGAGAGACATTTGTCTAGCTCTGAAGTGTATATATGAAACATGAAAAAGAAGATATAATTTACAACATTCTTTTTATAGTATATCAGCACCCATACTTTGGCTGTTAATCAAAATCGAAATCAACAGCTCCTTTTACCAAGACTCTCATTGTTCTTTGGTGCTGTGAATAGAATATCTCTTAGAATATAAATGACAATTAATAGGAGATTGATGTCTTTGTCCATATTAATGTGTTGTCTCCTTTCTATGATACAAAGTTATAAGACAGTCAGATGATAAAGCCTTCCTGTTCCTATTACAGTTTGCTTGTTGTTTGCCATAAATTAATCCCTCAGAAATTTGGGATGTGAATTTCCCATTTTCTGAAAATGCTCATGGTTCAAATAATCAGGTGACCGTATTTAAACCCAGAAAAAATTCTAACAGTTTAGATGCTCAGCAGTTGTCTGCACTTTATGGTTGCAAATTCCTTTGATATCATGTTTTTTACCCTGACAGGCATGATTTATTTTACTACTTACAGAAATTGCTTAAGGCTGCAAAAGATTATTGATGAGTTCAGAAGCCATGAAATTAGTTTAAAAAAATGGCTTCAGCTTCTGAAATCTTGCAATCATTTTCTGCCTGGTTTTAATTCCAAGTATTTCTTTGAATAGTTTGTTTATTTTGCGCAAGAAGAAGGACGGTGTTTGAGATAGCTATTTCCAGTCAACTCCTATTGATGACTCTATAATACAGTCCCTAAATAATGACTGTAATAACTGTAAGAAAAATGACTTCTTTTTTACAGAAAATGTTGCAATCAAGGGCCTATTGCAAGAGCAAGAATTGTGATATGGAACTTATGAAAGGGTAATTTTAAGAAGTAATTAAACATAAACTGAGAGTTGGACACTACAAGCAAAACCTGAGAAATTAAATCAATTAAATTAAAAAAACCTTCCTCCCAAAATAGAGGTCACAGGCAAGAACCAATTTCAATGTGCAAAATGAGATTTACAATTTGCCTATCCAGCTAATAAAGAGAAAAAAGGAAGAAAGATGTTCCAGGGGAGCTAATCTTTCTTCTTGTGCAGTGATAAGAGACTACTCGGAGCTGCTTTTAAAACATTTTTTACAAAGACAAGAAAACAAGCCAATCTGTCTTGTTCAAGAGAAATTAATGTTAGTTTACTATTAGCAGCATTCAGCAAAAACTTGTGTGGACTCCTTAAGAATTATGTTACTTAGCTGTGTTAAACTTTGTGAACCCTGCAATTGGGTTGATTATAGTGGGAGTACACTGAAGTACTGTCTCCTCCTAGGAAGACAGAGTGGTAAGCACACATACTCCACTCTGATGGGAAGTACTTCAATGCAAGATTTGTTTATTTGACCTTGCCAAGCATGAGCGCTCCAAGTTTAGCGGTATCACAGCAGGAAATTTAAGGTTTGTGTTAACGCTGGGTTTAGATGGCAGCATGAAATTTGGAATTGTGAATTCAGAGCAGGATGAAAGCAGAAGTTCAGGAATTGTTGCCCACAAATGGAAGTAGAGAGATGAGTAAGTGAGGAAATGTAAGGCTCTTCCCTCTGGAATTTGAGTTACTGCTGTGTATTTGTGCTTTACTTTCTTGTGGCCCCTTCACCGCCGCTGCTATGAAAACCTTCATTCTCCAGCAGGTAAAGTGATGTCCCCTAAACTCATTCTATGTTAGCACCATATTTTCATTCACAGGACCAAAGGCTGCAGGATGTTGCTTAATATCCACTTAGTTCAACAGCATCAGGAATAACTTTTTAACGTTAGAAGAAAAGTGCTTCTGCTAATCTCTTCATTTGAGGCTTGGGTCTTTTTTTTTTTTCCTTCTTTTTCCTTTGTATTGTAGCAGCAGTAGCGCTTTGACTTCGAATGTAAATCCAAACCCACTCTTTTTACTCTTCCTAGCTTAGTCCTTTCAGGAGAAATTTCCCTATTTGAAAGACTATGAAGGACTACTTTATTTAAAGACAAGGCAATTTACTGACTGTGAAGTGGGGAGACAGTACCTTGCCTAGGTGCTCTCCTTTTCCCTCTCTTCCTATTCTCAAATATGATACAGGACTTTACAGCTTCCCTTCTCTCCTTCCCTCATGGCACAAGGTTCTTACAGCTTTCCTTTCCTGCTTTTGAAGAGTATATGAACATTTGTATGTTATCCAGTGGGCAGTGAGACTTACACAGCTGTAAAAGTCCTACCCTATTTGGCTGTGCACCAGCCTCACTCCCACCTTTTTTCCCTGGTGACATGAAGTTAATTTGGAACATCTGGTGCCAACGGGTAAGGTAGCTTGGATGTGCACCCTCTTATTTCCCCAACTCTAGTCACTGGTATCACTGGGGCAATGCAGCCTGGGTGTGCACTTCCCATTTCTCAGGCCTTAGTGTAACTGCCAGCTCCAAGAAAATAAAAGAATTGAACAATTAAACAAAAATAGTATATTACTTTTTACAATCACATTCTGTACTTTTCACTACCTTTTTTTCAATAACGACAATACCATGACACATGAGAATTAGTAGGCACTGGTTTATATTTAGATTACTTTCTCAAACCCAGTCTGCACTGCCTAATTTTGGCCCCTTAGAGTGTGATCTGTCTCCCTCTCCAGCGTTTAGCCATGTCGTATCATAGTTGAAAAGATGACATCTGCATGGATAGGTTTTGTTGTGGAACTTTTCCCAGTTGTTCATACTGAACTCATCTGCCTCTTTTCTTTCTTTTCTTGTCACCAGTACTATGTGTATTAAAACATTTACCCTTCCTCTATGAACCTGGTATGATTTGGTTTTGCATAATTTCTGTATTACTACTTCTAAATTTTTTTGTTGTGACAGAAATTCCATGGCAAATTTCAAGCTATTCTGGAAGTATTCAAAGTTGGTCTTGCACTGATCTTTCTAAATTTTCCATTTGTATGTTCTTAGTGTGGTCTTTGTTCTCTCCTGGCGATTTCTCACGGTATCTGTTCACAACAATTTTGTAGACAAAGTGTAGGTCAAAGGCATAGTTCAGATACGATGTACACTAGCAGGATTGTAACAGCTTGCTTTTTTATGCATTTCACTATGAGAGCAAAAGACAAATTTTCTTTAGCTGTATTATGCCTGTTTTCTTTCTGCTAGTTTGGGGTAGCGCAAGAAAACAAGAGGAAATTTTCTGAATAATGGGTAGTTTTCATCAGTGCTCTAATACTCTTTATAATACAAAGTCTTCTAGAAATCAACATGCCTATGATTTTAAGAATAGTGTAACTGAAATCAGTATCTTAAGGCAACTTGTTCAAAAGCAACATTTGCAGTGACTACGTCAAGTAAATAACGTCACAGACATCCTAGACTGGAGAAAGAATGTCTTTAGAAACTCTTGAAAAAGAACCGGGGAAACAGTCTTCCAGTTGAGAAAATTTTCTCCCTTGATTCCTTATTTTTCTTTATAGATTTCACTAACTTACTAGGGTGTATAGCAGTTCTTTTGAGATCTGTTACTCACCAGAGAAGGATTCAAACACCTAGAGGATACAGTCTTTGGGAATCACATACCAACAATCCCACAGGAACTTGTCAGTTTATGGTTTATCATAGGAGACATTAGGCATGTTTTGACATTAATTTTTCTGTCTAGCAGTAATAAGGAGTATGAGAAAAGCCAGAGTCTCTAAGAACTGTCAGGTATCTACTGTGGTTTTCCAGAGGCAGTGAAGTGTTTTTGCCAAGCTGAGTAATTTATTATTACATTACCAATATCTTCAGGGACATACGTAATGTAAATAGAAGGAAAAGTTATCTACACGTGAGGGATAATGAGGTGCCCTGCGCCTGCACCTGCTGTCTGTGTGCATCCCTTCCCTTTCCCATGGGAACATTGTGCTATTTATTTCCCCTTTTCCTCTCGTTTTTTGAACTTTTTGTTTTGTCTCTTGCCCGTCCGGTTTTAGTTCCTGAAACTAAAGAAGTGGTGAGCCACAAGTACAAGACGCCAATGGTGAGTCAACTGTGATGCCTTCTGGCAGTTCTTTAGGGGATGTGTTGTTACATTTTCATGTGGCAAAAAGAATTACATTGAGATTGCAGGATTTGCAATGCTAAAGCTGCAGTGAAACACCAGCTGCTCTTTTCTGATAGTTTTCATTAAAGGAAGACAACAAAATTTGCTCATTGTTTCTATGAAACTAGAGGAACTCACAGGAACACATGCAGAAAGCATGATCTCTTTTGTTAAGATAGATAAAGATGCAAAGTTTGCCATGAACTTCAGCATAGTAAGAGCTAGTGAAACTGTTACATCTAAGATAGTGCAGAATACAATCCCTAATCCACTGCACAGCTGGAAAGGGAGACTAGTTCCTGGGCATAAATGACCACTGAGTTTATGAAAAAATCCCGTTTCCTCATGAAAATGTGAGATAGAAGAGAACAGTTTAAGCATTGATCTCTGCCATACAGGTGAGTTATTGCTGTGGTTTGGTGTTTTTTTATAACAGGTTTCTGAACACCACCAGTTGCTAAGGGTGCTTAGCACTTTTACACGTAATAGTTCTGTGATCAGGCTTACAAGGAAGAAATTTCTTCAGTTACTTATGTCTGAAGTGCAGTGTGTACATTTGGTGATTGCATGAAAACTCACAATCCTTCAAGAGGATCGAGAGAAAAATTACTTGAGGCAGCTAACAATGCTTTGGAAACAAAATGCTTACACTATATGTAATTTAAGAAGAAGAGAGCTGTATCTTTTAGTAAGAAAAACCTGTTCATTGTTTAATTATATTTTACAAAAGTGTTTTAGCTTGTACTGTAATACAACAAAGTCTTACCTTCAATGAATTATGCTGCCAGTTGCATGCTAAAGAGGATTTTCTGTTAAGTAATAGCACATTTTATCACTTGCAAGGAATAATTGTAAATCTTGCTAATGCTATGTGAAACCTGATGCTTTAAGGTAGCGGAAAATTGCTTGGTGTTCATATGAAACATGCGATGTTGGGCTGTGGGGTTTTTTAATTAAAAAAAAGAAAAGAAAAAAGCTTTTATTATCCATGGATTCATAGTGTTGGTTAAAAATTACAAGGATTACTATTCCTTGTACTATGGAGCATAAAAAGATAGTTGTGAATAAGGAAGAATACCACCGTCTCAGAACTCCAGGTACAGTATTGGATGTTTAGTGTTTTTAATTAGTTCTTTTAACCCCTCCCAGAAAATTCTTGTAGCTTCATACAATAGACCAAAAGCAAATAGAGACAGGTAGACAGCGCTTAGAAACATGATTTAGTGATGGTCTTTATCAGAGTTGATAAAGAGCTGATGGTTGGA
>VZRU01000078.1:0-19020 GCA_013398155.1 Pedionomus torquatus | reverse complement strand
CGCTAATCTGCTCGAGGAAAGGATAAAGCCTGGCAGTATTAAGTGCTTAAAGATGAAGTATCTCCGAAAATGCTTCTCAAGTAGTAGTTGCATCTTTTAAACTTATTTCTGTAGGCTGCCACATCTGCAACATCATCTGTAAAGGGCAGAGGTGACTAGTTGAGCTTCACCTAGCACGTTCAATTCACTTACTGATCTGAGACAGCAGCAAACTGGTTTTGAATAGCTGCATTCCTGATTTTAACAGCCCTACCTGAAAGGGCCAGGTAGAGGCAAGTACAGACACAGGTGGGTTGGGACCCAGAATAGTTACTGAATCACAGAACCTTCATGGTTGGAGGGGACCTCTGAGATTTAGTCCAACCATACACACACACACAAAAAAAAAAAAAAGGAAGAAAAACCCCCGGTTTGGGTGTCCATTAAAGTTGTAACCCAAATCCTGCACAGAGCAAGCTAGGATACAAAATACTCTCCTATATATCCTATATAGGTATAAGTAGTTTTTCTTTTAACATAAGTTGAAGTCTTTATTCTCTCAAGTAGGAGAATCAACAGGTCTTACCCTTACCATCAGGTGCTGAGCACGTAGCTGTCAGTATCACATAATGCTGTGATGATGTAACTGAAAAACATAGCCATATGCTGCATTAAATGTATAGTTGTGGACAATATTCCTGCTGTAAGTAAAGAAACATTGATGAGTATGAACTTCATTTTCCTTTTTTACGTTCCTAAAGCATCTTTATGCCTTGTCTTGTTGTATGTTGTAAGTTATTTTATTTGTTATTTTTTTATTAAGGATCATCTTTCCGTTTACACAGAGTCATGTTTACATAAAACGCCAAAGAGGCCGTTGAGTAGGAAGTCCCAAGTACCTACTTTCAGTTCTCCTGTTAATGACACCGATATACAGCAAGAAATATTTTGGGATCCTCATTCACCAATTGCTCACAGACTAGGTAATACTGACAAAATCCAGACTTCAGTCACCTATTTGAGGAATGCAGTGGGGCTATACGAAAAGTTTTCATGGTGAGGTGGTTTGGGTTTCTTTTCATTAAAAACCCATACATTTTTCAATGTAGTGCTGAATCAAGTTCTGATTTTAGCACATATATTTTAATTATTTGAGATATACTGCACTTTATAAATTGAATTGTTTTTCGGTTTTTAAGAAGTTTTTTTTATTTGTTTTCATAGGCAATGGAAAACCCAAACAGTCTACCAGTAGATGCACAGTAGAAATTTCAGAAATTGTTAATCGTATTGCTCCTCAGGTAATTGTTACTTTCTAATCTCTGTATATGCAGTCATCAAACAGAATAGTACTACAGGATTCAGTTTTAGTAGAGGCTCAATTTTAGTTATAGTAGTCTCTTTAACGTGGTAAGAATTGGGTGCGCAGAAAACATGTTCATAAAACTGGACTGAATTAAAATCTTAAGCGTAGCATTTAACTTGGTTGCTCTTATGAGTCACGGATGTTTGAAAAAGGATGTATTAAGAAAGTGGACTTGCAGCAGCTCCATCTTAGAAAGTTTTGCTTTCAGAATACAAGTTACTGCCTCGCTCTTAGGAATACTGTTGAGTTTATCCTTAATCACTCATCTGTTAAAAGGTAAGGGTTCTTCACATATTGGATTTAATTGGCAGTCGTCTTTAAGCATTTTGAATTATCTTGAATGACTGCTGAAGTAAAAGATCAAGACTCGGATGAGAGACTCCGCAGTAAAATCAGCATAGTAACATTGCATCCTTTTTCTAAACTAAATAATTGCCTTTTTACCCTAAGACTCATTCTCTTGATTTCTTTCTCTTCCTGTAAACTTGACGTCCACAGCCTCGATAGTGAAAATAAGGTAGTGTTGGCATATTGTTTACCTTTTATTAAGTGCAACAAGAGAACCTGTTATTCCTAAACAATTTCTGTTGTATTTAGCTTGCAAAATATGCCTGTTTATTTGACAGAGCTATGCAAAATGTATTTGCTGCTTGGTATTTTTGTGAAAAAATTATACTTAAAAAATAGAAGATCATTGAAAAGCATTGCCACTTTCTGCCTTTTAAGTGATTACAGCCCTGTCTTAAACATAAGTAATATCAGACTGGATTTGCAACTGTCTGTTGCTTGTGGGTTTTTTTTCTTGGGGAGGAGGAAAAAAAACCTACCTAAAACTACTGTCTTAGTAAAGTTCAAATGACTTCTGCTAGTTGGCATGCAGTAATTCCTCACATCCAACATTTGGCTCTGGCCCTCTCCACATTTTACCACTGCAGTATTGCATCTCTTCAGTTTCAAAATTTGAATCCAAACCTAAACTTTGAAGCTCTGAAATAAGTTCCTTTACTTTCTAAATTTCACTTCTGTTTAAAGGCCAAATGACTTGAAGTTAATTCTTTTTTGTATGAGTTGTCATGGAAGAAATGCTTGTAAAGTGAATATTGCAGTTTATGTATAAACCTGAAGTAAATAGAGTATTAGATTTGAGCACCAAAGTAAAATTCAGTTATTTTAATTGCAGTTCCTGGTTTAAATTAATATAATTAAGGTGATACAAATATTACTAGAAAATGTTGCAGTAATCTCACTTAGCTTGTATTCATTTAGGTCCTGTCTGTGGCTTTCAACAGATTTGATGCAATTTCATCGATTTAGCAACTTTAACTAATGCAAGATGTGTCTAGTCCAATCTTTATCTGAAATCAAATTGCTGAGCATTATAAATCTAACCATTCAGGATGAAAAAGCAGCCTGTAATGAAGGCTCCCTTTTAGGGACATGGATTGGTGAGGACGCTATTCCCTGCACACCCGGAGTAGTAAAAGCACGAGCCAGGACAAAGTTAAGTTGTATAAGGTAAGTTACAGTTTGGTCTTGCTCATAACAGCTGGGCTTCCTTGAAAAAAGGGTTCCTTTATGCAGAGTTTTCCATGTAGTTGTACATTAACATACAGCTTTTTTAACTTTGGGGTTGTTATCTCTTCTTAATATAGTATTTATTGGGAATTATTAAAAAGATTGTGTGCTGACTGCATTGAAAGTGGTGGGATTTGGACATATTCTTCATAGTTCTTAAACTAGAGAATGAACGTCTCATGTGGTGACGTTACTGAGCTTGGCTAAACTTTCTCAGTAGGTCTGACCTTTTCTGGTTTTGTTGGGTTTGTTTGTTTGATTTTTTTTATTATTTTTTTTTTTTTTTGTGTGTGTGTGTGTTTTTTAAATCTAGAGATCTTAAAATAAAAAATCCTGAAGAGGAACTCATGAAATTGGCTAAGGAATTTGATAAAAATCTAGTAGAGTTAGATGCTGTTCAGGAGCAAGATAAGCTTGGTCATGACTTCTTCCAGACTGCTTCAGAGTCTGTAAGTAATTCTAAAAGTGAAGTACATATGAAGAACCTGAAATCACTTCTCGATGAAGCTTCTGAAACGGATACTGCTCTGTCTCTGAAACCTGTTGGACAGAGCACTGGTGTCCCTGCTGCAGAGCCCTGTCAATCCAGCAGTCAAAAGTCTATAGACCTTGAGACTGAAATAGCCCTTTGTGCTCTGTTTGACTGTTCTACCCAGAAGTGTAGTGGACAGTTGAGCCAAGGACTGTCAAGTATTTCTTTGAATAATAGTTTCCGTGAAAATAGAAGTACCTTAGAAGAGGAACACCTTCCTGAACAAATTAAAGACACACAACATGGTAATTCAGAGGCACATCAAAAAGATACTCCACGTGCACTAGGAAACGTTCCAAAACCTGATACTCACACATTGACCAAAAAAAATTGTTGTTCTTTGAAGACACAATTGGTGGCCCCCAGTGAAGTTGTTGGAGGAGTTAATGATGGTTTTGATGACTGGGATACAGATTTTTTGGCTGATGACTCTTTTGTGATGCAAATAACCCAAAATCCAGAATTGATAAGTGCTGAAGAAGCGCCACCAATTCCTACGCATCCATCTGCTCATGGTTTCAGTGACGCCAGCAGAACAAAGGAAAGAATTAGCTGCAATTCAGTAACTTCTTTGGGGAGTATACACAAAACTACTAGTTTGCAGTTTTCACCCTTAAAGCATTCTGGTAAAAACACACAAAATGTTGCAAAATCTCTTTCTTTACAAAAGCCATACAATAAGAGAGAAAACTCAAAGGCAGACACTACAGTCTTACATGGCAAATGTGATGTTAAGCCAGATAAAATAAATTCTAGTTGGAAAAATGCCGAAACCAGCGATTCAAACTATATTTCTGTTTTAGTGCAATCTCAAGTTAAGAATGGAAATGAAACTGTTATTCCTAAAAGTGATCCTCTTTTTCTATCAAGATCTAATCTTCATAGACAACGGACTGAAAAACCTGAGAATAACACACACAATATTTTCTGCCGGTCGCCCAGTGCTTCTATCAATGCAAAACCTAGTGATCTAAGTAAGACGGTTAACCAAGCTAATACAGGTCACTTAGATCAAGTTGAAATACCAAAGAAATGTCCTCTGTCATTTGGTGACTGGAATGAACCAAAATTCTCTGATGAAATATCAGATATGTTTTGTGAATCTGATAGTCTTTGGGATGCAAACTGTGAGGACGATGAATTGTTGTATCAGGTGTGTGATGATATAGAAAAGCAGACGCAGAGCCAAGATATTAAGGAAGGAAACGAAGGAACTAAAACTATACAAGGAGACAGTATTAATTCCAGATCAAATGCTGACAACAGCTACACATCATTTAAACAAGGACTACCTGATCGCCTTTTGGTACAAAAAACAAATGCGAAACTGGAAGTGGTCTCAGTAAGCGATTCCTTTAGGAATTCATCCAAGATAACTCATCAGCTGTCCACAACAGGTTATGTAGCAAACTGTAAAAACGTCCCAAGTCCTCAAACTGGGATCTCAGTTACTTCTATGGAGTGTAAATACACATTGTCTAAAAACTGTCTTCAAGCTGTGTCTGAAGATACTACAAAGACTCTTTTGGGAAAATGGTACAGATCAAATTCTGTGACGGCAGCAGAGACTGCTGAAGCAAGCCCTGCTAATGCAGTACACATTTTTAGTAGCAGAACTTTAGACAGCCCAGATATTTTGTGTAATACAGGAAAGATGCCAAGTAACAGTTCTGGTAACAAAACATCACTTGTGCCTTCAAAGTTTAAGTTTCGAAAGACTAATAATTTTCAGGGTGCTGTTCATGTAGCATCTGAAAATCCAGGCAGCTGTTCTGGTATTGGAATTGTGCTGCAGGGTTTGGAAGGAAGCAAGAATCAGATGAATGTGACTTTGCACAGCAAGCTCGACAATAAGAAGCCACCTTTCAAGAGGCATCTTTCAGAGTCTCTCGCAGTGCCTACATCAGGTATTTGTCTTCATTGTATCACTCTTAGACTTTCCGTTTGTTTTCTTACTGTAATCAGAACAGTGAAGAAGTTTATACTGCATTGCAAATTATAATAGGCTTCAGTATTTATCCATTCAGTTTAGGTATTAGTAAATGTTCTAATGAGAATTTGGAGGTTATTTTCTCCAAAATAAAATTGCCCTGACACATCTCTTGAATTCCTGTAATCAAGGACTTCTGTTTCCCATTTTCATTTCAATTCTCCAAATACTTCACACTCTCTCTCTGTAGACACTCAGAATCACTAGGGTCAAGTATAGACTGATGGCAGCACTCAGCATACCATATTCTTAAATTGTTACTTAAAAATACTACTATTTTGATACATAGTAAATGTAGTGTAATAAAAGTGTAGCCCAGTGAGTCTGTGCTTTAATTTACAGTTCACTTTGAAAAACGTTAAACATTAGTTAGCCAGGACTTGTAAACTCCAGTTAATGGTGGGGCAGCGAAAGAAGGCAGCAGGTGATAATGGAATGCCAATTTTTTTTTAATTATTGTACACCTGAACATTGGAACCTTGAATCATTCAACAACAACAACTTGGTCTGTGTTGTTGTTTAGCCACAGATGGCTAAAATTGCCAGGGAGATTTTCTTGTGTTTCCAGTCTAAACATTTAAGACTTCCTTTCATCTAGAGGGGAGGTCAGTCACTTTTCCGTGCTGCCATGGACATGGCGAACCAGGCAAGTACCATTCAGTCTTGTTTTCACTTGATTTCATGGCTTGGTGAAGTTTTAATCAATATTATTTTTATAAAACATGCCTTTGGAGTGTACTCCATCAAGCTCAGTTTTCAGGAAAGACTGTTTACAAAAACATTCCTGCAAATTATCAGCCAGCATTACTTGAAGAATCAGCATTTTATCTGTGTTTCTTCTCCAGCAAAGAAGCAGATAAATGGAAAGTTACAATTTCAGAAGTTAAGGGAGGAGAGAGATAACTAGTTATTCTGTGGAATATTCTTTGGAATAAAGGAATGAAGAAGAATAATGTAGATTATCTGTACAGATAAACAACAACTGTCCTCATCTTCCATTTTTGGTGAAAAGACATTGCCGTAACAAAAAATGGATGTTAAGTGATCCATTCAAAAACTGATAGGGAATTTTTAATGGACACTTTTTTTTTTTTTTTTTTTTTAAAAGGAAAGAGACCCTTTGTTTTATTTATCCAGTTAGAAAGTCTACTTGTTAAAAACACCTTAATTGGAAATTGTTGTATAAAAACAATTCTTGACATGTTCAGGGAGTGTTCTTGGTGGTTCTAGTGTGGTCACATTTTATTGTATGGGAATTTATAGTTCTATAATGCAACATATAAAATATGACACTTAGCTATCAAGTTCCTGTCTCCTTTGCCAATTTTTATTGCTACTTTTGACCTTTTTCAACCTTTCTGGTTTTATTTGTGTGACACCTGTACTGTATCTGACCCCTGAGTATATATCATCCCCATGCCCATATCTCTGCCTTACTCACTAAATTGTAGAGCCCTTTTCACTCCAATAGTCTTAATTTTCTTAACCTGTTGCTATCTCCTACATTGACTCCTGATGCCACAAGGTTCACTTGAAGGGCAACCAAGTAAAATTTCCTTGAAGCAAATGTGTGCATCCCAGAATTTTCACTGAGAGCTAGTAATCAGTAGCACCACAAAGGTCATGCATCTTATCCCCCCTCCGGCCTTGGGGACAGGATGGATGAGCCATTTTTAACTTGGTGCCTGCTACGTCAAAATTGTGTGCTCTTGCCATGGATCTTCAAACATTGAAAGTGGTTATGTTAAAGTACATATTGAACAAACTTGAAGGCTCCTAATCAATGGGGTTTTTTTTATTTACAGTGTCTGTGGTGGAGCAAAAAAATAGAAAGTGTTCTCAAGAAGAGATTGAAAGAAAAAAACAAGAAGCTCTTGCACGAAGAAAATCCAGAATGCAGGCATCCTTTAAAGATGCTTGAATTTGGAGTTTATTTTGCCTATGGAGTAAGTTTTTGGAAGGGAAATAATTGTAGTGCTGGAAAACATGTTTTAAACTGTTCACAGCCACTGACAAAGCTTTTTCTAATTCTCAATTTAAAAAAAAAAATAATGACCTGAGCCATAACTAATACTCTGATGGTATTTACTCTTAATTAACAACTAACGGTTGTAAATCATAGAATGTGTAGCCCCAAACTACCTTCAGCACAATGAAGATTGTATTGAGTTTGCATACTCTTTATGTGTTGAAATTGTATAATCTGAAAATCATGAGAGCATGAAAGCGTTAGTATACACATAAGTAGATGTCCAAACCAGATTATATGTGTTTTGGCTGCATTTCTCTTATTGCAAGTATTTTAATCTATCAGCACACTCACAAGTACACACAGATTAAAAAATACTAATGTTTGCTCTCAGGTAGAAGAAATTTTTTACGTTTTAGTTTAAAGAAAGTACAATCTAGAAAACATCTAACATTGGAAAACTAATGGAAGTGAACAGGATTTGGCAAGTGTGTTCAGTTTATCTCCATTACTTTAGGTAAGAATTGCACATAAAGAAGGAAGAATTTCACATAAAAGTTTCATAAGGTGAAAAAGTATCCTGGACATTTTTATTTTTTTTTTCTGAATAATTCCCTTCATGAAGAGTTGGAAATACAGTATAAAATCAGACCACCTTTTTCTGAATGCACATTACCAAACTAATTAAAAGCATAGGCTATGTCAATTTACCAAACCATGAACAAAATAAAATAGACCAGGTGAAATCTCAACAACTATGAATCAGTTTAGCCTTGTGGGTTGTACATATTTTTCAAACTAAAGGCTGTTAAAACATAAAAATGCAATGTCATGTCAGTTTAACAGGGGCTGATAGAATTTTTGATGTGATAGATGGGTGCAGAGCTCAAACTGCAAAAACTGCCTGTGGGTAAGCTGCAAGATATTTTTCAACTGAGCAATGCTTATATTTAAAGATGTGACACTATGAGAAGTGACTGTGATTTTTCTTTGTAAATAACCAACTTTGAAATGTACCGAAGGTTAGAGGAAGCTTTTGGTTTCTGTAGTATTTGTAACTCCTAAAAATGTAAGTATTGTATATTTGTAAATCATTATTAAACTTTTTTTCACATTTTTATAGTCTGTTCTGGAAAATACTATACTACAGAAACGGGTTAAAGGGAATGAAACGGGAATTCCGTATGGACCGCACCTCATCATTGTCTCTTGGTAATTTACCCAATTATTTCATGCCTCAATTTTCTACATATAGGGGTGACAAAGTGCTTCCTTTGATCCATTTAAAGTGGAAATCTTTGGTGGAGGAACTGGTTCTACACCCAGCCATCTGCAGGAGATTCCTGAAATACTTAACTGGTGGATTTGCTTTTGTGTTAACGGCCATTCTTGGTGCTAGTTAGTTGCTTATGACATTGAATCCCCAAGTGCACCAAAGACCGTGCTGGTGCTCAATAAGTATTACAACTTGTAGCTGCACCTCTCTGTTATTTAGCCATTGTGCAACATCTTATGAGATGGATGAGCTCGCTGATCTGACTGAAAATGAACCCAGAAAGAATTTTTTTCAGCTTGTCAAAGAACTTCATCATAAAAATACCCTTAACAGATAAAATAACATGAAATAGCAAAACTTGTGTTGTCAAGCCTCTGCTGGCAGTGTTCAAAAAGTTTCTAAGACACAAGATTTGCATGTCCATGTGACAAATAAATGTAAACCCCAAGTAGTGGCTTTTGCAAAGATTCTGTTTATCCTGAGAATGTAGTTTAATCTTGTATCTGATGGATATGCTTATCTCCGTGGTGTTCTAGTCAAATCTAAACTATCAGGTAACTTGCCAGATGCACTATTAGCCAAGACAGAGGCTATGAAAAAAGGCTTCTACGATCAGTATTAAATATGAGAGTTATAAAACTGGCTTTTACAGTATTGATACACAAGAATGTCAAATTTTATTGAGAAAGATAAAAATTAGGCTTTTGCTAGGACAGTGTTTGGTTTATCAACCCTTTCCTCCCCAGGATGTTTCTCTAGAAATAATTCTATAAAGGAACCAGGATAATTTTTGTTTTCAAGGATAATATGGTTAATTATACTTCCGATTTAAGAAAATAAGCTAACTGGAAAGGAAGGAACTGTTGTGAGAGTATTTTTTTAGGAAGGATTAATTTTCTGATGAGAAAGATCTAACTTTTAATGAGGTTTGAAATTGGGATAAATAGATACATATAGGCTAAGCACCTGATGGCTACCCAAGCTCAGCCTACACAGTGACCGTTCCTGACTGCTTGCCAATATGTGTCCTTTAGCACACTCTAAGTTTAAAACCAGCTTCCTGCCCTTCCAGGTGGTGTTAATTCTTCAGCACACAGGACAGACAGGTCCTGGAGCTGCCAACTTAAAATGCCACCACTGATCTCCTCCTGAGAGCAGGGTAAGAATACAATGGCTGGTCCTTTAACAGGGGTGTCTAACCAACCCTCTAATCTCCTGAGCTGCAAAATAAAAGTTGAATGTGTGATGGGGGGAATTCTGGTGCCATGTGTGGAAGGAACGCTTTGAGAACTTTCCAATTGGAGGAAGACACAAACTACTTTTTGACCAATTACTGTCAATTACTTGCCTCTCCAAGTACTTCCTGTGTGCTGCTTAAAAAGATCTAAAGAATCTGTTTGCTGATCGATATGAAACATGAATTTTGACAGTTTACAGCAAATACATCTATTGCCTTCCCCTAATAAATCAATCATAGCAGAGGGGCTTACTTTATTTATTTTACTTTTCATAAATATCTATTTTTAACATAGATATTACACTTCAAGGCCTGTAATTTGCTTCTTCCAAATAGAAATCACAAGTTCTTGGGATGATTTCTTAACTGATGTTGAGGCAAACTAATATTTTTTTGGTCACACTCTGACTACCCTCCAGTGCCTCACCATACCATCTCTCAAGTGACACATTGAATAGAGGTACTGCTTTTTGTGACTTGATGCAATTAGAACAGAGAAATAATCACTTGTTTCAAAATTCAACCACTTCTATACCGTTTTCATTAGGCAAGTTTGATAAAAGTGAAAAGCTTAGAGAAATACTTTAACCCCATATAGTTTCATTGGGGGAGTCAATGCAGGCAGAAGATTCCTTAGGGCTTAGAAATAGTTACATTTCTACAATATCACAAATTAAATTCCACAAGGCAGGAATTGACATTGGCATGGTGCTGGGCACAGGCCCGACAGGGCAGTGTTCCCACCTTGACGTGGGTGCAGACACGAGGAGTTTAACATTTGCCTCATTCTTTAACATCTAAATGTTAAAGGCAGCAGTGTGGCAGGGGTGAAGCTAGAGATGGGCTGGTGCTTCCTAACCCCATGTACAGGCAATTCAGGTGCTCCCAGGGCAGTTGGTGACACACAGAGGGCAGCTCAGATGTGGGGTACCTGAGCCGCGGTTCAGATGTGCTTAGCTCTACATGAGCCAAGGCAGCCATCTGCCTTGCAGGTATTCTAGGTGCCCAGTGCCCAAGCTGTGTCCCTGCTCCTTGATCTCCTACTCCGTCCCTCTCCTCACCTCCGAATAAGCACCCACTCAACATCCCTCATGCTTCTTGCAAAATTCTCGGTGACCCACTGATGCCACATTTGCCTCAATCACACAGCCTTTTGTCTGACTGCTTGCAGTAGACAACAGATCTTCATTAAGAAAGTATCTACATCATTTTAATTAATTAATACACATGTACGCATAAGAAGTTTGGTATTTCAATAGCTGACATTTCAATATGAAGCCACATTTTCCTCCTGGCAAAAAAGACCTATACAAATAGCAACAACAGTCTTAAATACATTCTAAATTAAATTATGACTGTCATGTTTCATTATAAATTAATCTATGACTGTTTGCTTAAGCACTCATCTTCGTTTCATTCAGAGAACAGTAATTTTTTACATGAGCAGAGCAATCAGTGGGCTTAAGTTTAAATGTAAATGGAATTCCTGTATGTCTCTACCTGAGTATAATTTGTATTCCACAGATATTGATGCATTTCATGATGAGTGATGTTACTCTCTAAAAATCCAAGGATTGTCTTTTTCAAGTAAAACTGCTGGTTTTTTTTTCTTTTAGGAACGGCAGATATGATCAGGTAAAGAATCCATTCATCATTATTCTCCTTATCGGTATCTAAAATTCTGTGTTGTGGAATATACAGACATACATTCTCACCTTTCCAGTTCATGCTGGTGAAGGATCACATTTAAAGCGTTTGAGAAATTTAGTAATATTGGGGTTTTATTGTATTAGTTGTATCAGATTTTTATAAAGGCCAGCATTCAGTATCTCTTCAAATTTTGGCCTATAAGGCACAATTAATCTTAGGGCTGCAGTTCAGGAATAGCAATGTAATCATATACCATGTGTACCACTTATTACATCTAGACCTTTATACCCAGAGGAATAACATAGATGAATTCATTGATTATCTCTTTTTAAGCCTAAAAGGAGCTACAATTTGTCAGGAAAGAATAGCTGGAAGCAACAGATAGTGACCTAAATAGTAGAATTCCAAAGATAAAATAGAAGAAAATGAACACAAATGCTTCATTGTTTGAGAGCTGTATTGTCTGCAACACACTTCAGTGAATCTAATGTTTGTGGAAGAGGCCAAGGCAGATATAATCTGTGGAGCTAAAAATGAGAGCCTGAGTAAGGACCCATCACAGATGAAGCTGGGAAGGCTCTGGCAGTTGTGTTGTAAATCATAACTGCAATGTTTGCTCAAAGCTCCAGCTTCTACATGTACTGCTGGTTTTGTCAGGATAGTCAGAAAAATCCTGCCTCATAAAACACTTAAGGATATCTAATGTACTGTTCTTGTGGAACTGAATCTAAATTTCTGTGACTATTGTGGGGTGTAACATCAATGTGGGCATGGGCAAACCATCCAGGACCTGGTTCTACTCCTATTGCAATTTCCTCAAAGCATTGGAGGTAATGGAGTGACTCGGGCGAATAAAGAATCAAGCCCATGCATTTCATTATTGTAAGTAGTTCTTTAGCACATAAATCTAGTAAAATAGCATTGCATTTATCAGAAGTTGGTATTGTATATACTTCTTCAAAGGTTTTTTTTTTTGGAAAAAGGTAGCATTTACCCATACCTTCTAAAAGCTGCAGTTAGCAGCTTTCACCTCAAACAATGTATTTAACAGAGGTGAGGAGAGGACTATAGGATTTCTGGATTTCCTTTTTAATGAGGTTGTCTGCTCTTTGCAGCGTGCCCTCGCTAAAGGAAAAACTTGATTCAGGTTTTAACCCTGGAAAATTAGGACCCATGTAGACATGGGAACGAAGCTTTACATGCACTGCCACACTCTCCATGAACAGAAGGTGTCTGAATTAAATATTATATTCTAACTCGAGTGTAGCAATTTAGGTTTTGGGAGGTTTTTTTCGTTTGTTGTTGGGGTGGGGGTGTTTGGACTTCTTTTGTGGAGCAGAGTGGGATGTTTTACATGCCTAAAGCTCAACATACATTGGGCATGTTTTGGAGAATCAAGGCGGTAGAGCTAAGTGTCTAAGGCTATTCAAGCACCTGGGGAAGCTACTCACAGGGAACCACAGTGATTCACACTGGTATGAAAAAAAAAGGTTGATGAATAGCTGGTTTTGAATATCCCATTGGATACGTAGTTGCATCTTTGGGTGTTAGGAGACCTACAGAAACTGAACCTCAATGAAAAAAAAAAGATGACATAATGAGAGAAAGAAAAATGTGCTCCCCAAGGCTTGCATAACAGATGAGAAACATTTTAGCAGATGAAGTGTTAATACTTCCTTCACCAATAATAACTGCAAAGGGCAAAGGCTTGTTGTTTTTCTTTTTTTTTTTTTGTTTTTTGTTTTCAAGTATCTCTAACATTCCACAGCAAAAACCTGAAAGATATGCTTAGAAATACGACAAATTTGAATTCCTGTCTTCTTGGTTGCTTCTCATAGGCTACACTGTACCTAGATAGCACCAGATGGTTTTGCAAACTCTGATGTTGTAAAACGCACCTATATAACTATAACCTAATTAACCCTAATAACTATTTTGTTATTGAACTTGAATAGGTGTTAGCGATGAATAAATGAAACTGAGTTTGATAGCATGGCTATGTTTTCCCTCACTTATTCAATTTCAGCATGCTGAATGTTGATTTAGCTCCAGATTTCCAACCAATACTTAGAAAGGGAGAAAAAGGTATGCTTGATTACAGGCTGGGCAAAGTCTCTCAGACTCATTTTCTCTATGTTTTTCTCCCAAGTCACAAAAGCTGACCTCGGCCCTTCACAGAAAATTTCATCCAACTCTAATATGGGCTTTTTCGAAACTCCTCACAGCTTTTTTCCTTTCCATCCCTGGGTAACTGTAATCCCCCAGTATCTGATGTGGTCATAAAGCTGCTCTGTGGATCTAACTGGGAATCATGTCCTATTAAGGCTTTCAAAACAACAAAACTCCTGCTCCAGGGAAACTGGAGCTATCTACTAAGTTTACATTTACTTTTAGTAAGATCTTTTACTCAGATATTTTCTAAGACATAAGTAATCCATTCCTCACATTTAAGGATCCCAAGTTTGATGTGTTAAGACTGTACAATCTGTAATCGGTGGATGTGTGTGTGGGGAGGGAATATTTGGGTGCTTCTAAAGGATGTGCTTGGGGTAAGCAAGAGCATCAGGTTCATATGTGCTGTACAGCAATCTATGTACAGGAAATTGCTAAAAGGCTCCACATCACCAACAAAAAATTTCTAGAGATCAGAAAAGTTTGAATCCGCTGCATTGCAGTGTCAAATCTTGGCAATGTAACACATTAAAAAGAGTCTGCCCAAGTGACAGTTTTCTAATAGAGAACCATAGAGATAGGAAGAGAAGTTGGAGGACAGCCTGTAGAAACTTACAGAGGTGAACAGAAAGAAATTTGAAAGTGGTTTAAGATAACGTCAATCAGTGTAGACCAGATAGAGGCAGAGCCTTTTTCATTTTCTTGAGAAAGTCTGAAGCTCCAACGAAACTACATAAAACACCTGTTAGTTATAAAAATGTCAAACAAGCATACATTTGGGGAATGGAAAGATTCAAACATTCATGAAAGAGCGAAAGAAGTTCTTGGAAGACATGGCAGATATATTTGTCATCTCAGTAATCTGCCTGTCCATGTTCCAGAAAAAACAGAAGTAGTTTTGTGAGCACTGAAAGTAATCAAGCTTGATTTCCTACAGACTAATTAATGGAGTTTCTAAAAGATGTAAGTTCCAGTTGAAGCTTTTTTGGTTGAGTCCCATAGCAGGAGAATCCACTGTGGATTCTCTAGGGACTAATGAGAATGAATGCACACCTGCACTCTTCTGCAGGTACAGGGATTTTTTGAGACTGTTCTCCTCCATCAATCCACTTCCTTTCATCAAACTTCTGAAAAATACCATTATCTTTTAGACTTTTTGAAGAGATAACCCTTCTCACCCTCACCCTACTTGATGAAATTTCCCTATCCTTTTCATTTAATGGTAGTGTTGTACCCATGATGGTTTGACAGGAAAAGATTACTTCCACCCTCCAAACCTGCCTAATTTTTGTTCCTCTTGGGAAGTCTTCCACTTCACTAATTAATAAGTAATTTGATGTTATTTCTGACCTAGGAATGAGAAAAGTTGGGAGAGGGCTTGGGACTTTTGTTCCTTGACAAGCCTTATGGGACCTTGTGCTTTTCTCCATGTTGTTGTCACTCAGCTGCCTTGGTGCTGATAGAAGCCACTGCCAGTCTGCTTGCTCCATGTGCTGCGAAAAGCACTGGTCCTGCCCTCTTACAGATATGTGTGACTGTTTTAATTAATTTTCTATACAAGACTATTTATCAGCTAAAATCAGGAAGAAAATCTACTTTAAAATGGAGCTAGCTTCAATATTTACAGCAACTTAGTGACAACTTTAGACAAGAATTTAATTACACAGAGTCAGCATACCATATATATTGTAGGAATGTACCATGGGACTTATTTTAAAGTGTAATTTAGAGTAGAACTTTTAGACTGCTCTTCAATATGAACTTAAATCAAAATATTTCCACTGATGGAGCACATTCTTCAAAACTGATTACAAACGTAGCCACAGTACTAATGGAGGCTTACTGTTATTTTATGTGTTATGGTATAAATGACTTGCAAGAACACTCTTGGGAGGTTGTACTGTAATTTAATATTTTTAAAGCTAAAAACTACTAGAGAAATATTTTTTCATGAGGACCTACTTTTTTCCCTAAGTGTTACCTAGAAATACATCTTTCAGTGGGACAGTTTTGTATCCCCTGCAATTCACATACTGTGTCTAGAAAACACACTGCAATGTGATGCTGTGCTCTGCAGAACCAGCCTCCTCTGAGGAGTAGACAACAGATGAGGGCTCTGGACACCGAGCTTTTGCCCCCTCCACCTCACTGTTGGCTTTGTGCATGGTGATCTCATGGAGGTTTACAAAGGCCAGTAATAGTTTCCTTCTTCACCACTACCCTGTCTTTAGCCAGCACCATTTGGGGTGTTGTGGAGAAAGCGAGTTGTTCTGAAATGTCTGCATTCAGGGCCTAGTCATGCAAGCTTTGTGGCACAGCTGTGTCCCACCACAGGGAGATGTGAATTACCTCTGAGAATAGAGAAACTAGCTGTGTTTAACAATCTGACCAAACAGCAAAATTCTTACTTACACTGGCCTTATTTTACTGCAATGAGTAAGGCCTGTTGCTCCGTGACAGTACCTGAGGCCTTACCTACCTAAGGCTGCTCTTCCAACTGTTTAACAAACTTAATTCAACAAAAGAGTGGCTGACACCAATTCCCTGACTAAATGATTTCTAGCAGAAAAAGTAGGTAAATCAGCACAACACTCTTGGGTAGATGAGGAACTAAGTTTATTGAGGGGTGTTAACTGCTTAAAGACACAGACTTGAATAAAAAGGGCTATGCCAAAACAAAAAGGGATTTTTTCAATATCTACTTATCCTGTGTGGCCACTTTTTAGTGGATATTATTTGTAGATCTTCATTTGAGTAAAAATAGCTGTATTGCAGATCACTACGGCACCATTGTTTTGTAAGGTTATGCCAGGCATATGCTCAAGGATGTTTCTACTTTATAGATAGGCGTGCTACCTCCTAACTGCTCCAAAGGCACCTAAAGAAAGATTTACACCCACTCAGTGCTGTAAGAGCGCCACAGGAACTCTAACTAGTAAATAAGGCACATAACCAAAACCACTGGGCAGCACCTCAGCTTGTGTAAATTGTCACAGCTCCTCTGTGGAGTTGGGGACACTTTACACAACTGGAGGATTTGTTCCTCTGAATGTGCAGAATGTTGACTACCAAAACATAAAATGTCCTTGTGCAGCATGAATGCACAAACTTTCTGTTGAACTCAATGAGGTACTTGTGATTTCTCACTTTGGCCCCAAAGGTGTGCTTCACTTTTTATTGGCCAAGATGGATATTTGCAATGTTCTACTGAGCAATGGAGATAGGCCTTTTTCAGTTCCATTCTAAGGTATATTCTAAACATGTCTGGAAAAATTTACAGCTGGAATAGCACTGGATAAGCAACATAGATTTTCAGTGCTCGTAGATAAATACAGTACTGCATGGCCATCCACTGCTGTGCTGAAGGGGCCATGGAGCTTGATTAGCCCTGATGAGGCCAGGAATTTGCAGTAATTAACTTGCACTTAAGCCAAATCGTATAAACATATCCAAATCAATTTTGTGATGTAGAGGGCCAGGCTAGACATTGGCTGCCAAGTGACAGCCTCCTCGGCCCGTTATCAGCACAGCAACCAATGTGGGAAAGAAGACAGCAGCAGTGGAGGGATGATGGTCACCTTCAGATTTTCCAGACTAGATTTTCAAGACTTCTAGGAGAAGCCTTGAACTGACTCAGGAGTTCAAAGCTGGCTCAGAACTGAAGGGTTTCTAAAGGAAAACCTTTGCTATAGCACTCTGTAAGAAAGGCAGATCAGCATGATACATGGGTTACAGGACAATAAAGGTGAGACAAGGAGGTCATGCAGTGACCCCAAGCATTTAATTTAATCTGTTTTCCTGTAGTGGTGGAGTTTCTGGTCACCTTAAAGCTTGTGGCATGAAAGTATACTGGAGATCTAGATCTGGATCCTTCCTCTCATTTTACTCTAGCTCTCACCATTTAAAACCATCAGCTCTAAACCTTGTGGAAACTATACCATGATCCTGACACAAAAAGAGAGTCATTTGCAGAACACAGCATATATTGGTCTGACATGAATTTCATAAATTCAAGGGCAGTCCTGCATAAATTTGAAGATGCCTCACTTGTCTGCAGTACATCTGGACTCTTGAGTCAAGGCCTACACAGCCTTTAGATCATGACACTCAAGAAGGCAATGTTTTCTAGCACTGTGTGGCATTATCTACTCTCCCTGTATCAGAGGGAGTATTTCTAATAATCTCACTGGTCCACATAAAGTATTTTGTCCCAGATAGTTTAGTTGTCATACTCCTCAAGCACTCCTTTTAGCTTGTCTTTGTACATTAAAGCCTCTGCTTGACTGAAAGACAGTTGCAAGTTCAGAGGTGAATTTTAATGAAATGTCAGGAAGCAAAGGAAAAAACTGCTCACGGATGGCAACAAAACCAATGCTTCCTGATCTATGGAGCAGCTCAGCAGAAAGTGCAAAGAGAGGAAAAGGGGGACAGAGGAAACCTATAAAAGATGGAAGCAGTAGTCAGCCAAATGGAGTTGAAGAACAATGGCAGCAGAACTCCAACCCCTTTCATGGGGCTTTTAATGTCTTGCATTTCTTATACCTGGCAATAGAAAATCAAGGAAGCTGCTGGCTGGTGCAGACAAGGCAGCATTGGCAAGCAGTGTTTTAAATGGAAGGGAAGACACAGGAGGATCCTGCCAACACTGTCCATCAAGAACAGAGATGATCACTACATCTTTAGTTTGTGTTGATGAAAAAAATCGTGATTGCCATCAATCATGTCACCACCACAACTTTGGATTCTTTGACAGTGGGTTGGTGTATACAGCACTGGACCTGTTCACAAGGAATGGACAATGCCTCTCTCAAAAGGAGACGACAGTTCTAGCACAGAAGATTGCAGGGTTGATTCACAGGTCTTTAAACTAGATGTGAAGGGGGAGGAGGGGACAATATTAGGCCTACCTCTGAGTTTCCGGAGGTAAAAGGAACCAGGGAACCACAAACAAAACACTGCATATGCAGGCCACCTGAAGAGCAACATGAAGGAAATGGAGCCATTCCAGCTAAGAAGTCAGCCCCACTGGATACCCAGCTGAAGTGCCTTTGCACAAATGCACACAGTGTGGGGAACAAGCAAGAGGAGTTAGAGACGTACGCACTCCTCCAGAGCTATGATTTAATTGACATTACTGAGACATGGCTCTTATGACGGGAGTGTTGGAATGGAGGGCTACAGACTCTTCAGGAAGGACAGCCAGGGCAGATGGGGAGGGGCTGTTGCCTTCTATGTCAAAGAACGGCTGGAATGTGTGGAGCTCCACCTGGGAAC
>VZRU01000077.1:7111-74307 GCA_013398155.1 Pedionomus torquatus | reverse complement strand
GGGGAAATTTAGATTAGATATTAGGAAAAAATTCTTTCCTGTGAGGGTGGTGAGGCACTGGAACAGGCTGCCCAGGGAGGTTGTGGATGCCCCATCCCTGGAAGTATTTAAGGCCAGGCTTGATAGGGCTTTGAGCAACCTGGTCTAGTGGGAGATGTCCCTGCCCATGGCAGGGGGGTTGGAACTTGATGACCTTCAAGGTCCTTTCCAACTCTAACCATTCTATGCTTCTATGAATCACTCAAACTTATCATGTGGCATTCTGAAACTCTCACATTGCGGATATTCATTTCCTCTGTGCCACTGTTTGCTCATTTGGCTAAAAATATAAAGGAGTAGACTTGGGTTTATTTCTTGGAAGAGAATGAAAACCCCTACAAAATTCACCAGCAGATAATGATTTTGTCATTTTTATCTAGGACATCTAGAGAAATGCCTTATTCTTATCAATATTTTGGTTTTCCAAACATTTACCTTTGTTGGTTTAGGTGTTGAATGTGTGATCTGAATACAAAGACATTTCTTCTTTCCTCTAGAAAATAAGGGGTGGAGAGACCATTAATATGACCCTCCGTTGCAAATTTTCAGTCTGAAAATATGCTACCAAAAACAAGGCTTGTTTTGGGAAGGTCCATACTAATACTTTTTCTCTTAAGGTAGATACCACCTTCAGCTGACTGGAAGAGTTGAAGAAAAGGAGCTGCAGAGGGAATTTTTTCCTTAATTCTGATTTTGTAGCTCCTTGCTAATTTATCACATGTCCTATTGAACATCTGAGTGCCAGTAGTGATTTTGCCACTTGACCTTGTAACTTGGGTCCTTTTGTTAATGTGGGAAGGAACTATGCTCCTGGTTTTGATAGTTTTGCCATCTTTCCTCATTTGTATCTCTGCTGGCATTTTAGTATTTTGGAAAAATGCTTTTTAGTAATAACAGTATGCTTGAGGTAGTAGTATGCTTTAGACAGCACATTCATCAGGCTATCTTTGCTGAGCCCAAACTATATCACGTGTATCCTGTTTTGAACTGTAGGTTCAATTTATCACCTTGTTAAACTTGGCAACTCAGCTTTCATATTATACAATCTCCAAACCACCTTATTTTGGAAGAAAATCTCCATTTATAGCTACAGGTAATGCCATATTTAGTACAAATGGCGCAAATACAAGGTTTTTCATCCCTTCAGCCATCTGACTTTGACACATGCTGCTCTCTAGGTACCCAAAGCTGGAGAACACTGGCTTGCCACAAGCTGCCAAATGCTTGTTCCATGGTTGTGATGCTGATCCTGCCCTGGGTGGATTTGCAGGCTCAGTTTTGAAAAAAATGCAAAAAAGAGTTGTTTGACTGACATCGTTTGGTGGGACAGGCCTCTCAGCCATGGTTGCCAGCATTATTAGACTCGTGAGCTTGATGTGGGAGTGTATCCCGAATTCCATACACAGAGTTGTTCATTATTTATTGCAGAAATAAGAGCAAGAGGTGGAAATCATAAGGCTGGCCTTCCTCAGGTGAAAGACAGGATGTTTCTGGTGGTTCACAAAAGTAATGTTTTACTAGAAAGCAGCATGAGGCAACATCCAGCCAGCTGTATTCCTTGCTCCGCAAGATTTCAGTGGAATATGTGCTATTTATTCTATAAATAAATCTAATGCGTCTATATTCTGTAACTCTGCATATAGCAGACATGCATTATATTGGCAGGTCAGACGAGTGAAAGCAGTATTAACAGATTGTTCAGCTCGGGGGAAAAAAATAGTTCTTGGTAGAATTACATAGGAACAGACCTGTGTGTCAGAAATGCTTGTAAATGTAAAATATTTTTCTACAATAAAATGATAAAAAACAAATCAGTTGATCTTGGATGCATTTTTTTATGTACTAGAGCATAGGATGCAGTGATGTTTTCTGTAACAAAAATCAAATGACAAGATGAGAATCTGTTTGCTCTCTTCCACATGAGGGTTTCTCTCTCCTTTTTAGGGTTAGGATCTCCAAGGACTAGGAAGATACCAATGTGTTAGTGTTCATACTGGAAAATAAAACTTCATTTGCAAACAGGTAATGGATTCCATCTTAAATGAGTGATAGATATGCCAGTTTTGCATTGTGATTTTTTCTTAGATCTGCTCTCTAGGGCTACAAGAGCTGGTGGAACTGCATGAGATGGTTGAGCTGATCTTCCAACCAAGGGGAATCTCCTTCATAAGTGCACAGTTCTTCCCTTTCTGTCATGTGAGAGCTGCTGCTGGCTTGACCTTTCCCTCAGCTGGTTGAATTCCCTATCTGGCATTACCCATCTGTTTGGGAGGGGTAGTTTTCTGCCAGGTGAACAAATAGAATAAGGCCATCAGAGTGAAGTGTTGCTAGAGGTGATGCAAAGTCAGTGGCAAGAACATTTTGGGGAGGAAAATGGTTCTGGAGATGGAGACCCTTTCTTCTGCAGATAGGAGGTTCAGAGTGACTCAGCTGTGTGTGCTTGGCTTGGGTGGCAGTGTTCAGTGTGGAGCTCATCACTGTGTGTATAAAGCTGGGATTCCTGTGGGTAACTCGTGCCTTTACTGAATTCCTTCTGGCAGCTTTGCTGCTTGTACCCTGTCTTCATTCTTTGTGCCTGGTCCTGTCTGCCTTACCATAAATAACTTGGCAGCGTCAGTGTTCACCTCTTTCTCCAGATATAAGCATGGCTCAATTTGGGCTCTAGCTCGTATTCCTGTGGGACTTCACTAGTGGCCTTACTTTATTGTCAGAAATGACCATTTGTTTTGCTTTTTGTTTCCTCTTTTAGCCAGATAAGCTATCCATGAAAAGACTTATATTGCTACAGTAGCTTAATTTCTTTAAGAGCTTTTTATGAAGAATCTGGTTAAATGTCTCTTGGAAATGAAAGGCTTTATCAAGTGGAGTCCATCAGTGTGTTGGTAAGGGAGATCTTCTACAGGACAGGTTTGTGGAGCTTTCCTGTACAAATTTGGAGTTGATTTCCTCATCCATATGCTGCTATTTAGCTCTCTCCTGATCTGTCTTCCAGAATAGTTTCTACTAAGTTAGCCTCACTAGGCTGTAGCATCACAAAATATTAGGTGAGAGAGCAAACATAATGATAAACTGTGCTCAAGAGTAGCACTGCTTCAAGCAGTAGATTTGGTTTTTTTAAGGCTGTTTTCTTTTGATTCAATCTTACATGGCTTCCTTGGTGTCTAAAAATTTTGTTTTTCCTGTAGTTTTACTTTAATAGGACACTGCTTGGGGGAGAGGAATTAAGAATCTCTCTTCTAATAAGTGAATATTTTAAATATGGGGGAGACATATTTTGGGATATCTGTTTTCCTGTGGAAATTGGTCTAGGGGAAGAGCACAGAGAGAAGGATATGTGCAGAATACAGTCACGTAGGCCTGTTGTTGGCTACTGAGCTTAAAAAAACCAAACAAAGCAAGAGAGTTGCAGTGATACTGTAAAACAAATAATATGGTACAGGGAGTGCAAGTTGCCACTGTAGGGATCATCCTTCCTTACGGAGTTTAAGCGTCTGCCTGTGTTTGACTATTCCAGACACCCAGCAGTCTGTGACTCTTACGTTCTGCTGCACAGAATGCTAAGAGAAGGAAAGTGTGAGTGAAGACGGGGAATTCAGATGGTAAGGAGAGCCACCAAGCTGTTTGAAGGGCTTCTCTGAAAGACAACAACATTTTGAGCACTCTGTCCTTTTAGTTACAGACCACGGTTTGTTTATTCTTCATCTCCTTTCCATTCCAGACTTCCAGCTCTTTGAGGCTTTTTCTATTTTAGCCCTAACTGATTGTTCTGCTTCTATTTATGTAAGTCAAATAATCTATAATGTGCCCTCCCTCATCCCTCTAAAAGGGTTGGTATAGTGGGTCAGAAGGAATGGTGTAATTTCCACTCGTTAGTGTATATCTCTTGACTTCCCCAGTCACACAGGTGATTTTTATTTTTTTTTTCCCATCCCTTTAATATGTATCGTTTCTGTAAGTTCTGTTTGCAACAGTTTTCTCTGCCAAAGTGTTAAGATGGAGCTGAAATTTGATTCCTGTTCCAAAATGTTTTAGGGCATTTTTGAACATGAATTATTATGCTATTGTACAAGATGCTGGGTATGTTCAGAACTTGAAGAGGGCGAGGAGTGTGGAATACTGTACTATTTAATTAAAAACGGCCAGTCTAAATCAGGGCAGTGTTGTGCATTTGCTGATATGAAAGAGAGGGCAGTAGGTTGGATGGCAGTGAGATCTCACGGTTGGGTTCTATCAAATATCCCCACAGTTGGAGTGTAACAAATGGAACTGCTGGAGTGGACCAGAAGGAAGGGGATTGTTCTGTACGGCCTGTCCCTTGGCAGCAACGTTTCATCCCTCTTCTAAGCACTCGCTGTTAAAAGTGAGTAGGAAAACACAGGGCAATGGAGTTAGTAAAATTTAAGGTATGACCTGTGCTACTGGCACTGTCAGAAAAGGAACTGAAAACGAAATGCCCCACTTCTCACACTTTTCTTAGCGTGTTTCAATACTGTGCTGTTATACTTCATTTTCTCCTCAAAAGAAACCAGAGAAGCTGCTTCGTTTTTTGCTTTACAGAAGAAAGCTTGTTAGTGTGTTTGTGTGACCATAGAACACAAGGTTAGGGATTGAAAGCACTGGCGCGTGGTTGTCCTGTGTAAATTCTGATTGCTCAAGGTGGCTATTGAATGGTCAACCTCTTGTCTTTGAGTTGAAATGTTTGTTAATGTCATATCCATTAAAGCTGGTAAAACAACTTTTTTTTTTATTGGCATGCCTTACTCTTCTGATTTCTCGCTACTGTTCCTGAATTCAGAGCGTGTTGGTGTCCAAGTGGAAAGTTGAGAGGGGAAAGAGAAGGGCGTTAGGGAGGAGTAAGTAGGGAAGCAGAATGTCACTTTTTGGGGACAAGGTACAATTGGCAACTGTGCCAGTCGTTACTATCTAGATGCTTTGTTTTCCCAAGGAAAAGGCATTGTTATGAAACCACTGAAACTTGAAGGTATATCCTTTGCAAAACCTTCAGATTATTTTCTCCGAGACCTCTGCCAGCCTTTCAGGAGATTATCATTCTCCAACATCATCTACAGCATTCATGCAGAACTTGGACTCTCTCTCTGTGTAATGCCAGGTTATGCCACCAGAATCTTCTGCAGTAAATCTGGGGGTATTGCAAGGGTCTGTCACTGTAGTTAATTTTCTTGTGAAACACTCAGCTAAGAATAACCCTTTAACATTTTACTTGCCTGTAATTTTTTTGGCAGTCAGCTCCTTTGTCATCTTTTCCCTCAAACAACTTCCTTGACCTAAAGTCATGCTTTGATAACACCCACATCTAGAGTTTAGCTATTGTTTTGGCCCCTGTCCCGAAGGCAACATGTTGTTTCTTTTCAAGTCATGCTTGCATTCAAGCTTATGTCAAAAGAGAAAGCCTTTCTGTGCCGGTACTCACAAAGAGCATTCAGCGTGTGGGACAATCGCCTCCGATTTGTAGTTCCCCAGTTCTGATCTCTTAATCTACAAGGCTGGGAAATGGCAGGTAGGGCCACTGCTAAATATTAAAAAGTGCCATGGGATTTATTTATGCCGTTTAATTCCTGAGTGTACCTGGACGTTTGTTATTACTGGCAGAGGTGAGTGTGATGCAGGGAAAAGCTTACAGAACTAAGCTGTGGTGAAACAAATGCATAGCTGAAGAACACAGGAATGTACAAAAGCATTGACTTGCAGCTTGCCAGAAGCAATTGTTGCACCCTTTGGACCAAACAAGCTGACGGGGTGCATGAACTAGACTGTTCCCAGCACGTGCTGGTGGCAGCTAGTAGAAAAAGCATTCTGCAAAGTAACTACAGTTCCTGCAGCTTCCTGCTTTCCTTTGAAGTAGTGTGTTTTATAAAGGAAAAAAAAAACAAACCAACAAACAGCTAGCCTCTTTAATCTCTGGTCATGCTTATTGCTTATATTTGTTGCATGTCAAGACTCTTCTGGAGACCATTCAAAAGAGGAATGTGTGTCTCAGGTTAGTTTAAGAGATGTTCTATTAATTCCTGCAAGCTTCTGTGTCTGAGGGTCCTGGCAGAGTTCCCTGAAATGGAGGTTTAAGTGGAGAAGACAAAAAGCTGTAGTGAAGAAAGGAAAGCACATACTGGTAGAAGGTTAGAAACAATGCAAATGTCATCTAACTTTCACCAGACTTTCCTTTTTCATGGCAAGAAAGACTGAAACTTTAAGACACATAGACCAGGCTTGTTAGTATTATTTTCTTCAACTGAGGTTCAGGCTGCTAGGGACTTGAGTTGCTTGGAATTTTTTTAATCCTGAAGGGGAACTTTGGTTATTACATTGTTATAGATGGTTTAGATGAGAATGCCTGTGGTTGAGATGGGTATCGTTAGGCAGTTATTCCAATCTTGTTTCCAATAATATATGCATCTGACAAACAAACAGGAATTTCCACTCTGTGTGGTATTAGATTTTATTTTTTTTTTAGCTGCAGACATTATTTTTGTTGTGTTATTAGAATTAATTCTTGAATATGAGATTAAGGAAATATTTTTGGCTGTGGTAAGTACACTCTTTTCTTAAGGAAAAACTGCTGAGTTTTTTGACTTGAGGTTAAAGACCTGTAGTTGACCTGTTCTGTGGTTTTAGTGTGATAGCTGTAAGCTGTCTCTTACAAAAAAAAATAAAATTCCATATAGCTTGACCAGTTTATAAGTATCTGCAAAATAGTAAATGGTAGCTTGGTTGGGACTACAAGATAAGGGTTTTTGGGTTTTTTTTTGAGTGGGTCTGCGCTTAGATTTCATTACTGTGCAGATTTTGTATGAGGAACAGATTGCGAGTGCCACGTTGAGAGTAACCTATGCTGTATCCTTCCAACTTTGTCAGGAAGGACAGGAGTTTGACAGACATCAGTCTGTTACTGTATAAACACAAGCCATTCCCAGAACACCACACTATTTTAAGCATAACTTCTAGGGTTTTCAGACTGGGCTTCAAATTCTTTGTCTGCTGTCATTAAGTTGCTCAAAGGCAGATCTTGCCAGTTGGGTGTCTTTTGTGCTATATTCATGTTTCCTCCAAAGCATGCAAGTTACTGAGAACCCAAATAATGAACAAATGTTTTTCCTAACTTTGTTTAGGAGAAAACATTTGTTTTGGCTGAATTTTTCCAGAGCAACTTAAGCAGATACCAGCATGGGAAAATTAGTAACACTAGAAGGATGTAAGCACTCTTGTGCTTGGGCAGTTTAAAATGCTGTAGTGGAATATGAAGTACAATGTAAACTGCTTTTAACCTTGCCAAAAGCTAGCTGGTGATGCCAGCATCAGAACAGTTGGTTCTTTACAGTGCACTATAAAGGTGAGTACCAGTGTCTGTGTATAGCACATCTCTGTTTTGCTGTGATACCCAAGTGGAAGGTTACCCTTTTGAGGAGCTGTTTGATAACTTCATCTGTTAGATGGGTCTCAGTACTTTCACTAGTGGAACCCAGTGGCCTTTTTTTTTGTCCCCTTATTTCTAAATATCTTGATCATGTGTGATGGAAAAAACTTGAGATCACCCTTCTCACTCCGTATTCTGTTCCTTACAGTCTTTTTTTTTTTTTCCTTTACTTATAACAGTTTTCCTCTCTTACCAAAACAGATGTGAGCTTGCAGTATGTTTCTTGAATGCAACTACCCAAAACATTCACATGGTTAATAGTTTCATGTAATATCTGCTTTGCAGTCTTATAGCACCTGGCTTTCAGGTAGAAATACACTAGTATTTTGTTCTGTAACTTTTTCCTTTAGAAACAGTAGTTTATTCTTGAAAACTTGCTGAGTCTTTAGACTTTTAGACATCTCCAGTCTCTAACTGGGACATGCTGTGTTGCAAGAAAATACACTGAAAAGATTTTTACTGTTGAAGTTGTATTTAATGAAAGAACTGGTACTGGGGGACTATTAAAGTGTTTCATATTACAATTATTTTTATTTTTCCAATTTTGTGTGTGTGCGTTGCCTGAGTTGCTAGCGACATCAGCTCTAAATCCAAATTCATGTTGCTTTTACAGCCACCAAGAGGTATTAAAACTGTGATGTTCTGAGTTCTCTTTTCAATCTTGTGTCTTACTGTAACAATGTAGGTGTACTAGACTGGTTATTTATTTACTTGTACTTTTGTGGTTCTGTCTGGGCTTTCTTTGTTCCTGGAAGAATACTGAACAAAAAAAGAATGGAGAGAGAGCTTGAGTAAATCCGTTTCTCTGTCTTGAGGGAAGATCCGTTACAATATTCTTGACAGATGCTTGTCTAATCTCTTAACTGCTAGAAATAGCACTACATTTCTTAAGCAGCTTATTCCAGAGCTTTTATTCTTACTGCTCATTTTTTTCTAATGTTTAACTGACCTGTTTTGCAGTGAACTTTGATTTTTATTTAGTCATATCCAGCTATTTTTGATGTACCTGGATGTATTTGAGCTATTTCTTTTTTTCTTCTCTCTGCTTGATCTCTTCTTTAACACAAACTATCTTTATATTTGAGCTTCTAGGTGTTTCCTCATGCTTCTTGTTTTCATCTGTTGTGATCCAGCTCAATTTCTCTTTGTAGACTTTGTCCTATTGCTTCATATCTTGAAGCCTGGAACCCTGAACTGGGCACCCTACTTTTAATGCTGAAGATTTACTAGTGCTAGATAGAGCTCTTAAAAATAAAGAAATGGAAAACACTCTTTACAAGACTGCTTTTGGTTTGTAGCTCATGTGTGGCTTTGCAAACAATCCCAGTCCTTGAGATACAGTGTTAGCCTGGATGTGGCTTCATGTCTGGATTCACTCTTGGTTTCTGTCACAGACGCATGTTCATTCTTCTCATGAATGGAGAAATGAAAAGCAGGGTGGGAACCAGCAGGGAAAGCAATCATCACTCCTGAAACAAATCGATATGTGCCCTTAATAAGAGCAGCTTCCCCTGTGTGACTGGCAAGATGTGCAATATAAAAACATTGTAAGTTTCTTGGCTGGTGTGATTTGATCAAATGGGAGCTGTGGCTTTCTTACTTCCTCTTGTCTAGGAGAACCAGGACTTTCCTTTTTGATGTTGTTGCCTGATGCGGTTGTCTGTGTTATCATTTGATTAGCTGCAGTCTTCAATATTCATGAAGAGTAGGGAAGAAAGGCTGCCTTGTTTGTTCAGCATCAAGCTGTTGAAAGCATACGTGGAACACGGGTTTCTCTACATCCTTTGATTTCAAATGCTGGTGTGTTTGTTACTATAAAATGGTACAAATCTTCATGACTACTTCTGACAATGCATAAAGGATTTGCTTTCCCATGATAAAAAATATATTAGCAGCTTTAAGAGAGAAGAAAAAAGCTAGGAAAGAAAATTTAAAAACGTATGTTAAAAAGTGAGAAAAAGATACATTCAATGTGAATGTGGTCTCTGGTTTTTTACTGTCTTCCTCTAAAATTTGCTTAAGAACTGTCTTCCATCATGGACAGTATCGTAGCTTCTGTTTCTTTTAGACTGTAGGTATATTTTTGTACCAAGTAAGGATGTTTTGAGCTTTGAAACCTATCTTCTAGTTATGACTTAATTAGCAACATTTATTAACTGTTTGGATCCTGGCTTCTCCAAATATCAGCATTTATTTCCTGTCAACGCTTAACCTTCAGTGAATAATTTCAGACCTAAATGTGAATTGGTACTATATTATTTTAAGTACATGATTATTTGAAACTTGATTTTCATTCCTTGTTTGCTTATTTTGAAACTTTGTCTCTTACAAGCTAATTTTTCTTGGAGCTATTGGTAGAGGTGGGATCAAGTTGTAGAATGGCAATGGAAGTAGCTTGTATTTTTGAGGCTTGACTGTATTTTGTTGATTTAGTAGCTTTATATTGATAAACATGCCTAATTTTGAATGCATTTTTGTTCTTGATGAGCATTTTCCCACTTCTGTTTTTCTAGGTGACGATCACTGCTATCACCTTTGCTGCCCTCCTGGCACCTTTGTCTGCTTTTGACTGATGAGCCTCAATTTTTCCACCCTTGTCACGGTTTTCCTCTACTAGCACTTTTGCTCCTGCTTGGAACACAAGGTCATCTGCCTGGCAGGGCTTAGGGACTGTTCCAGGCCATGCCTCTGGTAGGGAACTTAGCACTTTATACATCTCTTGGAATAAAATAAAGGATGTTGTATGTGTCGCTTAGCAGTTACAACACTGTCAGCTTTTGCCAAATCGTGAGTAGCCACTAAGTTTTTACTAGTCTTTTGGAAGCACATTGAATGAATTTGAAACTTGTTAGGGGTTGGTTTGTCAGCAGATGTAGAAGTCTTTCAGTAGCTAAAAAATATTAAGAGGACAATTATTGAACAACCTTCCTTTCTTCCTGTGTTCTCTCTTAGTTAAGCAACAGTTCCTCAGCAGCACTAGCTGTATTTTGCTGTGCTGTTTCTTTGGTGGTGGTTGTTGGGATAGGCATGTTGGAAGACAGGTATTTCTGCAGGTTAGAGAGTAGTTTGTGGTCTAATGTATAATAATTGTGATACTGTGTTTGTTTTGGGGGTGGAGAAGAAGTAGTTTGTGTTATGATTCTATGCCTCTGTGGTACCTGCATTTCTTACTGTGGCTCTCAACCTAATGGAGCATGCTTTGTTCTGTAAAATTGGGCATTTTACTAGGTGTAACAGCATATAGTGCAGGAATACATGATTTCTCAAGGAACCTGGCTAGTTTTCTGAGAATATGGGCTTCTTCCCTGTCATGGCAATTGGGAGACTGTCAGTACTTTATTCTTCAAATACCACCTAGGGAAACTCACATCTTCTGTGACCATTTCAATTATTTTACTAGTATATCAGCCTCTTTAATCAGCTGGGAAGAACCTAATTGTCAATCTCTTATTTTCCCTCCTAAGAGCTCTCAAATATCCAAGAGGATACTCTTCTATGAGCTTTGAGAGCTCTTAGAAGGGAAAATAAGTCAGCTGCTCTCTGATTTCCTGAGTTTGGCTCTGTGTGACTATGAGGTACTTGTGCTTTATGTGTTTACATCCAAATCCTTTCAGTCCTATGGCCTCTCTCTGGTTTCATGAACGTAGTACACAATTCCATGGCCAGTTTCTCTTCTGCTTTGTTCTGTTAAGACTTTGCAAAATTTTGAAGAATCCTTTTGTTCAAACTCCAAAAACATTTTCCTGCTGCTCTCTAGTAGTCTTGAGATGTTTTGCACAGTGGCTGTATATGAATTATCAGTTAATAGACCTGGTAAGAGTCCATCTAGTTTTCAAGCAGGAAAAAAAAAAGTGTGCTTTTGCATCACAAAACTTGTAGCTCTTGCTTATCTAAAATTAAAGGAAAGAAATTTAAGAGAAGGAAACACTCTAATAGAGCAGAAA
Organism: Pedionomus torquatus; assembly: GCA_013398155.1. NCBI lineage: Eukaryota > Metazoa > Chordata > Aves > Charadriiformes > Pedionomidae > Pedionomus > Pedionomus torquatus. The sequence continues at coordinate 62,895 of VZRU01000077.1, read as the reverse complement.
AACAGCCAGTTGGAAGGGGAAGCTAGGAGACTAAATATGGTGTATAACAAGTCTTATTAGAATTTCTTTCTTTTCACAGCAATGAACTAGGTGGCTTGGTGTTAGGAGCAAGACTCTCATCAGCCAGCTGACAAAGTGATTTGTCCTTAAAATAACCCACTGTGGTTAGGAATTGTCTTTTTGACCTTAAGGACTCGTTTTCCCCTGTAACCTGGGGGCTCTGCTAAGAAAAGAGATCCCAGACTTGAAATGTTCATTTCAATCTCACCTTGTGTTTGTAATGGCAATTGTTTGTTGATTTCAGGAAACCATTTTATATTTGCAAGTCAAAATTTAACTGCCATAATAATAGTTTTCTCTTCCATTTCCCTGTAGCACAGTTTAATTTTATCTAAGTCTTCATCAGTCGAGGTGTTTGCAGGCAGATAGCAAATTAAATTGTATGTTAGAGAACAGTCAACAGTAAACATCCATTTAAATGGTCACATTTAAATAAATAAAATTGCAAAACCCCCTCCTTTAAAAGATGATACTTTAAAATGTGTTCAGGTTCCTGTTTTTCTAGGGAATTAAAATCTTACTCTGTCGTCTTCTTTCCTTTGGCAATTAATTGGATACCTCATTCTTCTGGTGTTTGAGTAAGGTCAACAGCTACTTGAAATGTCAACCGTTTTTCAAGTATGGCTGCCAAATTGCATTTTCATGTTTGAGAAGTATTTTCTGTCTTCAAAGAAAATGTGGATGTGCCCATTGCAGCAATATTAACTGTTCGTTTTCTGCTCACTCATGTTAATGAATTAGTGCTCCCTCCTTTGAGGAATAATTGGAAACTTGTGGAAGAGGCTTTTCTGTACTCATTGGTAAGGAACTCAGGAAACTTTTCTTGGCTTAAAATACAGGTTTTTCTCAGCATTACTCTCTGAATGCTGCTGAGATGTTTTTAGCTTCTGTGTGAGACATTTTGCTGAAACTAGTAACTGACTCATATTGTATTCTTTTAATCTGTCCAATATATGTAGAACTGGAGGATAGCTGTATTGACTACAATTAGTTTCTGAATAAAACATGGGTGCAAAAGCATTGCGGAGTTCCCTGAATTTGGACTGCAAAGGAAGGTTCAAGTTTTGGGAGTGCTCAGTGTTGGACTTCACCAGCCTCGTTCATTCAGGCTGGCCTTAAACCAGGCCTTTCTTTAAAAGCTGCACTATCCAACAGTTCTCTCAGACAGAAACAAATCTTTGAAGATAGTAATCTTTGATCAACTGGTACTTCTGTGCTCTCTGCTTGTACCTTCTGCAGGTAGGTAATAAGGGATTTCAGCCTACTGTGGGACGGTGGCAACTTAATTGCATTGGTTTAACGTGACCTAATGGATATGATAACACTACATAGTCCATATGCTCTTGGAACTTTTTCTTGGCTGAGTATCTCATTGATAGATTTATAGTACAGGTTGTGTTCCCGTGAAGGAATCTGTGTGTTTCTGTGGTCAAACACAGGTAGAAGATTTCAATGGCTGTGCTGCAGGGGAGGAGAAAACTAAATCTATTTTCTCTCTGTGATGTGTGCTAGATACGCCCTTACCGCCCGTAGTGTAAAGTCTGTAAGAAGACTGTAGTTTTGTGTATTAATGAAACAAATGCGTTTACATAAGTTTTCAGTTCCACCACTGAAGAAGGCAGATGTACTATAAGTGTGTCATGTCAGATCTGCCGGTGACACCCCTGTCTGTGAGGCTAAGCCCTCCTTACAGTTCCATTTTTGAATGGTACCTGTGGAAATAAAAAAGTTTTAGACAGAAGTCAATTTCATGCTTTTATCACTGAGAAGATTTAAAGAGGAGAAAAACCCCGGGCATAAAAAGCCCAAATGCAGCAATGAATTTGCTAGATGTATCAAATAGGGAATTAACCAATTAACCTGTAAATTCTCTGGGACGTTTATAATCAGATTTTTTTTTTTTGTACTTATGAAGGTGAAGTGATTTTTTTCAACATGTATATTTAAAAACCTTGAGCAGCTGCTTTAAACATAGAGTGAAGTCCCAGTTTCAGCCTGCAGGTAAGATAACTGCCTTCGTAGGAAGCACACAAGTAATTCCCCGTGTTCCTGGGGAAGAGCAGTCAGCCTAAAAGGATTAGTTTAAAAAGGTAGTCTGCTCCGTTTTCTTTCCTTGGCAGTATTAAGACCACATTTATGAACATTTTTCTTTAAAAAATGTAAAAATTGGTGATGGAAATCACCCAGGAGTTGCACAGCTTTTGAAGGATGTGCTTCTCTGTTATTTCTTCTTCCAGTTGGGTATGGGAAGGTCGGTTGGCAACCCAGAATGTTTTACAAAGTGTTCTGCTTTGGAAGTGTCCAGAGGCTTGTGTTAGGTTGATGAAACAAACGCAGTCACATGAATTTTCAGTTCCACCACTAGAGAATGCAGATATTGTATTATAATTGTGTGTTGTGTCAGATCTGCCCATGATACTCGTGTCTGTGAGGTTAGGTTGTCCTTAAAATTCTGTTTTTGAATGCATTTTGCTAAAGATTTTATATTAAAGCATCATCTCATTAATTGAAAAATATTATTTAATATATGTTAATGTCTGTAGAACAGACCAGGCTGAATTAAAGAGTTAAGAGGTGGGATTGTCCTTGTCTTTCCTGCCAGCCATGAGCTGAGAATTGGTCAGAGTAATGTTGGACTTGAAATATGTAATTAATGATGAAAAATGCCACTGGCAATTTGGACTGCATTGAACATGAACTGCGTAATGAAGTAGGGAGGTGAGCTCAAACACATTAAATGGGAGAACCTGTCACATCTATTATAATAAAAAGCTTAGTATTAGGAAACTGCAGTGGGAGAGTACTCAGTAATTTAGAGTATTTAGCATAAAAAATCTGAATAAGTTAATTAGGGGTATTAAAATGGCTGCAATAAAATCTGAATATTGAAAGTTTATGAAAGTTCTAAGCAGTAATTAAGGTTGCTATTTCAATACACAAAATTCATTAAAGTTGAGCAAAGAAAAATCCTGCTGCAGCTCACAAGGGAAAGTGTAAAAGAAGAAATCTGCTTTTAAAATCTTCTTGTCTCTATTGGTTTAGGTTCATTAACTAAGAAACATGAAACTAGACTATTCTCTTATATATAGTATAATTTAGGATATTTCTATGTCTTTGCTAAAAGTGGATTGTCCTATGCAAGTTGATAGGGAGCTGGAAACCACATTGTGAACTTTTTGTTTGCTCTATTTTCTGAGATTTTTTGCATTTTAGAACTTCTGCGATCATGGTTGAAATAAAAAGCTATACATTTCTGCCTAATCAAGCAGCTTCCTTGTTTTTAGCTGGTGAAAGATTTTTGGCACTGCGTTCTCCAGCTATATCTTTGCTCTAGCTCTCTGGCTGCTACTGCTCAGATAATGGCGCAGCTCCCTGAAGAATATCAAGAGAAGCTCTGTTTATTGCAGCTGGCTCTGGATGACCCTTTTGGTACTGGAACTGACTGACAAGCAGTAAGAGAAGCAGTAAGAGAAGATCCTGAGGAACTCCCCATCGACCTGTGGACCTTTTTGGATAAGCTCAAACAGTAGCCAAGAAGCTACTGGAGACAGGAGAAAACCTCTTGCCAAAGAGCTGCCTTAGTCTCACAAGTTTCTTCAAAAGCTCAGCAGAACTTGTAGTGGGTTATTCTGAATATTGAGTTAAGTCTTGTCCCCTGGAAAGGTACTTTTCTAAAAAATGTTTACACGCCTGTGGCTTGGAGCCATCTACCCTTTCTCCTTCCAGCAAGGTAATTGTTCATCTTTTGTGTGTCTGTGAGTTGGATGAAGTACACAGAATGGTGCCTTTCAGTTTGTCACCAACGTCTTTTCTTAACTACTGTCTGCTGGTGATAATCATGATTTTTCCTCCTTACCAGGTTCTGCCTCTTTTCTGCTAAAATATTGGTGTTCTTTCTGTAGCCCATGCTTTTGCCATTCATCGTTTGGGCTGCTGCGGGAGAATGAGTCTGGGAGCAGGGCTGAAGGTTATGGCCAAGGCCCTTTGAGGCAGAAGAGCATGCAGAGGCTCATTAATATATGTGTTTATTGATGAGTAATCTTTACTTGTTTATATCTGTGTTTATTGATCACAGAATCATAGAATGGTTTGAGTTGGAAGGGACCTTGAAGATCATCCAGTTCCAACCCCCCTGCTGTGGGCAGGGACACCTCCCACTAGAGCAGGTTGCTCCAAGATCCATCAAGCCTGGCCTTAAATACTTCCAGGGATGGGGCATCCACAACTTATCTGGGCAACCTGTTCCAGTTGATGAGTAATCTTTGATTTGCATTTGGTGCTGATTAACATCAGCATCGTTGACTCTTAATGACTGCCGTTACCTTTTTTCAGTGAATAAAATATATATCTATTCTATAATAGATGATCTTCAAATACATGAAGATTTGTATCACATTCTGAGCTGTTCTAACTCACTGTTGAAGTGCCTTCCCTGAACGGTACTTGAACACATGCATTCATTCTTATTGAAGTCCAAGGTAGGAGAATTAACATCTTGCGTGTCCCTGAATGAATAATACTGGAACTGTTTTAATTTGCTCTGTTACTCAGAGTTTTATACTCGCTGCATCTTCCTTGAGGAGTATTTCTGAAAAAAAAAAAAAAAAGCTATTACTTGTTTTTTCCTCAAATTTAAAGGGAAAGTACTTTTTTTTGTTGTTGTTGTTACATATACCTGTGCAAGTGAATGGAGATGACCTTGACTGCTGTTGTGGTTTCGCTTCAGACGGCAGCAGAGAACCACGCGGCAGCCGGGTCGGCTGACACCTCATGGCGGTGTCAGAGCAATTGGAAGAAAAAGGCAACACTCGTGGGTTGGGACAAAAACTGTTTAACAGGACAACAGAGTAGAACAAGTTAAAACAGTAACACCAGTGGGGAAGGATACAAATGCGATTATGATACTGACCACTGCCTGTCCACTGCAGCCCCAGATCCCTTTGCAGACCCTGGCTTCTGCTTACCCCTCCCCTTCCCGGCCAGCTCCCAGCTACCCCCTGGGCATGACTCAGGTGGGGTGGAATACCTGGGCCCCTGCTAGAGCAAGGGGAGAATTAACCCTGTCCCTCCCAGAAACCAGGGCAGCTGCTTAACCTAAATTTGTCATAAAATAATGCACTCCTTTTTTAGCACCATACTAGTGTGCTCTTAAGCATTTCTCTCCGTAGGACTGTGATCAATACAGTACTTGATGATTACTCAGGATAGACTCCAATTTAGCTAGAATGTGAGTATTAATGTGTAGAAATTCTGTGAAGTGATTATGCTGTTAGTTCATTCAGGAGACAAACACAACCTGTCCTGGACCAGGAAGCCACCTCTCCTTCTAAACCTTGGTAGTCATTTATTAAGCTGTCTGCATTCATTGATGTCTGCTTTTCATTTTATCAGAGAAATCATTAATAGCTTCCTCTTCTATGAGAGGGTATGGTTTCTTAAAAGTAATTTACTGGTCACGGTTTTACTTAAACAGCAAAATAATTCTGAGTGCTCTTTTTACAGATGATGAACTTGGAAGATGACTTAAAATCTGATTATGTTAATATGGTTGAAGAGTCACAGACATAGGTGTTAACTTGGGCAGTGGGAGCCCTTTTTAATCCGTCGCATAGAGCAGTGCTTTTCCTGCCCAGGCATCAATGTGCAAAGTGGGCTCACAGGTACTGGAGAACGAGTTGAGTTGGGTGTCCTGGTTTGGCATTGGGTTAAGTTCTGCCTTTGAGAGGAACTGCTGCATTTATCATGCTGTAATTTATTATTTATTTCTTTGTTAGAAGGCTCTCTTTCACATGGTGGTGTTTCATATGCTGTTCTATCATTGAGAGTTTTATTGTAACATCCTAATTATTCCCTATTCAGGGAGTGTAGTTTTGTTGGGCTAGACCTGACCTAGGAAGTTGCACCTGGGGGGGAAAGATCTTCCCAAACATTTTCATTAACACTAGCTATCTTTTCAGTACATGCTTTACTTTCATTAAATATACTTTGAAAATTTATCAACTGATCAAGTGAAATGTTTCTTAGCTTTAAACCTGTTGAAGAGTTATATACTCAATTTCATAACCTATAAGCTAATAACATAATGTAACTTTTCTGGAGACTTTAAGACAGTGTTCTTACAGGCCAAAAATGTTTCTCAACTGGAAACAGTTGCTTGTACCACCACCTCCTTTCCCTAATTTTTGAGTCCTCCTTCCCCCACTGAAAATAAATAAAAAGGCTAATTACTCAGAAGGGCAAAATGATGAGCATTTTTAAAATAATTTTTTTTTTTTTAACCTGTGTTGAATTCTGGAAGATTTTTGAAACTATACTTTGAAATTAAGGGACACGTATTAGTTTGGAAACAGAAATCAGTCTGTAAAAATAGTTCTTCAGTATGCATTTTATCACCTCTGGGTTTTCCAAATGCTTTTAAGGTAGCAAAGTTTTTTTGGCAAATATATGCTGTTTGGATGGAAACCCAAGAATTTCAACAACTGTTTTCTGGGGAATGTCTTGGCTTTTCTTGGTCTATGTAGTTTATTCTGTGTGAGCAGTTTGGTATCACCTCTTCAAGATTCATGGGTTTCAGTTTGTTTTGTGGTTTTGGTTTGTTTGTTTTTTTCTTTTTTTTTTCTAAGGCCATGCAGCTCTGCTAGTGCTTCAGTGGCTCCTGTCCCTGCCTTGACAGTGGGGAGTGCAGAGAGGGGCAGGGGGGGACAAGGAACAGCAGCCTAGAACGCTTTTCTATTGTTAATTTTTGGTCTTTTTTGTAAATAGGGCGGGGTTCGGATTTTTTGTGGTGCAACACGACGTGCTATTGAAATGCATTAGATTATTGAGTTGCTGCATGTCTCTTTTCAACAAGGTGACCAATTTCAGTCAAATTTGGAAGGGGTGGAGAGGTGTCCAAAAGATAAATTTCTTCAGTATCTGTGAAGGTACATAACTGGCAAAAGTTACTCTGTTAATATCACCTCCCTTTCCCATCCCTCCTCTTTACATACACATACTCTTCTGTATGAAAGCAGCAGTTTTAATACAGTTGTTTGGACTTACAGAGTCCACACAGAGTAACAGTACAGTAATCCATTGAGAACCAAGTTCCGTTGTTTCCACAGCTCATGGAACTGCTGGAAAAGATAAACGTAAGGAAAGCGCAAGTATGCAGCAGTCTCAGCTGGATGAATGCTAAAAAGAGAGCTCTTATATCTTATATCAGAGCTCTTATATCAGGATGGCAGCAAAGACTTGGATCTGTGATTCCTGAGAACAAAAGTAATCTTGTTTTCTAGAGAAGAACATCTTGAGTATGGCTTAATACAGAGCATTTGCATTCTCAGGAAAGAGAGCAGAAGGAACAGAAAAATGTATCAATACCTTCTCAGAAATCCCTGTGAAGTAGTTGATCAGATTTAGGATCTCATTTGATGATTTACAGTGTGTTCTTGCAAATTGGCAGAGAGAAATCTGTATAGCAGAGCAAAGTGCTGTTAGATGATATTTTCTTCTTGTCTAGGTGAAGAGATGGTTTCACTGTTTACTCTTTTTTTTTCTTTTTTTTTTTTTCTTCACTAGTTGTTACATAGTTCCCTGGGGAAAAGGGCTTGATGCACTAAACCTGTCACACTTGGGCAGCAAACGGTTGTAGGATGGGAATGCACGTTGATCATTGTAACAGGGAATAAGGTTTTTATGCATATTGGGTAAAAATTTAATGGATTAGTATTTTCCTTTGAATTTAGGAAGCACTTTTGTTTTAAAGATTACTTTTTTGAACTTTGGCAACTTGCAGGATGCAGTGATCCATCCACTGGATCCATTAACTCTGTTTGATGTTTCAGGTCAAATAAACCAAACCAGAAGAAAACCCAACACTTAAATAAAAGGAAAGCCCTGTGAATCCCAGAGCCTTATTACTACTAGTACCTTTTAAGAATGAAATTATGAGAATTATCTGTGTGACGAATGGGTTATTGGAAAAAAACCATGTAAGATTCATTTAAACAATCTTTTATCGTAGTGCTAATGTATTACTTTTGTAAGAAACAATTATGTTCACAGGATCCTAATAACAAAGCTGGTATTAATGTGGCCTTTTGACTTCTGTCTGATGAAAAATGGAAGTCAAAAGACTACATGAATTTTCAATAAGCATCGCAGTGCAAATCTTTAATTTTAGTGGCAAATTTATGTAGAAAGGTTTTATGAACCCTCACCATTTCCTGTCTTGTTTATGTGATGCCAGCACTGTATGTCCTCTCGTACCACAGAAGCAGAACACACGATAAAATGTAGATACTCATCTTGGGGTAAAAAGAACCCAAGAATTGCTTGGGCTTAAATGTTTGGTGTCAACAAATTAATTCTGGAGGGTTTTATGGAACATGTTATGGGCAGTTAAAAGGTATCCTTACTCAAAACTGAGTGTGGGGTGTTGCTGAAGCATGTGTCCAGTTTCTCCCCTATCCTCCTTCCCTCATTTTCCAAGCTTTGTGCTTTTGCCAACAGAGTCTGCATCACTGCAAAAGTTGACTTTTTGGAGGAATGTATTCCAAAATTGTGAATGTATTGTTTTTCAACTGGATATACTTCCTATTTAGAAGGAGAGGCCTGTGAAAATACATGAAGTACTTGAGACCAAGCTACAGAAGCAGGCATTCACAAGTGGTTTTGTTGGTAGACTTGAACTTGATGACAGGAGTGGGGCCACATACCAAGAATGAGGGAGGGGACAAGATGGGGCCTTCGTTTGGGTTAGCAGAACTAAAGGGATGGGGAGGGAAGTTGGATTTTGACAGGGAGATGTTACTCCTCTGGCTGAATCTGTGGTCCTTGAGTCGTGGTCCTGGAAAACAAAGGATAAGAAACCGCACCAGTCAAGATCTATGGGATTGGTGTTCCCACATTTGGGACTATGGGGAGAAATTGGCCTTCCTGAAGATGTGAAGGAGAAACCGAAGAAGTGGATCTGATTGTGGCTGTACTTCAGGAGAGCTGGGCATGGTCATGGTCGCTGTGCTCCCTGAACTTCACCTGATGTCTGGAGATTGCAGGGCAGTTGTTGAGAAGGCAAGAGGGGATTTTGTATGGAATAAAGTGGGGATTTTGTATGGATTTTTTTTTTTTTTTTTTACATGCAGTGCTTTTCTTGCTGTTCTTCAGAGTGTTACATTAACATTGGTTATTTGTGCTGTTGCCTGCTTTGCTCTGAATGATGGCAGTCAGATAGAAATGCTCTTGTATCATATCTCTGGACCTCGCTACCTTGGAGAGCCCGGTCAGACAACTCACAGCAATCTTATAATATGTTTTATGTATCTAATATACATATATATATATAAGGGCCAGACTTGGTTCTTGGGTCAAAGTTTTTCCTTTTTATCCAAGATAAAATGATCACTTGTGACTTATTGAGGGTGGTGAGGCACTGGAACAAGTTGCCCAGAGAAGTTGTCGCTGCCCCATCCCTGGAACTCTTGAAGACCTGGTCTGGTGGGAGGTGTCTCTGCCTGTGATCTTAAATATCCCTTCCAACTCTAACCATTCTATGATATTTTATTATTTTTTTAGAAGATCCTTCCTGTTAAATCTGGGGCAAGTGGAAAGTTCTTAGAGAAGTTGTTGCATAGACATAACCAACCTGATGTGCTAAGTAGAGCTCGTCGAGAGTGAGCTGCTCAGTGAAGTTCTGCAGAAGTTTAGGCAGCATTTTACTCTGTAATTCTGATATCCATAGTGTACTCCAGAAGGATTTCACCTGGCATCAACACTAGTGTGTTTTGAAAGACTGGATACTGTGGGAGCTTGATGTTGATCCCGAAGCAGAAAATATAACAGGAGAGGCTGTTTTATCTTTTGTCATTGTGAGACAATGATTTCAACTGGATTTAGAGGGATGTGAGAAGCGAGCTTGAAAAGCATTTCAGGTTTCCTATCGGAGCTGAGAAATCACTGCCATGTTTCTTTCTGTGTAAGTGACAGAGGCAGCACCTGACGGGTCTTTGCAAAACTCACTGATTATCCATTTTGTTTTACAGAGAGAATATGCTCCACTTTAAACTGCACTTAGCTTTCAAAGGTCAAACAGGACAGTCCATGAACTGTCATAGCTGAGATAGCACATATACTAAATGTCAATTTTTTGCCTTTCATGAAAATAACCTGCTAGTATTCCATGGGGTTTTGAGAGGAAGCCATGCTAAATAAGCTCCTGGTGGTAGTACTACAGTACTGTCAAGATTTTAAATAGTGATAGTTGAATTTTCCCTGGAGATTTCTTTCTGAATAAGAAATAATAACTAGTTTAGCATTTTAGATGTGTGCTCCTTCCCTATAGATATGCTTTGTGTATGGTAGTTATTACCAAGTAACTCCAACCTAAAATTGGCAGGTATCTAGGTCCAGAGAAGGAGGCAGTGTGGTTCATTTAGTCTAATAGGCGATTTTAAAAACTAACTTGACCAGGTGATTTAATGAGGTCCAGTGAGATTGAAACAGTATACTCAATTTTTAGTTTATTCAGCGTATTTGAAAACGGAGCGGTGGTGTTTCTTATTACAGGGGATTTACCCAAAACAGGGGTAATCTAAATTAAATTGTTTTCTGTATGCTTCTAAAGATGATTTTACAAGCAGCTCAGACTTGCTTAAATTAGACATTTAATGATACATACAAGTGATTTCCCCCTTCAGGATTGCCATGAAGTTTTTTCATACTTCATGTATTTTGTGCGCTGAACTAGAAATGCAAGAGTTACATCTTAGTGCTAAATATGTAATTTATGTATTTAATTAATTGGTAGGTAGTCTAATTCTGCAGTGTGCTTCCAGGTAATTCCTTCTCTAGCCATAAAGCCACACTGTTTAATTTTTTTTTGCAAATGTATGTGATGTGTTACTCTGAGCCGTGGTTATTAATTGACAGATGAGTTACACTGATGGCACTTAAGATGCACAACATGTATTTCTGAAAGCAGTCGTTGCTATAGCAACTTTCCAGTAGTTCACTGGCAGTGTTGTGTGTGAGAGTGTGTGTGTGTATGATTTGGCTATTAATGCAGACTAATACTGACAGAAAAATGAGAAATGTGAGAGTCAGAAAGAAGGTAGCCCTTCCCTCCCCCCATCCTCCCCTCAAAAACAAGGGAAGATCATTTGGTGGAGAAAATGCTTACTTAGGATACTGCAGTATCAGCAAGAAACTAGCTATCGGCTGCCATAATCGGATGTTTTCTTTCTATTTATGCAAAGATCATAAAAAAAGTCCCCACAAATTGCCTTGATCTCATTCTGCCTTTTTCTTTGACATCTTTTAGAACTTGGTTAGGAAGGGAATAGATTTCCAGTTGATCTGAAAGCAGTATGTTGTGTTTATTGAGCATACAGATCTATTTTTAAAGATAGAATCCATCTGTCTTATATGCTGGAAGTGCGAAATTTGAGAAATGGCTTCTTTTTCTTCATTTGTAAGATCTTTCAGCAACAGGCAATGCATTTCCATAACAATTTAGGCCAATATAAATCTTGTGGTCCAGTTCTTGTTCACAAGCACAGGACCAGTGCTTAAGGTGTGAACCAGTTCAGGGAGCTGATTCAGGTACAAACAACTGGAAAACCATTTTAAAAATTGCTGGGTGATTTCCTGAATCATGTGAACGGGCAGAAAGCCATGTGCCAGCACAGCCACAGGAGAGGGGAACCACAGTGGCTGCAGTTTGGGAGGTGGCTGGGATTTTGAGAAGGGCTGAAGATGCTATTTCCCACTGACCTATGGTTTTAGTTTTTTCTGAAACTTAACTAAAAGAACTGTGCAGGAAACTTTTCCAAATGCTTTGCATTTGTATTCTTCTAACTCATTCATATCTCTTTTAGAGTGATCAACCTATAGGCAGGTCATTTTTTTCAGTCTCGAATTAACACTGTCTTAAGATATTAGAAAATTGATAATTGAAGATAACACATTCTAGATTATGATAAATGAAAATAATGTCAAGTGTAGCAAGTATTTTATGGTAGTGTAATCAACCAGATTTTTCTCAAATTATAGCATTGGGTTTTGTGGGTTTATTTTTTTGTTTGTTTGTTTGCCTTAAAAAAGGTATAATAATGTGAGTTTTGTTTTGTGTGGACTCTCTTGTTCTCCAGAAGACATGAACAAACCGTTCTGTGTTTGCAATTGAATCAATATGGTATAATTGTTCTGCTGTCTGGATAGGAGTGAGAGATCATGGTAAGGAGTGGAGGGACATCAGGACTTGAGCCTCTCCCTACTTTCTCCTCTTTTCCAGTGTGTCCTGTCTCTGTTTGCTGGCTTGCTGGGGACCAGACCAGTCCCAAAGCTGCTACAGAAGAAGGAGCCAGGAACATGTGTCCAGGAGTAGGAGGAAAGAGCAGGATCTGTGTTTTTGATGACAGTAACCTGTCAAACTAGTTCAATTATAGGAAACCTCATCCCAGCAGCACTCTACTGAAAAATAAAATCTCCATTTCATGTTTCTTGGACTTTTTCCCCCTTCCATGTGTAGTTATCTTCTCTAAGTTTTGAGAGCTTAATTTGTGAAAGTGCTTGTGTGCTGATTTAGCCTCTGGAAAAGAAACACTTCCTTGACGTTTTTTCATATTTAAATAGTTGCTGAACACGTTATTAAATGTACTTGTATACGCTGTGTACTCTGGAAAAGCTTGCTCTAACTTTGCCTCAAGGGTGAAGGCAATGCTTACAGATTAATGTTTGAACTTATTTGAATAATTTGTAGGGATATGAAGGTAGGACTAGATCCAAGAAAAATGAAACCTTGTATCTTCCTTGTGTGTTCTGTAAGGATTTCTCCTAGAGGAAATGTTCCCTTATTTAACTCCTGGTGTTACAGTTTTCAGTTAGAACTTGTTCTTATCTCATGGGAGTGGAGAATCTGTTTAAGGAATGCTTCAAAATATTCCCACTCTTGCTCTTTCAGCCTGACAGTTTCCAGTATCAGTTACCGACTGTATTTTTATGTAACTGTGTAAAAGACACTGAAAATCCTTTTCATGTCTGCCTGAAGTGCAGAAGAAAGTATCTGCAAATTCTGCAGCATTTAAAACTGTACAGTCTGATTCCTCCTCTGCAAAAACAAAAGCCATGAAGTCTTACAGGGGAAAACAACTTCTTGTGTGGATGAGCTGCTGAAATTTCCCCTCACAGGAGAGCCTCAGCTTCTGGTGATGGCAGTTTCTCTCTTCTGCAGCTTCTGTTGTTTCACTCAGTTTTACTTACCTGCAGTGTTTAGAGAACTGTGCTTTTTCTGTTTTCAGTGTCTTGTGTTTGGTGGTAGAGGTAAAGCAGTTGTCTTCTCTTCTAGGCCAGAGGTTTTCCTCTTCTCTCTCTTCTCAGTTAAGTTTTCCTTTCTTCTTAGTTTCTCACTCACCAGGAAGAGATTAGAAAAGATGTATATATGTAAGCGGAAGGTTGATATTAGCAGACCTATTACAGACCCTCCTCGTAACTAAGCAGAGAATTCTGAGAGTAATATTTTTCTGTTCTGGTTCCTGAACACTGGTGTTAGTTTTGTCACTCTTCTCTTCTCCTGAACAGAGCTGTGGTCTTCCACAGACTCTGAAACCAGTGAGATGCCCCTAAACCCCCAGCACATTTTTAAACAAGATTTGGTTGTATCAGGGAAGATTCAGAATTCCAAGTTGTTCCTGTTGGTGAGTCCCTTGTAGGTGTTGGTTTGTACAGCATGACCTCCGTGGACAGATTCCCAGTTTCATCTTGTTATCCTGCTTTCTGTGAGCCATCTCACTGCAGCTACTCTTCAACTTACTTTCTCTATTCGCAGTTGAGGTTAACTATCTTTAAGGACTGGGGTGAGAAGGAGGTTTTGTAGGTTTTGTTCCACTCCCCCCCTCCACCCACCCCACTCCCCCCCCCCGTGTGGGAGGAAAGGGTTATTGTTTTAGTTGCTGGAAAAGCCCATGTTCTAGGTTTCTTCTCTGTGTGTCTTTGGCAAAATAGAGCCAGACAGCTCTTCTTTCTTCTGTTTCTTTTGAAGTCCGTTTTGGCTAAGCATTATCTAAGCTATTTTGTTAAACTTGACACCTGCATTAGTCTCCAATGAGCTGTTTTGGTAAATACCTCCCAGATCAAAAATTCTTCCTTGCCTAGGAGGAAGGACTGCTGTCAGTGTTAACTGGGAGAGAGCACTTTTGACTGGACTTTAAAGCTCCTAGAACAGTAGCATGAAAATGAATGATGCTTGCTTAGGCACAGTCATGCTATTTCCAGTTTGTCATTTGCTTGTCTAAGTTCAAAACCAAAAATGGTGTTCCCATAGTTCTGTAAGCAATGCAAAATTAAGTTTAAAATAAAAAATGTAAGTGTTTGCAACTTACAGTCTAGGTAGTCAAGTAATTGGTGATTATTGTGGTGGTGTGTTTATAGAGAGCCAGGAGGAAAAACAATCTTAAAGGGCAAAGGGGAAGAAGATGAGAAATAAGGTGTTGTATGGTCAGTGGAGTGAGTGGTAGCAATTTGGTAGTCCTGTTTTGTTCCCTTACAGCAGTAAATCCAAGAGTTTACCTGTGTCCTTGCCAGTTGCCCACCCTCTATATAGCACCTCAGTGGCTAGTATCGGTGCTTTCCCTGGGCTGGGCAGAGCAGGATGTGAGGGCCACCAGCTCAGAGCTGTGTCTCATCAACAGGACAAAGAGCAGCTCTGCTGGTTGTGGCCCCTGCCTCTGCTCTCATGGGAGCTCCCCTGATCACAAGGCTCAGCCAGCACTTAATTTCAAAAATAATCTCTTGAGGAACCGCTTCTTCTGTCTAATCTGTTTACATTTGGCAACATGTTCAAAAATCAAGAGATGGAGTGCAAACAGCCTGGTTGGAATATGAAGCCCTTACGAAGTGAAGCTGAATCTTTTTTTGTCCACCCTCTTTGTTCTTGCCTCTCCTTGTTTTACAGTTTGTCCAGTTTGATACTGGGCTCTCAACTGGTTTCACACAGAGCTATTATCTTCTTACATCTGTACAGTCATCAGTCCTGTGTCTCTGTATCTGGAGCAATGAAAAGCAATGAAAGATAAGGTTTTTTTATTCTTTTTCAAGCTTTTTTTTTCCCAAAGAAGGTTTCCCTTTTAATGGATTTATTGTGGTTTGTAAGATGTTTTTAAACATTAAAGAATAGACAGTTTCACCCCCTACTGATTCTTCCTAGGGTTGTTGACTAACCAACATTCATGTCAGCACCGAATGATAATAGCTTTTCTTCTGGATTATTTACTGAGCTAAAATAAATGTTGTTCTCAGGTGCTGATTTGTCTTTTCCCTAGTGATATTTGCATGTTGAACTATTGCAGAACTGTTTCTAATTTTGTGTAGTACTTGATAATCATTTCTCTCTTATTTCTTCTTATAATTTCATTGATTTCTTGTGACTCGTGTGTCAGGGATGTCATTTGGGAAGGCTGGTGGGTAACCAACTCCATTTAGCTCATCTTTAATTTCTTGAGCCTTTAGGTTCCTTTTTTTTTTTTTTAACCCTTGTGTAAGACTCCACAGCAGGAAATGCTTGTAGGTACGGGTAATGTATTTTCAGGTCAGTTGACATTGCTGTAAAAAAGTAGACAAGCTTTCAAACATCTTTAGCCCGAAATAAAATCACAATCCTCAAACTCGGTACAGGTGGAAGGCAATTAATTACTCTGAGCTCTGCTGCAGTGAGGGGAGGATACTGAATTTGGTATTGCCTGGGGGGGCAGAGAGTTAAGTTATAGGGATGGAGAAAACTAATGTGTAATAAAGCCACTTTCTGTTTTGAGCTAATTAATTGAAATGATTGTGAATTTTTAATTTCCAGCCACGTGTTTTCCTAAGTCTTCAGGATCAGGAAAGGGAAGTTAGAAGTGGAATGGTTTTGTTCTGTGAAATGTTCCGTGTAAATAATTATTTCAGTGTTTGCTGATTTCTTTCACCTTTGTAATTTTGGGGAAGGTCTGGGATCTGTGGATTTGGCTTTGAATTTTGATTATGGCATGAGGCATTTATGGTGACTGGGGAAACACATTTGCAAGGCTTTTTATTTTTAGCTCTAACATGCTTAAATGTGTCCTTTGGAAAAACATGCCCCTCCTCATGAGTTGGTGTGGTGGTCGGATTGTTTTAAGATTGGAGCATGAGGGGAAAGCATTTTAAGGTGTGCTTTTCCAGTACAGGTTTTAACTGTGTAGCTGATATAAGGTCATGAGCTGTGTCGTTTGTAATAATCAAGGCCGTTCAATCAGTGGCAGTGTCTATTGCGGTACGTTTCAGATATGTTTGTTCAGCTCATTCAAAACATTGATATGTTTTTGTGGAGCTGTCTCTGGCAAGTTCCCCTTCTGTGGGTGAAGGAGTACAATTATGAGGGGATGGTACAATGATTTCAGCATGGTCTGTTCCAATGCCTTCAGACTGAGGTGGTATCAGGTAAGGATGGATTGAAGATATTGAGCAGTATATGGATTCTGCAGTTATCATTCTTATAAGTTAAGACAAAATGTGGTATCACAAAATGAGAAATTGGTGATCTGACAATACATTTGTGGTAACACTGGTGGGATAACTTAAATTGTGTGGTTTATAGATGCAGTTTAGTTTGCTTTGAAGAGAACTGACTTGGTAGTAGAGAAATTCTTTAATGCTTTCTGCTGTATTTTGTTCCGTCTCTTGTGCTTGGATTAAAGATCTGCCAGGTTTCTTGATCTTGGGGAATATTTAATGTTCCCAGAGTAGGAGAATAGGGTTGCTTAGTTAATTGGGATGAGAGCTTGAAACAGATTTTCAGGTGCAGAAGAATTAAGTCAGAATTGCCAGCTTGTTTTTGCTGATGATCAGGGTATGGGATTACTTAGAGCTCTTTCTTTGGTATCTAGGGCATGGTGGGATTTAAGGCTTGGGTAGTTTTTCCCTGAAAGGCTGCAGCTGTAGATTGTTCCAGAAGCAGTGTCATGGTGCAAAATGTAGGTGAAGGGTGTCTGGTTTGATATGGGGTTGGGTTTTCTCAGGGAAATTGTTGGAGTTGGGGTTTGATTCTGTGATTAATAGAGAGATACATATACAGTCCTATTTAATGACTGTTTGGCTAAATTAATCTTCTCTTGTCAACCTCTGCTTTTGGCTCTTGTTCAGTTTTCACAAGCACTTTTTAGGATCTTACCAGGTATTTCTAATTTAGGTCCGCTGGCTAATAGATAGAGGAGGGATATGGAAATTACTCCCTTTCCATGGTATGACACTATATTTCAATACTCCAGCAGAGTGTCAAGAATCAGGAGCCAAAGACCTGTGCTGCTCTGAGCTCTTATGAGATGTCTCTTTTATGCTATGGCAAATGTCTGGCTTTTCTTAAAATTTACAGAGTTACTTGGGCTAAAAATAGTTAACGATGGAAGAAAAATAACTTTCTTGTGATTCTTGTTGAAATTTATTCCTACTAAAATAAAAAACATTAGCTGAACCCCAGTCCACTTAATGAGAGCACAAGTTAAAAACTAAAATCAAGGTATTTAGGCTGCCTCACTGCAAAAAGATAGCATTATGCTATTTATGGTAATGCCTATTGGATATTTGCTAATCCCTTTATTAAATGCAACCTCTCTAAGGAGCTCAAAACACAAGGGATTGAGTTATTTATAGAAATCCACATACCCTCATGTATGTAAAAGGACTGTGTTTGAGTGAAGGAGGAACCTTGGTAAAAAACGGATACCAATTAGCTACATCAGGCTGGTGGTTAAGCTGAATCTCCAGCCTATTGGTAGGGAGAGGCAGAAGGACAGGAATCCCTAGGGTTTTGTCATATAAGTGTTGCTGAAGTCCCTGGATAGGGAATAACTGGCACTCCGGCATCTTTCAGTTTCTGGACTGGTAGCATTGAGACTCTAGGCATGAAAGTTTGTATAAGAGTCGTATCTGGAGTAAGTGTTTTAATATAAGTTTTTAAGAGGGTTTTAATACCTCAGTTATCCTCAGATATCCTCACTATCAATACAGACTAGGGGATGTGGTATTAGAAAGCAGCACTGAAGAAAGGGACTTGGGAGTGCTAGGCATGAGCAGGCAGTGTGCACTTGCAGCCCAGAGGGCCATTCACATCCTGGGCTGCATCAAAAGATGTGTTGCCAGCAGATCCAGAGAGGGGATTCTGCCACTTTGCTCTGGTGAGACCTCACCTGGAGTACTGCGTGCAGGTCTGGAGCTCTCAATACAGGAAGGATATGGACCTGATGGAGCAGGTCCAGAGGATGCCCACAAAGATGATCAGGGTCTGGAGCACCTCTACTACGAGAATAGACTGAGGGAGCTGGGGTTGTTCAGCCTGCAGAAGAGAAGGCTCCGAGGAGACCTATCTCAGCCTTCCAGTACCTGAAGGGGGCCTACAGGAAGGCTGGGCAGAGCGTTTACCAAGGCATGCAGTGATAAGACAAGGGGCAATGGATTTAAGTTGGAGAAGAGCAGATTTAGATTTGATATTAGAAACAAATTCTTCACTCTGAGGGTAGTGGAACGCTGGAACAGGTTGCCCAGGGAGGTGTTGAGGCCCCTTCCCTGGAGATATTCAAGGTGAGGCTGGATGAGGCCCTGGGCAACCTGGTCTACTTGGGGGTGTCCCTGTGACTGTAGGGAGGTTGGACTAGATGACCTTTGGAGGTCCCTTCCAGCCTGGATGATTCTGTGATTCTACACCTGATGTCCAGGAATCTCTGGTGTTCAGGGGACTCAGATCTTTGTAAGGACGAGGATCCTGACAGGTCTGGCAGTAGGAGATTGGGGGAGCTGCTTCTCAAAGCTTGGAGTTCAAGAGACGTGGTTTTCTGAATGAGTAGCACTCAGTGACAGGAATGCTTTAATATAGCCCTTCAACACTACCACCTCGTTCTGGAGAAGGATTGTGCCTTCCTGTTCTTTGGAGGGCAGGGTAAAAAAGGTGCCTGTCAAGAAATTGGCAGAGATTGTTACACTTCAGAATGGTCCTACATTTACATCTATTTGATAAATGCAAGAGTCTCTCTATATTAATCACTGAATATTCTTTCTGTTTGCAGCTGCGTGGACTTAAAGAAGTTGTTGGTTTTGTGACCTTATTTTCCTCAAGCCTTTGTGCATGTCCCCCTAAAGTACCAGAAATTAGTCGCTTCCCAGAGTTTTTAATTTACGTGCGACTGCAAAAAATGCATGTTTTCTTTGATAATCTACACAAAATGTTCTGCAGTTCCTCTTAGCTTTTTTCATTGGAGTCCTATATGAGGAAAAAAAAAAGAAAAGGCAAAACAAAGAAACAAATGCCCAAAGAATGAAAACCTGAATAATTCTGAGAGTTGGTTTGGTTTGTTGCGTTTGGTTGGGGGTTTTTTGTGTGTGTGTGTGTGTGGTTTTTTGTTTTGTGGTGGTGGTGTTGTTTTTTCCTTTATCCCAGCGTTCTGAATATCAGGCTTTGCTGCTTTTTGTGAAAATTGGTTTTATTGTTGGCAATTTTCCAGATGCAGTGAATAATAGAACACCAGATGTCCACTGCTGAGAAAAAATTACAGATGAGTAAACACTTTTCTAAGGTAGCGTAAAAATCTATTAATGCTGCTTCTGGTGTGCCTGTAGAGTGTCTGCGCCATTGGCCCATCGTGGCTTTGTGCTGGATGGAGATGAGAAATTTAAAGGCTGTGTGATGTGTCTAAATGTGTTCCACCGCACCAGGGATTCCTTCCTTCTTCTGGATGTGGATTATTCAGCAGGGGTGAGCAGTCACTCACTGAAGTGCTTGTGGGTGTGAATTTAATCATTGGATTTAACTTCAGTTCTTTTCACACATGGATTTTATTGAGGGCAAAGTCGCAGAAAAGTTAGAAGAAATGGGGGGGTAAGAAGGTCATCTCAAGAGTTCATGAACTTCTTGCCCTTTCCCTTCCAGCAGGCCATGGTTTGTTGCAGTCACACTTTGTTTTCAGACCCAAACAGGTTGTGCTCTCAAAGCTTCCTCTGTTTTGTTTGGGTTTTCTATTTTATTTTTTTTTTCCCAGCTGTTTGTGCCTTAAGTCCTTTCCACAAACTTTGCTATGGTTGTACCTGACAAGTGTGACCCAGGTATTTGGGAAAAGGAAAAAAATCCTCAGTGGTGGATAACTGACATTTGCTTGAGCAAACGTTTGGAGTGCTTTGCTAGTCATTGTCAAGTTTTTCTCAGTGTTGTACTTGAGTTTTCCTTACTGCGATTTAAATCTGTTGCTTGTCCCATTCTCATTGAAAATGAGTTCATTCTCCCTCTCTGTTACCTTTGCAGCAGTCTTTACATATTGAAGAAGTCATCATCATGCCTCAGGCTGGTCTGTGTCCCGCTGTACTCTCCTCTTGCTTTTCTCTGCATGGATGTTTCTGAGCCTCCTGGAGCCCTGCCTTGGCCACTAAAAGTAGCTTTGCAAAACCCTGTAAAGTTTTATGCTGCTTTAGGGACCTGAATTGACTTACTAAGAAATCAACTTAGTGGTCGGTGGGCTTTTTTTGGGGTGAAGCATTTAATTGTCTGTAACTTTTATCTTCTAGAACTTTGTTATAAAGGTAGATTAACAGTTACGCTATCTGTATTCTTATTCAGTCTTTTGGAAGTTTTCAGTGATTCCTCAGTCTTTGATTTGGAAGATGGCTCCCCAATTTGTACGACAGGCAAATTCTCTCTTGACTTTAGATTTGCCCCATGGGCTTTTTTTGTGACTCTGGATGTTCTTGTATTGTCTTAAAAAGATGAATGAGTTTATCTTCTCATAAATCCTTCTGAGCCTTGGAAATACAAGTTCAGAGAAGCAGAAGACTCAAGGATCCATCTCAAGGATGCTCACAACTTGAGGATAACAGAATCTAACTTTGTAGAGCCCTTTTTATTACATGTGTTTTATAGAATCATACAATTGTTTAGGTTCAAAGCAGGTGGGTAGGAGGCTGATAAATAAGCTGATATGTTATCCTAATGGACAAATGGCAAGGAGTATGTTGTTAATTTAGACCTTAATCATCCAGGTACTGGGCTAGCATTAGAATTCAGTGTTGTAACTTTTAGTCTTGCACAATCAGGCCATAATTATTTGCCTTATGAGTGACAGAGTGCCTGCAGCCCCCAGTGATCTCAGTCACAGTTGTGAATGCTCAATGCCGCAGAAAATCAGGTCAAGTGTCTCACTGGGTGTCTGCAGAGTGAGGAGCAGTTGTCTGAAGAGTCTGTAGGAATAACAAAGGGAAAGCAAGCTTGCTTTCATATGCTCAACCTATCAAATTTACCTTTATTTAAAAAAAAATCCAGCCTAGTAATTGCAAGTTGAAAAGGGTAACACTCCTGTTCTTGAGCATGCCATATCTACAGGCTATAGCTTGTGCAAAGCATTTGATTAATTGCTTCCAGTATTAAACATCCTAGGCATTGTAAGAAAGCAGTATGTGATAATGCAGTTAAAAACTATTAAGGTAAACACTGGAGATTATGAAAGAAAATCATCTGAGTGATGCGTGACATTTGAATCAAGCATTACAAGCACTATTAAAGGATTGTATCAGCTTTCCTGTGTAATCTTTGTGTCAGCACCTCGGCACAGGCACACACAGTACAGGAATTAGCTGCTACCTTCTGGAAATAGTAGCAGAAGATGCAGAAAACTGATTGGCTTTGGCAGCTCACATGTTTTTAGAGCTCAAAAACGAAGGATAGAAATGTGGTAGTACAACTTGGAGGTTTTTGTCACTGAAGAATTTTATTCTCAGCTCTGCAGGATGTGATTTGCGTAACCTTTCAGTGTGAGGTCTTGCATTTGTAATTGAGACGAGTGCACTCTAATATTGCACACAAGAAAGTGAGAATTGAGATTTGTTTTTCTGGCTGACTGAGCAGGACCTTTCTAGGCTAAGTGTTTGGTGAAAGGAAGCAGCAACAGCTGTTTAGCCTGTAGAGTCTACATGTTGGTATGACTGAGGAGACAACTTGAGATTGAAGGCAACTTTCAGTGGACAGTGATGGGTTGCCATGGGATAATTCTTATTCCCACGTGTATACAGAACACATCTGGAAATAACTTTAAAGAATGTTAAAAAAAGAAACATTAGCCAATGATAATGGACACCTCCTAAATGCTTTAATTTTGTCTACAGACTCACTTTGTTGTCAGCCTCAGCATTTTCTTCACGTTACCTCTGTGAGCTTTTTTTTTTATTATGTATTAATTTTTTACTGATGCTTTCTGAGGGGGAAAAAAAACAATTGTCCATCCTCAGCTTACTGTTCTGATAACTTCATCTTTCTGAAAGACCTCTAGCCAAACCATATGCCACACTGTTCCAAAATGTGCCTTTACTGTAAAATCAAGTCTGCCCACATCTCTCTTGTACCAAGGAGCCAAACATTGGCCACGGGCCTCCAAATACCTCTCCTCAGCTCTGAGCAGAGAAGGTCATCTCCCTGGGTGTGCTGGCAGTGCACCACCTGGAGCAGCTCAGGAGATGCTGCTGGCCTTTGCAGTGAGGGCACATTGCTGGCTCATTGTCAAGTTATTGTCCATCAGGATCCTTGGATCTCATCTGGAAAAGCTGCTTTCCAGAGGGTTGATTCCAAACCTGTGTGTGGGATTGTTCTCCCTAAGTGTGGGACTCCTTGCTCCAGCCTGTCCAACTCCCTGTGGACCAGCAGCACAAGCATCTGTTGTATCAACCAACTGTCCCAGTTTCATCCTTTCTCTGTTGAAGTGTTTTCTGCAGGTTGGGAACTGCAGGTCTTGTTGCGTATGAAATGGATAACAGCAAAGACGTGCTCGGGAAAGGGATGTAGAATAATAATACTAATACTATGGCCAGTGTGATTTTAAAGAGTATAGGAAACGAAGCACAGCTAAGCTGCTCTAGCCTGGTTCCCAGTGTTACCACCTCCTGTCATGGTCAGACTGAATGGAGAATATCGCAGACCACATACTGGCACAGCTTGCTGCGTGCTTTAAATATTGAAGAAACTCACTGGTGCTTAATGTTAGGGTTTTTTTTTTTTGTCCCGTGGACTTTCAGTCTTGGTTTAAGTGCTTTGCAAAATGTGAAACTTAAGTGTCATGTAGGACTTCAATGAAAAATATCTTTGAGAGAGGCTAAATGAGCTTTATGTCTTGTTTGACTTTAAATGATACCATGAATTTTCAAAATCGGAGCAGGAAGAGGTGATCATTTGGCTTTCAGTTCAAATGGCCACAGGATTGACATGAATGAATTTGTTTAAAGTTCAAAACTTGTAGTAGAAATAAAGCTTATGCTAATAGAAATGCTTAATCCAAAGCAAACAAAGACCTGTGAGTGATGAAGAACACAACACAGCATTTGCTAAAGTTGTTACAGGTTTAGTCTCTGATGATTTTTTATCTAGTTCTGGAGGATTTAGAAATTGTACCTCCAAATTCTAAATAGTATTTTCACTTTGCAGAATGGATACCTGAGCAGGAAGGATTTAAGTGGTGTGCCCAAGGCCGTGTATGGGGATGGATAAAGCAGTAAAAGACTAGAATTTGTCTGCCTGCATGTAAGATTCTCTCTTCTTCTGTTTCACCTTGTTGATCAAAGCTTTTGGAGCTCTGCCTCAGTGTGCGTTGTATTGCCTTCTAACAGGATTGCCATTTGCTGCTGATGCAGGCCTTTTCCTTGCTGTCAAACCCTGTTGTTGGACAAGAATGTTGAGAGGACAAATCTCATCTCTAAACTGAATATGAAAATCTTGAATTTTCTGTGTCTTTATGGTGCAATGCAAAGGACTGGTGGACCATCATGTCTTCTAGATTCTTGTCCGCATTTGGGGTTTTCAAATTTCCTTAGACCTTAATGGGATGGAGAAATGTATTGCTGCTTCATCAGTTTTCAACTTGCAAGAAAAGATGTAGCTGGGAGCACCAAGGGAGAAAGTAATTTTAAATGGAAAATGAAGTTGTGGTGTATCGGTGTTACAAACTACGTAGTAGAAGATCCTGCTCCTCTAGTGCGAGCCATTGTTTGAATGTATTCTGCCACTTAGACAGGACAAGGTCATTTGGTGAACAATGAAAGGATTTTAAATGGGAGTGAGTCAAATACCAGTTATCTTTTAAAATAGAATGGTTTGAGTTGGAAGGGACCTTCAAGATCATCCAGTTCCAACCCCCTGCCCTGGGCAGGGACACCTCCCACCAGACCAGGTTGCTCCAAGCCCCATCCAGCCTGGCCTTGAACCCCTCCAGGGGTGGGACAGCCACAGTTTCTCAGGGCAACCTGTTCCAGTGCCTCACCACCCTCACAGCAAAGAATTTCTTTCTAGTATCTAATCTAAATCTCCCGTCTTCCAATTTAAAAGTGTTCTCCCTTGTCCTATCACCCCACTTCCTGACCAAGAGTCCCTCTCCAGCTCTCCTGGAGTTCCCTTCAGATACTGGAAGGCTGCTACATATCAAATAAAATACCATTCATCTTTTATTTTGGATATCTTCTAGGCAATGGATCTAATAGTGATGTAACTTGTGTTGCTGAATTTAGCAAGTGGGGGGGGTTGTTTGGGGTTTTTTTGTTTGGTTGGTTTCATCTTTATAAGGTGTAGGTTTCTTGTTTATGGTAAGGTTAGTGGAACTTGATTTGGTTGTTGGCAGCAGATAGTATTTTGGAACAACTCTGTCAGGTTTTGGGGTTCACATCTGTCTGGTTGGTTGGTGTTTGGCTTAGGTAGGTTAGTTCTGTGCCAGAGAGGTGAATATGATGCAATCTAAAGACTGCGAAAAATACAGGTATCTTTTAATGTTAGTAGAAACTGCAGGAAATAGTGTTGGAATGCATGTATCAGAATTATTGTAAAATTGTAGAGCCTTTTTTATTGGTAGCCATGTTATCAGAAACTTAATGAAGAAAAACTGTCATAAAATTGACATCCTACTAGAATTGGCTTTTTAAACTTTTAAAATTATTATTTTAACAAGCAATTGTATATAATGGTTGTTACGTCTGCCCTGCTTGTTGCTTATGATTACAACTAGAAGCAAAAATGAGAAAAACTTACTTGTTTTCCTATTGTATGTTTCAACTGGATGATCTCATCTGCTGCCTGCTTTATATTTTTTCTACACGACATTGTAAACTATGCTGGCATAAATTTGTCATCTTAAAATACAGATGTACAGGCTTTAAAAGCTGCAGCCACACTAAGGTCATTAAAATTGAGATTGAATGAAAATTTGTTTTTTTAAACTCCTAAATAGGAGCAGTTGACTACAAGCTAAAGAATGCGTTCAACTATGTTGCTTTTCTTATAGTTTAAGTAAACTATAGGAGTAGATCAGGTTTGAGACTACCTGAGGAACCTGAAGATACATAAGTCCAGGGGACCTGATGAAATCCATCCACGGGTCCTGAGGAAGCTGGTGAACCAAGTTGCCAAGCCGCTTTGCCACGATTTCTCAAAGATGATGGAATCTGGTGAAATTCCTGCATGTTGGAAAAGGGGAACATAACCCCGATATTTAAAAAAGGGAAAAAAGAGGACCCAGGAAACTACAGGCCAGTCAGTCTCACCTCTGTGCCTGCTAAGATCATGAAGCAGATCGTCCTGGAATCTCTGCTAAGGCACATGGAAAATAAGGAGGTGACTGGAGACAGCCAACTTGGCTTCACCAAGGGCAACTGCTGCCTGACAAATCTGATGGCCTTCTATGATACTGCCACAGACTTGGTGGATAGAGGCAGAGCAACGGACTGCCTGGACTTAATAAAAGCATTTGACACTGCCCCTNCTGGGGCTGCATCGGGAGAAGAGTGACCAGCAGGTCACGGGAGGTGGTTCTGCCCTTCTATTCTGCACTCGTGAGACACCCCCCCAGAGTCCTCAACAGAGAAAGGCCATAGAACTGTTGGAACGGGTCCAGCAGAGTGCCATGAAGATGATCAGAGGGATGGAGCACCTCTCCTGTGAAGACAGGCTGGGAAGGCTGGGACTGTTCAGCCTGGAGAAGGGACGGCTCCAGGGAGACCTTTTAGTAGCCTTCCAGTATCTGAAGGGAGCTCCAGGAGAGCTGGAGAGGGACTCTTTGTCAGGGAGTGGAGTGAAAGGGCAAGGGGTAATGGTTTTAAACTGGAAGAGGGGAGATTCAGATTAGATTTTAGGAAGAAATTCTTTCCTGTGAGGGTGGTGAGGCGCTGGAACAGGTTGCCCAGAGAAGCTGTGGCTGCCCCAACCCTGGAGGGGTTTAAGACCAGGCTGGATGGGGCTTTGAGCAACCTGTTGTGGTGGGAGGTGTCCCTGCCCATGGTAGGCAGGTTGGAACTGGATGATCTTGAAGGTTCCTTCCAACTCTTAACCATTCTATGATTCTAAACCAAATTGCTAAAGTGTGAAGTGTTCCTCCTCCTGCTCCTCTCTTCCCCAGGATAAAGGTGACAAAATGTGAGTCTGTCTCAGGCTTTCAGGAGTTTTTCCTTAATTGTTTTATTCTCAGGGTTGGGTTGGTACTAGATCACCTTTAAGGTCCTTTCCAACCTGAACTGTGCTAGGATTTCCTAACTTCAGCTGATGATGTGTCTGAGGCAGAAAGAGTGAGCACCCAGGGCATCACAGCCTGCAGGGCCATTTTGGATGTGTGTGAGGGACATGACTAACTTGGATTGTGAAGGTATTACTCCATGCAATGTAAGACTCCGCTTCTGGTCGGTGCCACAAACCACACAGGATTGTGCAGTTTCTTCTGGGGTTTCTGGCTCCAAGCTGGTAGTTTTCCAGTTGTCAGCATTGGGAGTTCTATATTATAACACTCATTGGCTTAACCTGTGTTAGTTATCTTCTACTGCCTTGTGTTAATAAAGGGCAATGTTGTCATCTTTAGATGCTCCATTCTGGACCTGACCGCATATGGATGGATTTGTTCCAGCACTCCTCTGCAGTTTCCCATTTAGCATAGGAAAAACATGAGAAATACATGAGAAAACCCCACAGGCAGGAACTTGCAATTCTGTGTGTGTCAGCCTGTCTGCTGTAACCATCGTGTCAAGACAGTGGGTCCAGCTTCCTTGGTTCTCAAGTGACTTCTCAATGAAACAGGTCACCTCTTCTCCTTTTGGCTCTTTGTACCCTTCACTCCATACTCTCATTTAGGCCAGGACTTTGCTTTTCAATAAGTTACCTCTGAGTAAGCGTGCTTTTCCTGGAGCAGTTGTGTGCTGCTGGTTACTATATCTGAGTGTGCCCAGCAGGTGTGAGGAGTGGTAACTAGGGTAAAAAAAAAACTAAAGGAATTCCACATCATGGTTATGCACCTTAAACATCTGGGGAAAAATACCTCACGTGAAAGGTGTATAAAATTTCTTGAATTTCTTTTGAAAACTCTCCTGAAAAGTAAGATTAATGCCTGCTATCCTGCTAGACTTGGACAACTGAAGATCTGAGATGGATAGGTCTCCTTTGAGGTCTAGTTAGCATTTGTACCAGTGTGTGAACAAAAAGCATACTGTGTTCTTCTGTTTTAAATAAAGGGAAGGTATCACAAAAAATGTTTGCATCTAATTGTCATGCAGGAGGAAAAAGTACTTGCAGAAGCTTAATCAAAAGCTTTCTTCTTCTATTTCAGGATTTCATTAAATATTCTTCTTGTAACATAAGAAGTTTCTTGTGATTACTAGAGTGTGTGTTGTTCTGATGGTACTGAACCTCTCCTTTTCAGAGATCTGAACATTCCTTTTTTCCTTTACATAGGAAATCAGCCCAAAACTGAATTCAGTCTGATGCTATGTTTGTTTATAATGAACTCTTACAGGTGCCTGAAAGAGTTGCTTAATATTCGTGAATGGGTGCATCATTCCCCTGTTAGGAGTAATTACATCCTTTAAAACGTAGTAATGTCCAATATCTCTAAGGAAGAAACACTGCCACACAGACAAGTTATGGAAATAGCACAGTGTCATATAACATTTTTGTTCCCAAAGAACTGGTACTGTCTTGTGTCTTACAGTGAGACTGGAGAGCTCCTATGCTGCCTTGGTGTAGAAAATTACCCCCTTGAAACCACGGATGCCAGGGTGGTAACTTTTAACTTCAAACTAACTTTTCTTTTGTAACAAAATAGCTTGCTAGTGATAGAGTAGAAAAAATTGGTCAATGAGGTGGCATTATATTGTGAAAACTTTGAATTTGCTGACGAGAAATTGTAAGTGAAACTGTTGGTGTTGTGAGTGCTGGAAGAACTAGTTGTGTGCATTTCTGAGTCTAATTGGGACTGGAATAACTAGAGGCAAAAAAAAGTCTGTTCATGCTGTACAGTTATGGTTTTGGTAAATAAACAGTGACGTGCAAATAGTAGGATGGAAAATAATGTGTTACATTGTGCTGTTTTGCTTACACTGGTATAGTTTTCTGGAGATCCTGTGTTTGGTGCTAATCATGTTACCTCTTCCTGGCTCGATTTTCCTGCTGCCTTGTGCAGAGCTAGTAGAACAGAGAAAAAACCCCCAAAACCTGCCCATCGAAAAGAAAGAAAATATTGAAATAAGAGATTTAAAGCATCCTGTGTTTTACAAACGCAGTCCTTAGTATTCATTGCTATTGCTCAACCACAGTGCTCCATGCAGCTATTTCTGTTACCCCAGGATCTCCACAAGGGGAGAATGAGACAAATCATTTTCAGTTTCCCCAGAACTTGCATTTTCTGGAAGAGTGGGATGGCAGCTCTCTCTTTTATTACATTAAAGACGGGTGCATGTGTCACATTGTGCTGTTATTTAATGGTATGGTCACATCTGCTGTCATTAGTCAACTCCTTGATTAGTCTTTTGGATGGAGAGAGGTTACTAATGGGTGTAGTAGTACCACAGGGGCAGTCTAGTTTCTGTTTAAATTTACAGTTTTGGTTTCATCAAGTTAAAATACTTTCTGTTGCAGTTAGACGTTTTCACAGCTTCTGACTATTCTGTGAAATCCGGTTGTGTAAATCTGTGATCCAGTGAGCCTGACTGAATAGGTGTAGTTCTATTAAAAGGGAATGTTACCAGGAATATTCTCTTTTACCAGTTTTGTTGTGCCTAAACTAAAACCTGTATGATTTTAGGTGTGAATTTTGTCTTGCTTCAAAACTAGGAAAGGCTGTTTCTTGTGAAACTAAACTTTTGTCTTGCAAGTTTAGTCTATTGTGTGACTAGAAAATAAATTTAAATCCAGATTATCATATTCTCTGACTGCTTATACGTTTACCTTGTTTATTTAAATTTTCTCAGAGTTCTGCTTGTGTTTATATTTTAGAGTTATTGTAAACAAATATGGGTGGTAATGCAAAATACTTTGTGTACTTAAAAAAAAAAGGTAATAAAGCTGTCTAAACAGAATTATAAAAACTGAATGCAAGAATATGTTTAAGCTGTCCTGGGGACATCCATTCTACACATCATGTGGTTTAATAGTGGTACTACTTCAAAATTGACTGATTTTGGTTGTAGTACTTTTAAATCAACATCTGTTTTGGAATCACATCTAACTCTTTTTTTCTCTTTTACAGACTGGACTTTGACATTCTTTTCATGAAAGAGGTTTCCAAGTAGTTGTCTTATAATAACTTTAAGAAGAAGTTCTATGTAGCTCTTACTTTCAAGAGTGCTGCAAAAATGATTACTTCAGATTTGCCAGTACTACAGTGAGTATATATTTCTCTATTTGAAATCTTCGTTTTTATAAGGTAGAAGTAAACACAGGTGATTAAGAAGATGAAGCTTGAGGGAAGCAGAGATTACTGTGACTCTTCCAGGTTCTTGTGTTGTCGCATGCTGAAAAATTGAGAAATAAAATGCTTAATTTAAAAGATATTTCTTTATACATGTGGATAACTTTGCTGTAACTTTGCTGTGAAAAGCAAAACAAGATGTTTGCTGCTTTTACGCTTCTCAGTGTTGTGAGATTTCAGAAATATGAATGGGTTTTACTCATAATTGACTGTATTTGTATATTCCAGTGGTGTCCTCTTTCTGACAGTGAGCTGTATTTATTGTGCCTTTGGTCCCTGCTACTGAAGAGAGCAAGTGATATTGGCATGTTGTGATCTTGCTGGGAAATAAGTGGCTTATACAAATGGGAACATCACCAGCCTGGATAAAGCGAGCTATTAGAAAAAATAGAGTGGAAGTCTATAATGAGAGTATCTAGAGAGCAAATCAAGTAGAGTTAAGAAAGGAGTTTTAGAAGCAAGAATAAAATGGGACTTTATTTAGAGTGGTGGGTTGACCTTGTCTGGCTGCCAGACACTCACCCAGCTACTATCTCGCTCCCTTCTTCAACAGAACAGAGGGAGGAAACAAGATGAAAAAGCTCTTGGGGTGAGATAACAACAGAGAAATTACTTACCAATTGCTTTCACAGGCAAAACAGATTCAGCTTGGGGAAAAAATCAATTTACTGTCAATTAAAAAAGATGATGGTGAGAAACAGAGACGTAAGCTAAAACGTGTTCCCTCTGCCCTATTCCCCACTCCTGTATACCATGTCTTGAGCCTTCTGAGGGCAGCAGCATGGATACTGGTGCCAGTGTGAGCTCCCCGGGGACCACTGGAAGCCTGTGCCTGGCCACCAGCAGGACCTTCTCCCACAGAGCTGGTCCCAAGGGATGACCCTGGTTGGGGACTCCAAGTAGCTATAGAAGGCCTTATGTGTAGAGTTTAATGTTAAAAAGTGCATATTACTAGGTTTGGTAAGTGCACACCAGCTGGCAAACCTGAGGGACATTAAAGATGTCAGTGTATTGTTTAGTCGGAAAAAGATCATGAGCTACCAGTATTATGTAGCTTTAGAAAATGAAAAGAAAACCTATCTGTTGTTTTTCCCAGTAGAGCTTGGAATTGTTTAATGTCACTGTGCAAGGTATTGGTGAGATGTCACCAGCAGTAACGTATATAGTTTTGCTCCTGAACAAAGTAAGATATATAGGTTCCTCCTAAACAAAATAAGCTATTTTTTTTCTTTTTACAAAAAACAAACCAAAAATCTTAAGGGTTCTGAGTGCTCAGAACATAGTCTAGTGAGGATGAGGTGTCAAAGAAAATAGGTCCCAACCAGACTTTCTTCAGACAGGTTAAAGGTGAGAGGACCTAAAGCCATTTTTGATTAGGGGTATTTGCTGCATGAATTCAGAAATGGGAATTTCTGAATCCATTTCCATACAGAAAAGGCCAGGATTTTCTTTCTAGTTCTTACAAAAGGAGCTTTGAATGACTACAATAATCTCCCATTCCTGATTTCTGCTTTTTTATAATGTTTCCTAATCTTTTTGGCTTCCCCCTTTAAAAAAACTTCCTAAAGTCAAGCTGATACATTAATGTAATTGCTTAGCACCATATCAAATATTCCATACCAAATTCTTCTCTGTTGAGGGAACATGAAAGGAGAAATCTTTAATTTTTCTGGGTTTATAAAAATGGCATCAGAATGCAGCAAAGATAAGATTTTACTGGGGTTTCAGGTGTAGAGGGGGAAAAAAACCCAACCTCTGGTGTATTTGACCTGGGTGACTGACTGTTACGAGTCTTCTCTCAATGGGGTGACTCATATTTGCTGTGAGGCATGTTCCTCTTTAGATTTTGAAGATCAACCATGAGAGCTAATTCATCCATGATTCATGAGCCTGTGCATTTAGCCGTTTTTCTTCATGAATGCTTTTCTCTACAGGCTGAGTCTGGTGGTAGAAATTACTGAATTTATCTCTGCCAGAACCGTGAGCCACCTCAGCAATGCTGATAAAAGCTTATAGAAGCATTTTTATTTATAAAACCTGATACATGAACATAGGTTTTTGGAGTGGTGTGTTTTGAAGGGCAGAAAGGTGGCATAAGGTCTGCAGCTAGGGCTTTATGTAATAGTAGAAGGAAGGCAAATTTATTATCATTTCTTTTGCAGAGATGTGAAATTTACTGTGTCTGTGGAAATAATGTCTTCCAGAAGCATGGCATGGCAAAGGGCTGCCCAATAATCTCTTAATTCTTCATTACTGTGTGGTTAGTTTCAATGGCTAGTTATTATACCTTTGAAATAATACCTGGAGTTTTTTTAGGAGAGATCCTAGAGCTACTGCTAGTTTTCTAGGATGCTTTAGCCACCCTAGAAACCTGTAAGAAAAGCAGAATAAATTGGAGCCCCTTATCACTTATCTGCTTTCCCCTACACTACCCCATATTGTAGGTCTCCTACATTGCCAAATTCTCTTGTCTTAATTGTGTCAAGAGTGTCTTAGAGAGAAAAGGTTTAACCTCAGGTGCCTCTTCATCTTCTTGGATGAGGCAGGCTTCTGTAGGCCTAGCTTATTTTCCCTCCCAACAGCTTCAGGAAAGATAGACTGTGACTGAGCCAGGGTTTTCTCCTCAGGTGACCAGTCACACCTGAAACAGGGGTAGGATAATTCCAGTCTGTTAAGACATGGACGGCTGCCACCAAATAAATTACTTCCTTGCAGTTCTGCAAGATGTGTAGGGAATGAGGGAGATGGATGCTTGCCAGATGCTCTTTTCAGTGTGTGTTAAAAACCTGACAGAAGTGTAAGCAGTTCAGAGATGCTTTACTCCTCCTCTTCCTCCTCTGGGTTCAGAAATAAGATGAAAAGAGGAGTATGTGTGCCCAGGGCAGTTGTTGTGGGGCTTTGACAGAAGTAATAACTACCACCTTCCACCCTGAAGGGACCCAATGCTGTAGCCAAAGGGCCTTTTTGTGGTCTGGATGATTCAGACAGAATTCTCTGCTGCTTGAAATGATATTTATTTTAATCTTTAAGTCAGCCAAGGACTGTAGGTTGCCCCTGATCCTGTCTCTGCTCCAAATAATGTGAGGATTGAAGGGAATTTGCTATCCAGTGTTTTTCTCCTTTCTCCTTACTTACGTATTGGTTACTGGAAAGAAATCCCCTTTCTGCCTCGCATTCTGTTAGGGTGAGTTTGATCTTGTTTGATGACAAATGTTATAGGTGAGCTACTTGCCTAGGTCACGCTAATGTATAAAAGAATTCTAAAAATTTATAAAACTGTCTGACCAATTTCGGATCCTGACCTTAGCATGAGATACACTGCACCTTAAGAATTTTCTGTTTTCTGCATTGTCTCAAATTTGGATTAATCTCACTCTTCCCCGTACTGATTTACCGAGCCTTTCCTAAGAGGTTTCTAGCAAACCAGAGAAGTTTTTCCAGAATATTAGAGAAGCATGGTTATCAGGCTTAATACAACAGTCTGTTGAAGACAAAGAAGAGAGGGTGGTTAATAACTAAGCTGGTCTCTCCATATGCAGTGTTCTGAAACAACTGAAGCTTCCAGAACTAACTATACACAGTAGGTTTTGCTGGACCCAGACAGAGGCTGTAGCAGAGTTCTCTGTGGACTAAACACATGCAAAATAGTAGTATAGATTAATTTATTTATATAGCTCTAGTGTTTCAAGGGAAATGTTTGAGCCATTTGTCTAAGAAGAATGCTGAATCTGGTTTTAATGAGAAAAATCTTTATCCTGATTATATTAGAGGTGTGGTTTTGTAAAATAGCCAATCTGGAGTGTTTCCTCAGGAATGGGGGTATTGTTTAGACCATTCTATGCCTAAAATTTTTCTGGTAAACATCTATGTAGACCAGAGAAAAGGTTATTTTTTCTATAGAGAGCAAAAGATAATTGCTTTAATTTCTCTACGGCAATAGAAAGCAGCAGATACTCTTATGAGGTTCCTCATTGCTGTGTTCAAAAGTTATTAGAAAAAATTATAATTGTCATTGTGAGGCAATATGAGTTTTTATGAACTGAGTTGCAGTGTGATGGCTGGTCTCTGAGTAAAGGCTGGATCCATCCATCTGCACAGGCATTGTTTTCAGCTGTATTTGCTGCATTGTTTCTCACTGGTGTGGTAAAACAGGGCCACACTATTTTGAATTGTGTGGGGAGTATCTTTTATTTGGGTTCAGGCATTTTACAATTCACACACACACACTTTTTTTTTTAAATTCATAGCTTCATACTGAGTTCTTCAGACTTCATACTTTGAGGCAGAAAAGCTACTTTTCTTTAATTTTATCACAATGAAGCTGCATTTTCAGTGTTTTGTAGAGATACTGCTTTACTAGTGTGTAATTTGGGAACTCAGATGTACTCCAGTAATTTCAGGTGCCTGGTTTTCTGGGGTGTGTAGAATATTTAGAGGTAGTCCATTAGAGTTATTTTCAGAACAGGAGATTCATACATGTTCTACTACATTCCAGCTTTTGTAAAGGATTCTGTGAACCTCTTGATAATTTTGTGCTTGCAAATTGAAAAAGGTTGGGAAATATTGTCTTAAAACTAGAAATTCGTCATAGTTCTGCAGAATTGTTTGGATTAGAGGAGACCTAGAACAATGCAGTAATTTCAGTAAAGAGAAGTATCAGAACGTTCTTTATCCTGACACGGTGATGTTTGTATCTTTCTGCGTTACTAAATAGCTTTCTCAGGATACAGCAAATCTGTGAAGTATTCCTGATTTCTGAAAAAAAATATAAAAAAAATCAAACCACAGATAACATGGAAGGTCTGTGTAGATCAGGGCTTGGTGAAGCTTCTCAGTTTCTGTAAACCAGATCATTAACGTCTCCTTTTATAGTTGAGGCTGTATAAAGTAATGGAATAGGATTGATTTTGCACTTTTCCCTTCCACAAGTTTTACAGTAATTTAACTCCTTTTAGTGCAAGGAAATTATATTGGATTTAAAGAAATCTCTGGTTAGAGCTAGATGTGACCCATCTTTGACTAATAGAGGACATTATTACAGTTATTCTTTCATTTGCAAAGCTCTCAGGCACAGGTGGTCTTCCAGACTAAAAATATAACATGTCAGTAAGGTGAATGGTTTTGCTTGTGGGCTCTTCTTGGGCAGAATCTAATGCTTCAAAAGATGAATTATGAGCTGAGTTTCTTCAAGCAGCTAAGTCTGTTTTCAAGGCAGAGAAGTGCCTGTGCACTTGTAGGGGACAAAAAATTGGGGTAATAATTTTTTTTTTTCCTTTTCCCTACTGAGTATGGTCTTAAGACTAAATCAAGAATGACTGCAAAATGATGCTGGGGGCTCCTCTGCTAACGGCCATTGGGCAATGTCAAGGTTTTTCCATTGTACGAGTGAAAACATTTTTCTAACTGCAAGAATCATGAACGTCTTCACATGGAAGTGAATTATCTTGGTTGTGCCTCGTGGTCAGTTTTAATCCTCTCTTTATTAACAGCTGCACAATACCATTATCTTTGAGTGAGGCTAAAAAGACAATTTAATTCTAGTGGGAATTTGTCTAACTGTTCTGATGATGCCACTGCTGGACTGGGTTCCGGTTTGTGCTCTCATGGCATGGAAAGCAGCTGGGAAGTAGTTACTGAGAGTGAAAGGAAGCTCATACTTGTGAATGTGTTGAGATGTGATGTGTTGAGAATGTGTTGTTTACTATAGCCAGTTTTTGAAGCATAAAATAGTTTCAAAAAAAGCTGTTAATTTGAGTAACTTCCAGTCTGTAAAATGACATTTCAGCCCATAAAAAGGTAAGGCTTTTTGCCGGGCTAACAATGCTTAGTTCTGTAGTTTGCTGAATAAATGTGGTGAGTCTTTAAATGCTGACTTTTTTTTGTAAATTTTATTTTCCTGGTTTAGGACTAAATTATAAAGTTTATATATTACTTGTTGATTTCAAATCATTTTAATTTATCTAGTGTTTTTCCCCCTCCCCCTCCCCCCCCAGGGATTCTACAAATGAAACTACTGCACATTCAGATGCTGGCAGTGAGCTTGAAGAAGCAGAAGTCAAAGGAAAAAGAAAAAGGGGCCGTCCTGGCAGGCCTCCAGTATGTGTAATTTAGTTTTGTTTTGTTATGCATATATGTAAAATTGACTGCAAACTGTTTTTCATCTAATCATCTTGTGGTCACATAAATAGGCTTTTAATGATCCCTACGTCAAACTTTATGAAGACTTGTAGTATGAAATATTTATTAGATTGGTATACAAACAATGCTTGGAGTGTTTAAAAAGGGACATAAAAGTGAGCCTCATCATAGCTATTATTTTTTTTTCTTTCACTAGTTACATATGTGAATGTTACAATTTTGTTATTGTTGTCATATTGCAACATTCTTCCAGACAGGACAGTGATCTCAGTAAGCACAACCACTTTCATTTTTAAAAGTTGTAATGGATTTTAAGTGGTAAATGACATTTGAGCCACCCTTCTAGTAACTCATAATGTCTTAATGTTGAATGGAAGAGTTGAGGCATAGTATTAGCTCAGTGCCTCAAAAGATCTATGAACACATCTTAAAAATTCATGTAATTGACATAATGCTGTGTCCTACATATAGATTGGGAGCTTCAACCTGTTCTCTGGCATAGTGCAGCACATGATATTGCTGTCTGCTGTATAAAGATTTGCTGTTCTTCAGTAGTCTTTGTCCATTGCTGGCCCAGGAATACAGGAACAATTCTGTATTTAAGGAGTCTTTCTCTTTCTTTTTTTTTTTAATCTGCTTTTTATAAAATTGCAAACTTATTGGAAAAAACATCAATAGTTCGGTGTGTCATGTTGTCCTTCATTTTAGTTCTTCAAGGTCATCTGATGTAGTTACTGATTATATCAGTTAAAGTACGCACTGTGGAATAAGGTCTTTGGTGGGAACTTATGTGTGTTTGTTATTAATGCTTTTGATTCTCCTCTTAGAGGAGAATCTCAGAGAATTGTCTACGAGTACACCCCCAGTATGAGTGTGCTCTATATAGAGCACTAGTAGATTAAGATTATATTATTTTTTTTTAACCTAACACCTTCCACTTCTTAAGTGGCGCCAGTGAGGCTGTGACAACGAACAGAACCAAGTCTTCTCTCAAGTATGCTGGCCAAGCTGGAGCTAACTTCTCCTTAGTGTGGGTTTTCAATTTACATCATAGTTTCTGGACTTAGTTTGGGAGTCAGTGTTTAAAATCCTGGTCTTTTCTGAACACATCTTCCTTCTCAAAGCTTTTGAACAGTGCCTTTTAGGACGGTGTATGTTCTTCATCAAATGGACACACTCACGAACATGGAGCTTCTTTACAGGAAGCTTTAAAGAAGCATGTAAAGAGAACAGCTCATGCATTTATATATACAACCAAGGGCAAAATCTGAAATTATCTTAATATCTCACTAGTAAATGAAAGAGTTTTTGCAGATCTAATAATGATGAAAAATCCCAACCCAGTTGGTAACCCAGAAAGTTAGGAATTTAACTTAAAGCAATATTAGTGGTATTTTGTACCCACCATGCATTCCTGGAAAGCAAAAATTAATGTTACAGAAGGCATTTCTCATCCCTCTGCTTGAGCTTATTAGTAGCTCCTCTGGGAATATTTGCTGAAGTACTCTACCCTTCCTGCTATCAAGTTTCTACAGGAGCAATCGCTCATTATGCTTAGAACAACTCCAGGCTCATTAAGTTGACATGATCATAAAGGAAGGAATACCCAGAGGAAGCAGCCATTGCTGCATAAAATGATGGGCTGCCACCTGACCCTTGCTGCGAAGGGGCAAGACCTTGGGGTTATCGAAGATGACTCTATGAAAGCATCATCATCTCAGCAGGGGTAAAGAAAACCCCAAATCTAGTCTTAGCACTCTGAGGAAGAGAATAGGGGATAAAACAAATACTGTGTCCTTCATGAAACTGTGGTTTGCCAAAATCTGCAATATTTTGAACAATTCTAGTTTCTCTTTCCCTTTCAATTTCCTCCCCAAAATCTCAGTGAATGGACTGGAAGAGGTTCGGAGAAGAGAAACTATGATGGTCAATCATGGAATCAGGCTGGGAAGGACTTCAGGAGGTCTCATGGCAACTTCCTGCCCGCAGCAGGACTGGCTTTGGGGTCAGACCACATTTCTCAGGTCTCTTTCAGTCTGGATGTGAAAACCACCAGGGCCAGAGAGTGCATGGCCTCTCTCAGCAATCCATTGCATGTCATTTCACCCTTACAGACGATCAGACCCCCTCTTTTCAGTTCCTGATTACTATCAGTTATCCTCCTATTGTAGGCTACTGCAAGAAGCCTCACAGGGCAAGTGTTCCCAGCCCCTCAGCCTTCTGGTAGCCCTCTGCTGACCTTGGGCTGGTTTATCGATACCTTTCTTGCACTGAGAGGGTCAAAGCTGGACACGCTATTCCAGATATGGGTTAAGAAGTGCTGAGTAAAAGAGTATAATCACTGGTTTTGGTGTACTGCTGTGCTCCTTTGTACAGCACAGGGAGCTAATGGGCTTTGCTGCTGAGGCATATGGCTGTCTCATCTAGTTTCCTGGCTTCCAAGACCCTGAAGTCCTTTTCCAGAGCTGTCCCTGACAAGTCAATCTCCAGCCCCTGTTGATGCAGGGATTTATTCCTCTGCCATGGGCTGGTCTTTGCATTTGTCCCTGTTGAGTTTGTAGTGTGCTGTCAGCCTGCTCCTGCAGACTGTCAGTAGCAGTCTCCCTGCCAATTTGGTGTCATCTGCATACTTGACAGGAGCACACTCTGTCACCACCTCCAGCTATTTGATAAAAACAGGAAACCAGACACATTCCAGTTGAGACTTCTGCTGTACTCCTTCATCACTAGCCTCCAGGTAGAGGATGATCCATTAAACCCCGTACTCTGAGGCCAACATCTCAACCACATATCCACCTGTGGTTATCTACCCGTCCAGATCACAGCTTCCCAACTTGGATACAAAATATTGTGGGAGACTGTTGAAAACACGGTTGAAGATAAATGACGTCTACAGATTTTTGAGTGACTTGACAAAATGTATAAGTTTGGATATGCAGTCAAATCCTGCCTTTGATACTGCAGCAACAGAAAGGAGTAAATAAGGTTCTTCTACCAAAAAAATGGCCAAAAAGGAAAAAGCCACTCAATGTCTAGTATCTCTGAAGGGAAATGCAAACACCTTTGAAAGTCAAATGTAGGCAATTAAATTACTTACGTTATTTGATATGTGTACTTAGTAATTAAGGTCTTGGTTTTGAAAACATTGTGTTTTGGTTTCTTATGGGAGGTGCAGCTCTGATATCACACCCCCACTCTTCCATCTACTAATGTTTTTATTTCCTTCACAGGTACCACCTACCTTTACTCTCAGGTGTCAAACAGGTTAAATTTTTTAGTTAAGTTCAGAGCTGTTTTTCTCAACTGATACTTAGCTTTGATGTTTTTCCTTTCTGTTCTAGACATAAAAAAAAGGCTTTTCTGCCCAAAGGCTTTCTGGTTTTTGTGTTTTGTTTTTGTTTTGTTTTGTTTTTCCCCTAACTGACATATTATGGTCTAATAAGATTTGATCTTTCCTTGCAAGTGCTGATTTGCTTGTGTCCTTAGGCCATCACAGCTACAGTGACACATCTGCCATAAACATTGACCTCTTTTAGAAGGAGACCGTACTCTTCTGTGCTGTTTCGTGTAGCTGCATGCTTCTGTTACAGAGATGCACACAGTGTACCACCTCAAATATACGTCTGGACGCGTTGA
Source organism: Pedionomus torquatus (assembly GCA_013398155.1). Taxonomy (NCBI): domain Eukaryota; kingdom Metazoa; phylum Chordata; class Aves; order Charadriiformes; family Pedionomidae; genus Pedionomus; species Pedionomus torquatus. Next base: position 23,338 of record VZRU01000077.1, on the reverse strand, counting down.
TTTTAAATAGGCCTCTGCTGTAGTGTTGTAGAATGGATGTGACCTTTTATTAGAAAGATGGACCGCTGCTTGAGGATTTTCTGGACTATTTTTCCCCAAAGAAAGAGATCCCTCTTTGGAAATTTGAGAGGTGTGTAAGGAATTGGTTCTCATTTCAAAATTTGCTATTTGTAGTGAATACCTCTTCAGTTCATAGACAACTGTAGTATTTTGGGGAACCTTCCCTTTTCTGAAAATGCTGCTTTCCAAGCTGCCCTTCCACTTCTGTAATAACATTTCTAATGAACACTTGTCTGAGCAGATTATACGGCCAGTTTGCAGAGATCTTTCAAAGTACTTCTTAGAAACTAACTTATTTGTCCTGAATTCACTGACCCTTGCAGTGAATTTAGCAGGAGCTGCACCGTGTCCTCTTCTAGCATTAACAATGGCTTCCCTCTTGTCTGTGTCCTCTTCTAATCACTGAGTCTTGTAGCTGAGGTGATTCTGCCCGTCTAATCTGCACTCGTGAGACGCCCCCCCCCGGAGTACTGTGTCTAGCTCTGGAGTCCTCAACAGAGAAAGGCCATAGAACTGTTTGAACTGGTCCAGATGATTAGAGGGTTGGAGCACTCTCTCCTATAAGGATAGGCTGAGAGAGCTGGGGCTGTTCAACCTGGAGAAGAAAAGGTTCCAGTGAGACCTTCAAGCAGCCTTCCAGTATCTGAAGGAAGCCTGCAGGAGAGGGACTCTTCATCAGGAAAGATAGTGACAGGACAAGGGGTAATGGTTTTAAACTGGAAGAGGGGAGATTTAGATTAGATACTGGGAAGAAATTCTTTCCTGTGAGGGTGGTGAGGCACTGGAACAGGTTGCCCAGAGAAGCTGTGGCTGCCCCATCCCTGGAGGTGTTTAAGGCCATCCTGGATGGGTCTTTGAGCAACCTGGTGTGGTGGGAGGTGTCCCTGCCCATGGCAGGGGGGTTGGAACTGGATGATCTTTGAGGTTCCTTCCAACTAACCATTCTTTGAGGTGCCTGTAGAAGGACTGGCTGGGAGCTGAATCTGTCTGGTGGTAGGATATTTTGGTGCATTTATTTATGTGATACTGTCTAAGAGCACAGCACCTGGGCTATGTAGATAGTGAATTGTGTGGGATGTATTTGAGGAGTGACCTGTAACAGTCCTCTGGTTGAAGTTGCTGAGTAACAATGGCAAAAAATGACTCTTCTGTCTGCTGCATTGTTGAAATGTGGATATGCTCTCCTCTTCTAAGTAGGGGATTTGAAAGCCAAGGACTTATAAAGCAATGCAGCTTTCACATTAGTGAGCTTGGGCTCAGATCAGCTATTTATCTACTCTTTTTTGTCTCCTTTTTGTTCCGTGTTGGTGTGCTTTATTTTAACCTACCTGGCCCTACCTTCCCAGGAGCTTGGAATAGTTTGGCTTAAACCAACCTGTTGGAGGTGGAGGGAGTGAGAGAGATCCCTGGTTGTATTTCATCTTTGAAGCAGGAGTAGACAGATTGGCCTCTTTCAGGACAAGAAGAAACATCAGTCTTTCTGTTCTGGAGGTAGTAATTCTGAGATCTCTGCTGGTGTGTATCTCATCCCATGCTCAGGGCTGCAGCACACTTTTCTCCACCTCCTCTCCTCGGGTTCTTCTTGAGGCAAGATGGAACAAGGCACTTCTCATCCCTTTGTCCCCACTGCAGACCATACAGTTTTACTTTCAGGTCCTTTTGTGTATTTTGTGTGGAGGAGACAGCCCATGATGCTTTATCTTTGCATTCATATGTGAATTTTAACTTTGAAGCAGACTCTTGCTTCAAAGATATTTAGGTCTGTCCCTTAAAAATGTAGTGAATAAGTCCTGTTGCACTTCTGTGGAAATACAGTGCACATACAGCTGGTATGCGAAGACTTTTCTATCCTGCCACTTGCAGCTTCCTGATGGAGAAATCCTAACAGCATTAGAAGTTTCCTTTTAAACTTTAGATGGAGTCGTCCTTGTATATTGGACGATCTGATCTATTCTTTGTTCTTCTGTGGAAATAGTCTAATTGTTTTTTGTTACCAATTGTTTCAACTGGAAGAAGAGAAGAGATTCAAACACAACTGATTCTTGATTCTTAAAGGTCACTTTCAGAACTCGTGCTGAATTTTAAAGTAAGGATGAATAAAAGCAACGTCCCTGGACTTCCCAACACTGCCTCTGGTTGTGTTTGTTGTAAACTGCCTGTGGTACAGCTGAAGCAGCTCTGTTCTCGTGAGGGTTTAGGAGGCCTGTGCCTGGCTTTATTTGCAGGATGAAGCTTTCCACAGGGAGAACTGTGTTTATTACCATGATGAAAAAAGTCCGAAGGACAGACCATTGGAATCCAAGAACTTCTCCCTAAGGAGACATGGAACTGTTGGAACAGGTCCAGTGGGAGGGCCACCAAGATGATCAGAGGGATGGAGCACCTCTCCTATGAAGACAGGCTGGGAGAGCTGAGGCTGTTCAGCCTGGAGAAGAGAAGGCTCTGGGGAGACCTTAGAGCAACCTTCCAGTATCTGAAGGGAGCTCCAGGAGAGCTGGAGAGGGACTCTTTGTCAGGAAGTGTAGTGATAGGGCAAGGGCTAATAGTTTTAAATTGGTAGAGGGGAGATTCAGATTAGATTTTAGGAAGAAATTCTTTCCTGTGAGGGTGGTGAGGCACTGGAACAGGTTGTCCAGAGAAGCTGTGGCTGCCCCAACCCTGGAGGTGTTTAAGGCCAGTCTGGATGGGGTTTTGAGCAAGCTGGTGTGGTGGGAGGTGTCCCTGCCCCATGGCAAGGGTGTTGGAACTTGATGATCTTTTAGGTTGCTTCCTATTCTAACCATCCTATGATTCCCTAGATAGCCACGATGATGTTACTAAGTGTGTGGTAGCCTTTTTTTTTTCTTTAAATCAGGATTCCTGCAGAAAGAGCTCAGACATTACCCGCTCTCCCACTTAACATGAGGTTGTAATGCAGAGGCCTCTCAAGATGATGCTGCCTTTGACAGGCAAGTTCTTCAGTATTACTCAAGTGGAAGCTTAAGAAGCTTCCAGCTGTCTTGACAAATGAGTTATTGCTTTAAATTCCTTTACAATATAAATGCATGTCAAGGTCATCATTGAAGGCGGTGGGTTCGGTGGAGTTACTGACCTGTAATGCTTTCGCTGTCTTTATTTCTTCATGAAGTGCATTGGATTGATTTGGGGAATGTTAATGGAAAATGTCAAGCAACTTCCACCTTTCTTTTTTTGTAGTGTATGAATTAAATTCCACTGTTTTACCTGATTTTACAAATATGGGTCACTTCCCCCCTCCAATCATTTTAAAGACACGAAATGAAAAGTATTATATGGCTAATTTGTCACAAAATTCTGAATTATCATCATTTTAGTTTAATTACAGTCAAGGTAAGTATATTTCCTGCTTGCCTTTGTTTAAGCCATAAAGCAACAGGTAAACAATGTGGTCCTCAGTATGGTCATTTCAGAGCCACTTCTGTGGCACTTTCTGGAACTTCGGAATTTCCTAATGCTGGTGTGTATAAATCCTCAGCCCTGGTTGTTGTCAGTGGAATCTATTGCACAGATCTGAAAAATCATTAGTAACTTTTCTTTTCATTTGGCAATTTGGACCATTTTCTATCTTGGACCTCAGAGAGAAAGCACAGATTGAACTGCTGCAGGCTGTCTGAGCAGCACCTTTCTTACGTGCAAGTGAAAATCTTCCAGCTTTTGTACCTTGTCATGATTCTTGATTCCTCCTTCCCGTAGTCCTGGTTTGCCTCAGTGTCAGCTCTGCGCCATTGCAGGAGATGCCTGAATTACAGATTTATGAATGAATTTACATACAGTATTGCTAACCAGCTTGCCTTTCCCGTGACTTTTCAGACAGCTGCCTCATAAACAGGAGAAAAGTCAGGTTTGAGTATGGAAAACAATCAGTTCTTACCCACTTCAGGGTTCTGGCAGACTGACACTTAAGAATGGAAAAAACAAAACAAACCCCTATGCATGGCTGTGACTTTAAGGGAGCTTTAGGGAAAAGCAGGAGATTTTGATCTGAAAGGTTGTAAAGGAACAAGGAATAACCACAGTTATCATTCCTGTTGGGAAGCAGGGGTTCTGTGTTTCCTGTATCTTGGTGACCATTTGGTGGATCCTCACAAGAGCAGACTTGCTAGAAATTCACTTTGATCTTAGAAAACATCACATTTTACGCCTGTCAGTGACACCTCTCAACTCACCCTAGGGCAGGGCTGTTTCTGTGTGGAAGCTCTTTGTGGCATTAGAGGATGAGTTTTTTGTGTTGAGCTGAAGGACCACCCTTTCCTGTGAATGCAGATCTCTCTCTTTTGGGACGCAAGGCTACCTCTGTTTAGCATCCTCAAAGTCAAATGTAGTTTTTTGCTTTGTAGATTGACTTTTGCCATTTGCAAGAGCATCCTACTTCTACAGATACACCACAGAGATTCTCGATTCTGGAGGAGTCCTCTGTATTTCTGTGACTCTACCAATCCATGCTTTTCTTCCGTTTGCTTCAGTGGTGCTGGATGTCCACCATCCTGTGGTGGAGTTACCTACTTGACTTTGTACTCAGAGGTAGAAACCTGTATGAAGCTCAGATCTGCCAATGTGGCTGGCAGTTGCTTGTTCTAAAGTCAGCAGTGCTACATGCAAGTAATGTCTGACAAAACCATTGTAATATTTTTTTGTTACAGAATTAAGATAATACCAGTTCCTCATTCTTGTGCCCTGAGCTTGTGAAACTTCATAATTAGCATACCAGGCAGTTTCTGAAGGCTGGGGGTCCTATGTATGACTTGTTTCACATTTGCGCTCTGGAGAAGGATTGAGCTTGGCCTTCCTGTCAGATGCCTACTGCATTCAGTAAATTTCCTGCATCTGGATTTAGCTACCCCTGCTGGGACACGGAATGGCTTTTGTTAAGTCAAAGACTTGGTTTCTCCACTGTAGGAGTTGATGTCATTCTCTATATGAGAAAATCTTTACCAGAGAGAAGCTCTTGTATAGATTCTCAAGTATACTCAGTACTCAAAATGGTGTTAATTCTGGTCCAGGATGTTGAGATACTTCGTTGGGCCTGAAGAGCATCTCTTTTACGAGGAAAGGCTGAGGGTCTTGGGTCTTTTTAGTCTGAAGACTGAAGGGGAATCTGGTGAACACTTATAAATACTTCAAGGGTGGTTGTCAGGAGGATGGGCCCAGTCTTTTTTAGTGGTGCTTGGTGGCAGGGCAAGAGGGAATGGGCACAAACTTGAACATAAGAAGCTCCATCTAAACATGAGGAGGAACTTCTTCCCTTTGAGGATGACAGAGCCCTGGAAGAGGCTGCCCAGAGAGGTGGAATTTGTCTCTGGAGACATTCAAACCCTGCCTGGACACATTCCTTTGTGTAACCTGCTCTGGGTGGACCTTCTTTGGCAGGGGGTGGGACTAGATGATCTCCCTTTGTTGGTCCCTTCCAACCCCATATCATTCTGTGATTCTATGTGAATCTGGCTTTGTCCAGTAACTCTATCAAAAGTACATGTTGGTTTTTTCTACCCCTTCAAGAGCTCAGAGTTGTTCTCATCCTTCTAATTCAAACTGTGACTCTGGGTCAAAGCACCCCCATACCCCAGGATACCTGGCAAAAATGAAGTTTGAACAGAGCGTTTCCATGTCTTATGATTCCTCTCTTTGAGCCTGTGTGTGCTGGTCCATAGCTCTCGTGGCAGTGTAGGTGATATGTCTCACTGCTTTCCAATAAGGAGGTATCTTTGAGTGTGGGCATTTCACATCCATCTCCTAGTTTGTTTCTCTTCATCCTTACAGTGTTCACTGTCTCCCTTTTAGTTATATGTTGAGAAAAACTTCAGTATAGAGGGGGCTTACATTACCTTCCATGCAGGGCATCAACTTGCCTTCCTCTTTTCATTTAGCAGTAGTTGTACCTAATCGAAGTGCTCATGGCTCACCCAAGGTGAACAAGCACATGGATTATATATCTCAAAAGAGTCAATTTACTTCTAATTCTTGGTTGTTTTATCAAGTAGTGACCATGTATCTCTTTGTAGCTTGGTAGAGCTCAAACATTTCAATTTATTGATAGCTTCCTTGCTGATAACAGGCAGCTTTGCACATGTTTAAAAATTCACTGAGAGAGAACGCGTATTCTTCTGATCATAGATTTTATCCAAAAGTCTTTTCACAGAGATTGTACCATTATTTTAGGCTTTCTGGCTTGCATGTCCTGAATTGAATGTTTGCAGGAGGCAGTTGCAATTGCTCTTCACCTTGCCCTTTTCTTTAGTTCTCTAGCCCTTCCAGCAGTGATGTCTTTTGAAGTATGGTGAGAGCTAGACTGCAGGTCTGTCTTCTACCAGCACTTGTCCAGAAATCAGATCCCTCTCCTCTGCAGGAGAATTCTAAATGTGTCTGCAAGTGGAAGAAGCAACCGAAGATGTTGACTTTTTGTTCTTTATTGAAACCTTTATTAGAAACTGGCTGACAATGTACTCAAGTAAATGGTACCATGGTCTTAAATGTAACCTTTGAATTGCTTGTGTGTTGTTTCCTTTAACATAATTCCTCAAAATAGCTTTGTTGTTCTGTGGAAAATGGCAGTTTTTGCTTTTGCTTGCCTCACAGCAGGGAGAAAAAACAGAATATGGAAGCAAGATCATGGCAGGAATCTTATGTTATTTGCCTCAGAAACTTTTTTTTTTTTACCTGACGTGATTTAAATTCTTAAATTCAGAGCAAACTGTTCACTAGATTGCTTCTTACAAGTGGGAGCTACGCTACCTGATTATAAGCTTGAAGAATCTAGAGAAAAATGTACATTAAATAATTTAGATTCACAGGGAAAACATTTTACCTCATAACATTTTGAACCAAGGAACTGTTACAATGATTTACTAAATCTGGCTGTGTAAATTTAGTTGAGTCAAGTTGAAGAGCTGATTCTTTATTTACCGAATTTCTTACAAAAGTTTTATAAGAAGGAAAATACAGAAAATGAACGTTAACATGACAAGTGTATTTTTACTAACATACTGACTTCCAAAGATCATTAGTTATTTAAAAGTTTGTGTGTCACCATAAAACACTTTTGCTGTCCTGTCTGTGATTTGCTACCGTTTAATTAGTTGCAGTCATGTTGTCCACCCTGTGCTTATGTTGAATGAGACTCACATGGGTATTGAGGTGAACTGACATTCCAACATTGGAAACTCACCTCAATTACCTTGACACGACAGTGGCTTTAAAGTTGTTCCTCAACAACTACTGATAAATAAAAATATATGTACTTGACTGGATAAAGCCTTAAGCAGGCGGTCAGGCTGGAGACCTCCCAAGATCCTTTCCAGCCTGGCTCATTCTGTGATACATGTGTGTGATATTGATGTATAATGTGTAAGGATACAATGAGTGATTTCAGGTATAGCTATAATAAACTTTCATTCTACTGGTTTTCTTTGCTCAGTCTGCCACTAAGAAACCTCGGAAGTCTCCAGCAGACAAGGGTCGTCCTGAATCTGCAGCTAGAGGAACGAGTCGTGGAAGAGCTAATGGCCACCCTCAACAGAATGGAGAAGGGGACCCTGTCACTTTGTTTGAGGTGGTTAAGCTGGGGAAGAGTGCTATGCAGGTAACATAACTGATCGTGTTACACCTTCACAATTCAGTATATCCCGACTGTAGAAGTTCTGTCCAAGCTGTGCTTTTGTAAACAATTGTATTGGTCCTGTCTGTGTATGATAAAGTAAGGGAGAGAATGTTCTTTACTTGAGGTGAGGACTGTCATGTGTACCTCTGAAAGACAAGAGACAGGTCAGAAAGTCATGTATTTCAAATTCTGTGTTGTTTTGTTCATTACTTCCGAACTGAAAATACGTGTTGTTATTAAGGAGTCCATTATAGAATATCTCGTAGTAAGTTTTATATGAGAAAAAGAGTATATGATATTACTGATCAACCCAAAGTTTTTTTGTTTGCTTGTTTCTTTCTAAAATACCTGCTGACACAAGCACTTCTGAGTACTTTGCACTGCAGCTTGCATTCTTCTTGCTGTCCCCACCAGAGCAGTAGATGAAGGCTAAACTAGTTGCCTAGGCTGCCTCTGTGCCTGAGGGACAGAATTTGAAGGCAAATTTTCATTGTAAAAGAAATACCTAGGATACTTGTAGTGAATTGCCTCTGGAAGTGTTTGTTATCCTTTGATGTTTTGATGAATTTCAGAGATTTACAGAATATATTGGGCCAGATGACTCCCACCTCAAGAACCTCTATAGATGATTGGTTTTGATGGTACTGATATGCGTTTAGTAAGCTACTGTGCTTCAGCTCTAGTTTTTGGCACTCAAAGGATGAACGATGGGAACAAAAACGCTGTTCATCCTATGCAGTGCAAAGCCAAGTCGTTCCTGCTGAAGGAGCGATGGTTGGACTTGATGGTTGGACTCAATGACCTCAAAGGTCCCTTCCAACCTATATGAGTCTTTGATTCTACAATTCTAAGGAATGTTTAAAGAAACCTCTTTTACTTTGCATTTCAGCAAACCAGGACTCATGCAGTATCAGTTAGTTTTGACTATGTCGTGCTAACTAACATGAGAAAATTGCAAATCAGGAAAATTAGGGGCCAATTCCTGTTTTCAGTGTTACTTCTAGTGTAGCTAAAAGCTAAGTCTAATTAATTCCCAGAGGAATCTAGTCTTACAAATGAATGAAAGCTGTTGAAAATTTTCTCACCATCTGAAGTCTATGGAAGGTCCAAGATATAATTTTAAAGAAGTAACAAATAAGAAGAAAATGACAATTTTTATTCTTCATAGGTGATGTATTTACAGTTATTCAGGATTGACCCTTCTTATCCAGTAGGTGAAGACAGAACAAATTTACTCTTAAAGCTATAGATTCCTTCTGCTGCTTCTTCCTGTGTGTTTTAAGGACACGTTAGGGTCCAGGGCTTCCAACTTTGCTTGGTTTTCAACACTCTTTCAAATTTCGGTTTTGGCAGCATTTGAGGAAACATCTGGAGTCTATTTTCTGGTTTTACTGTGGTACAGATCGTACAGGATGCTTTATGGGAGTATGTTTGTCTTAAGAGTTATTGATGTTTGCAGGAGCCAAATGAAAAGGAACGGGTGATAGCTTTGATATTTGATGACTCTGTGTGTGTGTGTGGATTTGGCTTTGATACTTTTCATCTCTTTCAAAGGAGATGCCATGAGAAGTCTTCTGCAAATCAAATTCTAAAAAGAAATTGTCTGTGTATTGGTTTTACGAAATCTCTGGAATTGATATACAAGTGAATTGTTTTGAAAAATTTGGTATTTGTATATGCATAAACAGATGGAGATATATCTGTATATTTATGTATATGTATACATGGGCATGCACATGCTTAAAATGTGCCCAGCCTAGGTATATGAGACAGAAGTAGGCAGCCTGTTTGAAGCAGTGGAGAAATGATAAACAAATAGTAAAGGAATAGGCAAGTTTATTTGGAGGCCTGGCATGCAAACAGGCACAAATTACTTGAGCTGTATTTAAGAGCAGTTAATTTCAAGAGTATGTGTCACTTGCGCGCCTTTGCAAATTTTATTATTGGTAAAAATATTTCAGAATTAAAAAAAAGAATCCCTATAGAGGGAAAGAAGATGCAATCAAAATGTTGTTTAGCATTTTTTAACTTGTGCTTCTGGACTATAATCCCACATGAAGCCAAGGTTCTATAAACCAAACCTGCATTAGCACCTGTATACTTTTCTTTTTATTCAACTTAGGAATTTTGATGTAATAATTCATAATGCTTGGCAATGTGTTTTTGGTTTTTTTTCTAGTTCCAATGCAGGTTTTTTTTTCAGCCAAATTTAGCACTTTTGTTGGCATTGCCAATTTTCGGACAAGTGATATATTTGGTATTTGTCAGAACCTATTTTTTCCTCAGTATTTAGTTCTTTCCCCGTAATATCAATATACACTTTTCTATGCCACTCTAAAGTTTGCTTCCAGCAATGAAACCCCAGAAAAATTCAATTAGTGCACTCTGAGATTTCATGGGAATTTTACTGCGTGTGCTTTCATTTCTGATCTATCTGCTCCTGCTGTTTGCTCTCAGGATTTATTTTAGTTGTTAGATCTGTTCTGGCTTTGTGTTGCCAACTCATGGAAGTCTGTAGCTGAATTCAATTCTCACTTCTTTTATGTTTGTCCTCTATTTTGGTTCTCATAGCAGGGTTCATTTACTACTTCTCTTCAGACTTATTGATGCTTGCTTCTTCCATGGAAACAAAGTTAGGTTGGTATTTCTATTTCAATATATGAATCTTCAGAGCAGCTCTTTGCATATAAATCTTTGCCTTTATTATGAAGTGCTGGTTGTGTCAGCGTTAAGACTCATTTAAACTTCTGTAGATGAGGAGTCTGGTATTGGCTGTTGTCGCTGGTTGGTTGTTTTTTATTCATTTGCTCTGGAACCTTTTGTACAGTTTGTTGCTTCAGAAGTTTTTCTGTTGGCAGCTCTCTGTGTGCGAAGTGGGATGTGACCTACTGTGCATGTTTTCTGCGGGTACATTTGGTTATTCCATTAAGACTGTTCATAGAGATTTTTTTAGGCTCTGTGGGTTTTTTCTTCAACAAACACAATACTCTTCTGCTTTTTGTCATTTGTCTTTTTTATTTATTTTCTTTCCCTTGAATGCTTCTATGGATATGGGTACGCCTGCTATATTTTCCCACTCTAAAGTGGTGTTGGCAGAACAGATTAGGTTATTTCTCGTCTGCTGAACTGGCTGAGCTTACACTGAGGGGGTGAAGAGTGTGGGTGAACTTGTGAACTTCCATCCTCCAGCTGAGCCCCCAGTTCAGAGGTTGTCTTCCTGCTTAGCCCTTTGTGCACACGTCTGCCTCCGTCTCTGGCCCTAGCATGAAGCTGATAGTGAAATAAAGAGCCTATGATATCAAATTTTGTTTAGGCCTCAGTTTGAAAATTTCTTTTAATTCTGAAATTCTTCTTGATGCGGGGAAGCCTGTGGACATTGTCTACCTGGAGTTTGGCAAGGCCTTTGACAGTGTCCCCCTCAGCATTCTCCTGGAGACGCTGACAAATCATGTCATAGACAAGTGTATTCTTCACTGGATAAAAAAAACCTGGCTGGATGGCTGTTCCCAGACAGTTGTCATTAATGCGGGGAAATCCAGTTGGTGGCTGGTCACAAGTGCTTTCCCTAAGAGCTCAGTTCTGGAGCCAGTCTTGTTTAATATCTTTGTTGATGATCTGGATGAGGGGATGGAGAGCACCCTCAGTCAGTTTGCAGATGACACCAAACTAGGTGGGAGTGTTGGTCTGATGAGGGTAGGAAAGCTCTACAGAGGGACCTGGACAGGTTGGATCCATGGGCCAAGGCCAATGGAATGAGGTTCAATAAGGCCAAGTGCCAGGTCCTGCATTTTGGCCACAACAACCGCAGGCAACACTACAGGCTTGGGACAGAGTGGCTGGCAAGCTGCCTAGAAGAACAGGACCTGGGGGTGTTGGANACTGAGAGGGTGGTCAGATGCTGGAACAGCCTGCCCAGGGAGGTGGTGGAGTCACCATCCCTGGAGGTATTTAAGAAGCGTGTAGATGTGCACTTCAGGGCATGCTGTAGTGGCCGAGACTGTAGGATTGGGTGATTTGTTTTGTGAGGTTTTTTGTGTGTAGGGTTGAACTCGATCTCAGAGGTCCCTTCCAACAATGAAGATTTAGATTTAGTGATTCTGTAAATAATGGCCAGTTAGGTGTAATGAAGTTCATACTTCTGTGTTGTACAAGCCAAATCAAGTATAGAAGTGTGCTCTCTCACGTGCAAAGGAGTTCTGTGCCTCCCCCCAGAACATCAGGGAGAATCATAAGAGCTGTTCAATACTAGAATCTGAACATACCTATGTTCATGTTATGTTACGTTCATGAATAGATTTATGTTCTTGCCTTTCTCTGTAATATTACATGCCTTTACCAGTTACCCTTCTTTGATGATAGCAGTTCACTACAGATTAGGTGCTGACTTTGAAAACAATATTTGATCCCCGTGTTTATGCTCAGCTAATAATAGTGATCTTGATGCCAGTTAGACATGGTTCAGAGTAAATATGGCTCCAATATGTGCCAACAAGCATTTTAGGATACGTATCAAAGGAAAGCTTTCTAGTATGTTGAAATGGAGTTTTTCATAGTACCACCACGTCTTCTTTGTCTCTCCAGGAATCAGGAGTGGATGTGGTTCCTCAGTGTTCTTGCTGCACGTGTGGATTTGAGTCCTTTGAGGTTGCTTCCCTGTTGGAGTAAATCCGCATCTGTGGCACCATTTACCCTCTCAAGAAAAGTTTTATTTGTTTCTTAAGTTTCAGCTCCTCGGATTTTTGTTGTGAACATTGTGAGACCTTTTTTCCCCTTCTGTTGCTGACCTGAAAGGACTAAGAATCTTTCATTGATATTAATTTTATATATTTCTGAAATGCTAATAATATTTTCAATATTATACTGATTTTCAGTGTTTATCCACCTGTCTTTTGCAGACTGAGATTACTATGTGCAAAAAGAAAAGGTATGCATCCCTTGGAATTACAAGTTTGATATGTTGGAAATAATATGAAAGTGGTAAAATAAACACTCAGACCACTTTCAGCAGTGTTTTGGGGTTGGTTGGGTTTTTTTGTTATTTATGCACTAGCATCTTACTGGTGTGGTCACTAGTTCCTTTTATTGTAATGTATCAGATTTGGATGACGTTTAGCCATCAGTATCTCTATCGGATATTATTTTCTGATTGAAACTCTTAGAAATTCCAGTATCTTTTTCTATCACTTTGAGATTTGATGGTTTGTACAGGAAAGGCAAGATAGTCAGTTCTTCCAAAGAGCTGAAATGTTTTTATGCCTCTTGTTTGTATGGCATACTCTATATAATTTCAGTAATTTTTGTGTTTTCATAGCATTTAGGGCAGAAATAGACCATTATGGTCTGTATGCTACCTCTCTGCATAGCTCAGACTATGGAATTGCCACCCATTACTGTATTAAACCAACAGCTTCTTTTACAACCCTCATTTTTCTGTAGGAATGCCCATTAATTAGAAGTTTGTGTGGGCCAACAGTCACAGCTGGAGACACAGAGTCACAGTTTTGAACATCATTGTCCCCCATCAGGTCTGGCTGCTCCCATGTCCCACCAGTCACCAGTACCTTGGCCATTGGGGTGGGGAGCTGGGCTGGTGGAGGTGGTGCAGGAGGTGGTACTGGCCTTGGACAAAGCAGCTGTTGCTTCCCCCACCAGAGAGCGAGGCTGGTCCTTGGGGTGTTTTCTCCCAGGGAAGAACATCGATGGTAGAGCAAGTCCCAGTGACTGCACAGCTCTTATCAGCTGGTCCCATTCTGCATGGGTTAAGTTTTGCTTTGCTTACTTACCTCCCTGGAATTTTATCTGTTATTTTAATCACATAATTATTATGTAATATAGATAATCGCAGTGTTCCTTAGTCCTTCCAAGGGTTCTGGTTAGAAGGATTTGTTATGTGTCTGCTTTAATCTTGCATAAACTGAGGCTGCTGTTGAACAGATTGGTCCCACCTTCTCCCACACCTGCAGCTGATGTTTTTCACACATTTCTCATGTGTTTCGTAGTCACACCAATAATAAGATTTAATTAGAACCTGACGTTTTGGTGGATTGTTTATCTCAGCTGGATCAGGTCCCTGATTCAGCTCATCTCTCTGGCAGCTCAGGCTTAATCTTAGAATTAACTAATTAGACTTTGCAACCATCAGTTTACCTACCTTATTTAGGAGGAATTGTGTTTTACATATTTGGTTTTACATGTATACTTGAGCTTAAAAACATCTGAGCAGCTGTCCCAAAATGCTTTCTCTTCCTTCAGCTTGTCTTTCCTCCCTCCTAGAGAAGGAGGCGCCTCTTTGGTGAGCGCTGTCTCTGCATCAGCCTCAGCTCTTTCTGGGAATGAGGGTCTTTGAAGGTTAACAACATGCAAACGTGATATTCAGAAACATCCATGTTTTTGTGTCAAAGGCATGTTTTAGTTTAATTGTCCTTTGCTGCATTTTAACAGTGCTGTAGTCTCCAGCTTGAAGGATGGACAATAACTTAGGCTCAGAAACTCCTTAGGAGTTCGAATACTTATTCTCTAAAATTTACAAGGTAAAATAACTGCAACTCTTATTGCCACTTAAACTAGTATTTAGCTTTCATATTGCTAGATGGATTTCTTCTGTGGCCTAATCTTGGTTTTCTTTTTGGTGTATGCTACTGAATCAAAGGAAAAACAAAAAAATAAAACCCAGTGCACATTTTCACGCTTGTCATACTAGGAACAATTTCACCACCAGATGAAGCGTTAATTAATTAGAAGGCTATCCCTTCATACAAAATGAATTTTTCTGCAGACATCACACAGGAATTCTTCCTTTACCTCGTGATGTAATAAGACGTAGGATGATTTTGCTGTTAATGTCAACACATGTGCTAGCAGCACAGTGCGTGAAAGTCTTTATACCTGAAAATACCCATTACACTTAAAGTTGGGCAAGTCTTTTGCACTCTGGAATGTTATTATTTTTTGAAGTATCCGGGGTAATCTGTGGACACTTTACGAATTGTGCTGGCAAAGGAGCTTCAGTTATGTTTTTTAATACGTTGATGGATCTTTCATGTTGGGATAACTGTTTTTGTTTCTGCACCACTCTAAGGAGGTGGGGTTTTTTTATGTGTAGTTTTGATGCTTTGTAGCATATCAGAACCATTTGTGCCCATGATAAGCCTAGCTTAAGACACAGCCACAAGAAATTGTGCAACGTGTCACTTGTGAGAGTTCAGTACCTACAAAAATTCTGTACTAGAGTAGAAAATCTTCTGCGTTCGGGGCTGTTGAATGGTTCCTGAGGGCTCAGGTGAGGATCTGCTGAGACAAGAATGCTCCTCCTCAGTAGTTCCTGTGATTTTAATCCGTTTGAAGGAAGATTTTTTTTCCAGAACCTTTTTTTGCACATAAGTGTAATATTAATTAAATTATGCTGTTCTAATACTCTCATAAATACTGAGAACTAAATATTGTTATCTTTCAGTAGATTTTTTACTCCCAAATGGTTCCATATAATGCATTAAAATGATTTCCCCACAAAGTGATACTTACTATTTATTTACTGCTTAGAAATATGTATTTAAATGAAACGCCAGACACAGATATCTCTGTATGGAGAGTATAAATGCCTTAGTTTCATTGGGAATAAATACTTCTAGGATTGTATTCTTTCCCTCTCTGTGCTTCAGGGGAAAAGAAGTTATATGGGTAAAGACTGCATAAAGCAGACTTTCCCACTTTTGCTTATGATGAAAAAACAAGTAATAAGTACTGTTACATTAAAGTAAGATTTTTTTTAAAAAGAATTATTTTGGCTTTTCATGAAGTGCTTGCTAGGTGTTAGCGAAGTGTGAACTCTTTCGTAACTTCAAATGACCATCTGTAGAGGAAAATGAATAAATTGCAGGTTCTTAATCTATACTTTTTGTATTAATCTTATATTAAGTTTTTCAGTGGATCCATATTAGATTTAGTGCCTGCAATTTGGAACGCAGCCAGGCAGTCATCTTGAAGCCTAATGCACAGCCTTAAATTGCACATACTTTCACACGTTAGGAATTACCTTCTCCCCAGTAACTGTCTGTGTAATTACTTAAGTCACCACAAAATTTGGTCTTAAAAGACTTACATTCCCTTTAAAAGAAAAAAAAAGCTTTGACTTTGTGTTTTTTTTCCTCCCTACCTTTGATGTAAACATGCTATGCAGCCGTTCTAGAGGAATTTTTTGTTCTGTCACATTCATTGCAAATGAATCATAGAATGGTTATAGTTGGAGGGGACCTTAAAGATCATCGAGTTCGAACCCACCTGCGATGGGCAGGGACACCTCCTACTACACCAGGTTGCTCAAAGACCCATCCAGCCTGGTCTTAAACACCTCCAGGGATGGGGCAGCCACAGCTTCTCTGGGCAACCTGTTCCAGTGCCTCACCACCCTCACAATAAAGAATTTCTTCCTAATAGCCAATCTAAATCCCACGGATGGATTTTATCAGGTCCCATGGACTTATGCACTTTCAGGTTCCTCAGGTGGTCTCGAACCTGATCTTCTCCTACTGTGGGCAGCTCTCCATTCTCAGAGCCCC
>VZRU01000076.1:125389-146954 GCA_013398155.1 Pedionomus torquatus | reverse complement strand
TTTATCCTCCCAATTTCTGGATGTAACTTCAAATTGTTCCAGCTGATGCATTTGCAATTGATCTTATTTCGCTGGCTTAAATTCAAATGTTAACACAAGAGGGAAGGAATGACAGAAGGCAGAAAACAAGCCCAATAGAAACAGTTAGAATAACTTAAATACCATAAGATTAATCACAGATAGGACAAACTTCCCAGCACATACTGAAGACCTCACAAGGAGGCTCTCAGGGGGTCCTGAACTAGTAGCCATCACTGGGAGTCTAAGCTGTCCCGCCACTCAGAAGCCACAGTACAGGCTTTGCCACAGCAGATTTTAGTGAACGAGCCCAGAATCATCTTGTCTGCACCCCTGAGAGACACCCCAAGATCAAAATAAAACAAAACTACAACAGAATATACCTATACTCTTAGGTATATTCTGCTTAAAGATGGGAGTTTTACCTGAAGCAGATCCTTAACCTCTAAAGATGCCAATAATGTAGGAGCAGAAACCATGCAGGGATTCCCAGCAATGTTCCCGTGCCAGTTTCATTGCTTCCGTTTCATTTTCAGACTCTTGACCATGATGGGTTGGTCTTACAAGAGGGAGCATTGGAAGTTTCCCTATTTTCTTAACAGAGCTTTTCCCTGCTCCCCTCATAGAAGTGGAAGTTTTCTGGGCTGATCTGTCCTGGTTTGCTAGATCTTCTGGCTCCATACCAGCAGCTATTTGCTTCATGAGAGCCTCTGTGGGAGCCTTTTGGCACATGGTGGTCTTCAGCACTTGTGTGGATTCACAAGCGTGCGGGAGCTTTCTAAGCTCCGCAGCGACCTGGTTCCAGTAAATCTTTGGATTGTTTCTGAAAGCACGACAGACGGACGGCTTGCCAGTGAACTCACACCAGTAGGACATGCCTTGGCTTTTGCATTGAATTCTAAGCTTCATCTCCTCGTCCTCACTCATGCTCATTGTGCAAACATCTTTGGTTTTAGTCCGAAATCTGATTTCTTCACCATTGCTTCTTTTCTTTGGCTTCAGCTTTTGTCCCAATCCTCCCACGCCACAGATCAATACCAGGAAAAGAAGAGCAAAACCCTTCATGGTGAGAGGAGCTGACTGAGGTCCTCAAGCAACACGATCCGAAAACGTGAAAGCAATAAGTAAGGGGCTGCTCGCAATTTAAAGGCTTGGTGCACAAAGAAGCCTCTTTCCAGCGAAACGTGGGATGTAAGGTGGGTTTTTTTAAATAAAAATAATAAATCACACTTCAGTAGGCATGTGCACATAATTTATAGCCCAAGGGAGTGTCGAATAACCTGTGAACTCCTACGAAGGTAACAAGACAAATCTTGTAAATGCAGTTAAATACAGAACGATAGTTGTATAACCAAGGAGCACATTCCTATCCAGGATGAACATGTCGTATTTGATTTTTAACAGATATTTTCCATTCTCCAGCTGCTTTGCAGCTATCTTCATGCCAGAGCTTGTAAGACCATATTGAAGTAAAAAAAAAATTTAAAAGTGCCAAAGCAATCTATGCAGCTACATCTGGATGATTACAAATGTGTCCTACTAATAAAGTCTGATTTGTGGAATGGGTTTTCTGTGCATTTGCACAGTAAGAATGCAACTTTAGTACTTTATTTTGTCAACAAATGACATGCAGTGGGGACACGTGGAAGAATCAACTGCACATTCTTTGAGGCACAGATGTTTAGACTCACAGTATTTGGGCAAGATAAGGAATAAAGCTTCAGCAAAGTAAGGTATTACAGGCCTAAACATAAACCAAACATTTGAAAGCCTCATCATCACTGCCATATTGAAGTATAGTTTCAGCCAACAGAAACAGACAACAGAACCAGGTTATCCTGGGTCACAGCAGCAGGGAGTAGACCCCAGAGGATGTCAGACGTATTTGTGCTTTATCACCGTTCACTTTTTTTGGGTGTTTTTAAATAAATACTTTCCTGTTCATAATAAATGAGCTGTAAATACGCCATAAAACAAAGGCAAGAGAAATCCTCATAACTTCCTTGGCATTCAGCAGGTCATGAGGAAAAATCCCTCCCACACTGTTGCAAGCTAAAGGTGCTAGTGAGACCCCACTGGACACTTCTTTCAAAGACGTGTGAGCTACTCCCAGCCTGACCTGAACAGGTTCTGGAAGGAGTATCGTATTATTTAGGGTATGCTTGACTAACTGTGGGGGTGCTAGAAACCCTGGGTTTAAGAATGGCCACACATAAGGGAACAGACCACCATTTGGTACATCTAGCCACTCAACAGGTATCGCTAGAGAAAATATTAATTTAACACAGGCTGAAGCAGAATGGAAAAAACAGAATTGCAAAAAATGCAAAGCGGTGTGGCTCTCCAGCCAAGCCTTTGGAGAAACCGCAGTGGCACCAGTCCGCTGAAGATGTACAATTCACTCTTCTGCTGTCTCCTGGGGAGTCTTCTCCCCCGTCTGCCTGCCAGCCAGCCAGAATCTCGTTGCCCACCTCACGCTTCAAGGACTTCAAATCCCTACTGCAAGCGCTCAAAGCCTCCTGATATTGGACAATGGAATGTATTATTTAGACTTGGTTATGCACAACAGCATTGACAGTTCCTAGCTCAGGAACTAAAGGCATTTGTCTTTGTCGTTCTAATAATTGTTAAAGAATTTAAAACTACATAAGAGTTACCTTATACCAGTTTCAGACCTCTCATTCTGAAACTTTTTAAAGTGCAATCATGAAAACAAATCAGACTGGAAGGATAAAGACAATTCCCAAAGCTTGGACTCAAGAGCCTTGGTGTATTTATGTATTACAGTCAACACGTTACTGTCAAGTGTGTGTCTCATTCCGATCTGTCATTTGTGTCCTCTGTGATTCAGATGGAACAGCTCGTGTCCTGTTATATCAGTGGAAAACAGTTGTCCTTTTACAAATGAAGCTAGATTTCACAAGTTAGCAGCGAACCACGGGACCTGAAGAACTGGGCAATGTTTCATTCTGCTGTCAGCGCTACAGAAACAACAGAGGGAAGCTGTAATACCTTGAGCACTTGCAGGATACGTGCATGAACCTCCACAACTCATTAAGTCAAATCCTACCATCTTTGCATAAATCACATCCTTTGTGGAAGCTGGAAGAGCCCTCAACCCAGAGTCAGTGTTTTCTCAGCCCTTCCTGCTCCAGTTCTTGGTCTCGTACCTCGCTTAAGGTAAAGTCATCAAAATAAAAGTCAAATACAGCACCAAGTTTTAATGAGGACAGAAAAAAAACAATAAAAATTCATTTTCATAAGATTTTTGACTCACTGCAACTCTTCTGAGACAGGTCTGCACAACAAAACAATCGAGAATCAAACATCAGGTAGTTAAGCAAGTTCTTTTTTATTTAAATGAACTGGGAACATTTTCTCAAATTAAAAATAGAAACTTTTAAAAATCTGCAGCTCTGAACATTACATATACACATATGCTACATACTGTCAATTAGAAATGTTTCCATTTATGACCTAAAAATGAAAAATTTAAGGTTATTCCAGATCAAAGACTGGTACCACTTTTCAGCACTTCTTTAAAATTACAGGATTATCCCTACTTCAAGCCAATGAACCTTGCTGGAAACAAAGTTAACAACACTGGTATATGAAGAGACACTATTTTAGGTCAATATACCCAATTACTTCACCTGTGGAAAGGTTTTACACCAGCAACATAGATATTTTTGGCCTTGTTGATGAATTCTGCTCTTAACTAATTCAGCGACGCAACTATATGCCTAACTCCAAGGCAATAACTCTAACAGTACGAATGTTAACTCCAATCGCTAAACACATTTGAATTTCAGTATTGGAAATCAAATTTTGAAATTGTTAGTGAAAATAGCATCACTGCCCCCTGAAAGAGCCACAGCTTAACAGTGATACTATTAAGGGCATTAGAGAAATGAGTGTGAATGAAGAAAAGGGAGACAGAGAATGTGAAGCATTCTAAAAATCACCAACGTACGACATCTCTCATGCTCTTTTTGAGTACTACTGAATGCTAGAAAGTTTAGCTTTTTTGCTATATTACGCATCACCACACTCCCAACCCTCCCACCCAAAGAGTTTCCAAACAAAATTCTCCCAAAAGTCCCTTTTAGGTCTACACTGCAAAAAATCACTAAATATTNGAGAGAAAGCAAAACTGAACTGAACTTTTCAGAGACATAAGGAGACACTGTGGATCCCATTACAATTCAAATTTAGTCCAAAGTGGTCATTCAAGAGCACCAAATAGCAACACTGATCATGCTGGTAAATTCAATTGTGAAGAGTATTATACAATATTAAAATCTTAACTAAACACGTAGAAGTTTTAAGAAAAATGTATATACAAAAGTCTCTGTATACAAAATGCATTTTTATGTAAACGTGTTATGTACTGTATTTAACACAAATCAACAATTTAAGAAGTTGACCTATTGTCAGAGGATTGCTAGGCAAAGGCTATTAATCTAATTAATTCATATACCGTGATGTAAGGTAGAAAGCCCAGTGTAAAAAAGTAAAAAACAAAAAACATTTTACTTCAAGCCTTGAACAGTGGTATCTGAGAGGCAGTGCCCTGATCACAAAGTATTCTGTACAGCAGTTTATGGCATAACATTCAATAGTACTTTTGGGATTTACAGTACAGGTGACATAAAACAAGTGGCTCAGGACTGGGAAGATGAATGCAAATGCCAACACACTTGGAAGAATAATGACATATTCCTGTAGAAGAATCTGGAGCTTCATTTTTATAGCCTGGAAATAATCACAAAAACAATTCAGGAAAATTTGATCAAGACAGAATTATAATGTAATTTAAACAGAACAAAGCCATAGATTTTTATACGAGCACCAATACCATTAAATAATGTTTTTATTTTTTTTATTGTTAAACCTTACAGCACATGATATAGCAATAATTGACTTTAAAGGGTTATTATACTTACTCCTTAATGTTTCCAGTATGTTACCACTGTTCCACAGAGCTACACAAAAAAAACAAAAACA
This sequence comes from Pedionomus torquatus, assembly GCA_013398155.1. Lineage (NCBI taxonomy): Eukaryota > Metazoa > Chordata > Aves > Charadriiformes > Pedionomidae > Pedionomus > Pedionomus torquatus. The sequence continues at coordinate 141,929 of VZRU01000076.1, read as the reverse complement.
AACCAGCATTTTCTTTTGCCCACAAATGCCGCAGAAATACTGTGTCTAACTAAGGTGAGACAAGCTCAATTGGCACAAACTGTTCTCCAACTTTTACCAATTAATTAAGAATTTTTCAAACAAGATGAAATAAATTCATGGATTTCTCCACCAACCTTCCTGGTTATCTTTATTTCATGACAGGAAGAAGTGCTTGGGTTACCTATTCAATACCACTCCTTTGAGAACTTAATCCAGCCTCTAATTTTGTTTTCACAGAAACAGCGGCTGCGTTTGAGGTTATTTGTTATTTCAACATGTATAGAAAAACACCTATGTGAGATCTATACAAATAAAAACGCAACTCATTTAGATCTCACATTTGTATTTACATAACTTATAAAGAAAGATATTTGCATCTCTTTCCAGCAAAACAATCCAGCTGATTTCAAACCCCCCCAAACCTACGGGATTCTTTACACCTGCAAAAGTACAGGCGTTCAGAGATCCATCCAAAAGTTATATCTTTCAAAGCACTTCTCAAAACAATTGGTAAGAAATGAGGAAAAGCAAGGAGAGAATAAAAGCAAAGAGTTTGCTGAGGTGAAAAAAAGACTCTACTGCTATGAGAATCCCTGACTGAGAAATTAAAAGCATGTATCTCATATAATTAGCAGTTTTTCAAATTACCTCAGCACATCAGAAGACAGCACTGCTTCAAACTGAGTCCTCATATTTTATTATGGAAACAGATTTTGATTGACTTAAAATTTAGGAAAAGGAAGTCAGGACTGAACTAGTGGGTCTTTGGTTAAAAGACTGCTTTATGTTAGTAAATTTTAGCTTACTCAGGAACCCTGCATTAAACTATTAATCAATCACTGAAGTATCACAGAAAACATGCTATGAACCTCAAGAGTATTAATGTTCATATTAAAGATTCAGAGATCAGAAAGAGACTTCTAAGGCCTGAGCAATTATTAGTTTCCTCTTATATAAAATATTGAAAGTCCTTAAAACTGAGCGTTCTTAGATATGCCAGTGGAGAGTACTTTTGAATTAAATGACTTGTAGGTTAATTTAGGGAGTGTCTTTAAGCTGCTGAATAGACCATGAAAATCATGACGATAAACATCCCTGAAGACATCACTATATATAAACACGTCCTTCAGAAGGAAATGTGGTATCAAGATTTGGTCAGTAAATAATTATTGCAACACACAATTTTAATAAATAATAATGTACAACTGATGCAGCCATAAAATCTGGCAAGACTTCCAGACTTTGACCTCCCTTGGTACGTGCCCGTTACTGAAAGAATGGTGATATTCTAATTTCTCTGTCAATACTCATTCTACACTTTCAGTTCTGAAGTTCCAAGATAAGGCAGAGTGCGATACAGATTTCAGTCATAAATCAGATCCTGCCTTTAGCAACTTGGATATTTTGGAAACCCAAATATTGAAGTTGTGCGACACCCTATGTTAGCCCTATGGAAACTGAACATCTCACAACTAGCTAAGGTTTTAAAGCACAGAAGTTGTAGAGACAGAAAAGAACCCCAATCTCTTCCTTTTTAGTCAGAAGTGGAATTTCTCATTTCGTCATTTTACACTAATTCTACCCATGCAGAAACACCCAGTTTTCTGTTTGTGTTTTCTGCATTCCCTGGATCACCTGCCCTCTGCGCAGGAAAAGCTCTTCTCCTCACCAGCTAAAAAATAAAACAACCTCAGAGTTGTCTTAATCTGTCCCATCCTATCACTTTCAACTGCCAATGGAGTGCTTTAACAGCACTAGATAAATACCTCATTACCTGGATTTTAAGATCAAATTTAGGCAATTGCTTTGTTACGTTGTTGGAAAATGCTACAAAACGCACTGTCATGTAAAGAATATTTGAGAAATATACATCATGCAGCATTTGCTACAGTGAGGCATGCAAAAAACATAAACAGAGAATTAAGTGATTCACTTTAAAACGTGCAGAAGATCTGGTAGGTGATTAATACAGTAGAGTAAGGACACATGAAGGCATGCAGTTTCAGACTTGGTTTACCTTGTAAAAACAGGATTGTGAATACCATATAAATGCTCTTTATGATAACCATTATTACCATTTTCTGTACTGTAATAAAATAAATACACCAAGAAAGACCATGTTAACTATAAGATGCACTATGTACAGTATGGCTTGTAAGACATGTACATGGATGATGATATTATATGCAAAGATAAACTGTGTACAATAGAAGATAACTTTTCTGTTTTAACATTCATTATGTGTAGCATAATTATACTTTTATATTTTTAAATATTTGTATAGTCTCCAAAAAATTAATTGTTTTGCTATTCTTCTTGAGTTGTATACTCTAATATAAACAATAACGTCTGTTGAAACAGAACGTGTTACCTCTTTTGAAGTAACAAGTTACATAAAAAATATAAACCCTCCCACCTGAATAAAATAATTTTTAAAAATACCAGCAAAAATGTCTTACGTTTTCATGGGTATAGTTTCGACGCTAAAAAAACACAGAAAAGGAGGAGTAATTAACTAGACACTAATAAGTGAGTAATTTTAGCTGTACATGCCTGTTTCTGCACTCCTGACTTGTGAATGTGTAATGAAAAATGAGCAGTGTGAGATTTGAGCAATGCGGTGCAAGGGCTGACTGAACAATGAGCAAAACAAAGAGCAGAAAAGAAAAGAGCAAAACCAAAACTGATGGGGAAAATATGTAAGAACAGTTATCATAAAGTAAAATGCCAAGTCCCTGAGACAGAGGAACTGCAATTGAAAAAGGAAAGACCGGTTAGGAACAACTAAGACAGTAAGAAAGCAAATAATTAATTCAAGGAGATTACAAAGCAGGCATAAGTCACCTACACAGGTCACTTGGCAAAGCTAATCACTTGCACATTTGGAAGATATTTATGTATAAGTACTGTCCACAAAGCTCTGAAGACCTCATTCTGAATGAAGTTTCTCAAAGTCAGAGCTGGCATTCTACTATCTACAGGGAGCCACAGCAAGTCAGGGCAACCGAAGCCCACCTGCGTGAAGCACTTTGCAGGGACCAACCCAAACCTGCAGTAGTTCACATGAACGTGTCGTTCTAATCTGACAGCCCAGAAGGTTTAAGGATTATAGCGCCTTCACGTGAGACACCAGAAAAAAACATTTCAACCCATTTGCCATGCAGCTTATTGAGGAGCTTATACTTACTCATCATATACATCCTCTGTATCCATTCTACGGTAGTATTTGGAGAGTTTTACAGCAAAAATTATGGCAGGAATTAAAAATATTGAAGAGCCTCCCAAACCAAACCAGAAGGCATTCTGGAACAGAACAAAAAACAGGGGAAAAAAAGATCACAGAGAAAATTTGTCAGAAAAGAACTGAATCTTTGCTTGATATTCTTAAGCATTGTTACCAGAAGAACACGGTAGAAAATAGTGGCACTAGCCTAGTGGATTATCTGAGGTTCTTAATACTGGTGTGGAACAGGGCATGTCAAGCATCCTTCTCCGTCAATGTGAGCTAAAGTAAGGACATCACCATCTTACAAATGTACCCAAACAAGAGTATGTCCAAAAGCTGTTCAAAGCTACACAACCATACTGCCCTAAGAAGTTATTTCACCATAATCAGCCTTGGGCTAGAACATAATTTTGTGTCTCAGCATTAATTTACTAGCCACGTTATTTCTTTTCTCCTTTCTTGATACTTTAAAATAGTTGTCTTGAGGTTTTTGACAAAATCTGAGTTCCCAGCGCTTTATCAAGGTAATTTTTAACTTGCTAACTGCAGCCTGTTTGTGTAACTAATTTAATTACCATACAGTTGAACTGAGTTATCACCAGTTGTTAAAATGATGATTTTTCAAATTTGATTTGTACTGGCTGGAGGCATTTTGACTTAAGTGACTCAGCTAAGTTCTATCATGAGGAAAAACGTGGTCCATCTACCACCAGGTGACTAGTGGCTACACAAAGTAAAAGAAAAGTTCTCTTAGGAGATAATTAATGAGTACAACGTGATTCTGGCAGGTTAGGAGATTTCATGGTTAAGAATTATCAAGGTTAGAATGCTTTGGCTTTGATTAATTACATGCATTTACTGTTGGTATGAGTAGGACCTGGCTAAAAGTGCCATAAAGCTAAATAGTAGCTATGGGATATTTTAGGTGGTTTCCAGGCATATGTTTTCTTATTCTATTTTTAATATGTGTTGTCCTCTTTCCAAGCTCTTTTGCAAGATGAAAAGCCAGTATTACCCTTATATACTGCATGCTCATATTCTCCACTCTAGAGAAACGGATCACACGGTCTGCTACAAGTTGAGTGATAAAGAGTCCCTTTACCTCACTGAGGTGTTCCAGATTCCAGGAAGGACACTTGAGAAAGTCTTTCACAGATGTTTCTCACTGACTTCCTGCCCCATGCCCTTGGGTTAGAAATGCTTACAGCTGAAACTTCAGATCTGTATGCTTTTGCATTTCAGGGTGGTTCAGAATCAAGCAACCAAAATGAAATCAACCCTTTCCAGAATTTTTATTCCAAACCAGTATTAATTTTCAATTCAAGCTGGAAGAAGTTTAGTAAGAAGTGTTAATTTTACAGAATTCTTGCTAAAGCTTAAGTTTAATGGGACCCTAGAGTAAGTCCAGCACTGCTTTGGCATCGGACTTGATCCAGATCGAAACATTTTCCCCTTTCATAACTTCAGATGTGATACTTTATTATCATACTTCAGAATAGTCTAGCCAGAATAATTAAATGCAGATTTATGTTCAAAGAATTTCCCACTTGATGCCCCAATTTTGAGTAACAGAAAATATTTCTTACCACAGAATCAGTTATATAGCTGCATAAAAAAATATCTACTGCTGTATCTATCACATTGGCAATAGGCTTGCATGCTGCTACCTCCATGGCAATCTGAAAGACAGATATAAAAAAAATAGTCTGAAGTATCTAACAGAGTAAGAATCTCAAAACTTGCTTACAATTACGGGGACTGTTTACTAAACTGTTATCTCTCGCCCTTTCCAAATTCAAATTAAATTCCAGCAGGATACGCTGTCAACTGAACATACGCATCTTTAAAACATCAGCTTACTTTTTCAAAGGCTGCCGCTGACGAAAGAAAAATAAAACAAGATGCTAATTGGACATTAATTTGAACCAAGCAAGGTCAGGCTCAGTGCAATATGAGCACAAATGGTAGATTTCAGACTAGCCCTGGAAAAATGATACTGTGTTAAATTTGCATTTTATTCCAATCAACACAACTTGTCATTTCTACTCTACTTCAAACACAACAAAAATTATTTCTAGAAGACAAGTTTTCCATTTCATAGAAAGTACAAATATCTTGCAAACTAAACTATAAAACATACTAACAATGCAACATTTTATTATGATTATCATTATTATTTAGTTTTATGTATGCAGCTTCTCTCAATGAAACAAATGCACCTTACCGACTCCTTGACCCACTCAATGTATTGCTCAAAGTAGCCAACTATGGTATCCATGTACTTTTTTGTCTCCTAGGAACAGAGAAAAGCAAGTGAACCTCCATCTCCAGGACATCATAAATTAATGTACTTTAACCAAATAAAGCTTACCTGGACAATAACCAGAGAAGCATTGTTATTTATGAGAAGCTGGGCAGCATTAACAGCGCTAATGACGTTTTTCACCTTAACCTGGAGAGGAAGAGACAGCATTTAATACAAATAAATAAATCCCTTTCAGGCTGTTAAGAACGGCTCTGCAGCCACTGTCAGTAACCTATTGTCTTGATAAACCAGCATCACTGTACTGTCAAAACTTGACAAAACATGCAATTCCAGACAGAACATGAGCCTGCCTAAGGATTCATGATCATCAAACAAATTCTCTCACTACTAAAAATGTAAGGCACCAGTGGTTATGAGTAGTATCTTTTCTCAGTACCCGTGTAACTAAATTATATACTAGATCAGCTCTCTCTTCCATTCTCTTTCCTTTAGTGTAGAGATGCTTTCATCAATGTATGTGTATACACTAGGGACACACACAGTGCATAGGAAGAAAATAGCAGGCCATATATTACCACAACTCTTGACTACCAGCAGAATGTGCTGTTAATCAACATCCAAAAAGATTGAGACACTTCTTCAATCTATGCCCAATCCCATAAAGTCTCTCAAAGAACACACACAAAGAATAATGCACATACAGCCTCAGACTGTAGAGATGTTTCATATAAATATACTTAAGGATGAAATATCACCCTTTTTTTATCAACACAGAATCACAGAATTTTCATGGTTGGAAGGGACCTCAGATCGAGTCCAACCACACATCAAAAAAAAAAAAAAACCAAAAAAAACCTCAAACCCCACAAAACAAATCACCCAATCCAAAAATCTCGGCCACTAGAGCATACCCTGAAGTGCCACATCTCCATGTTGCTTAAATACCTCCAGGGACGGTGACTCCACCACCTCCCTGGGCAGGCCATTCCAGTACCTGACCACCCTCTCAGTGAAGGGAAGGTGAAGAACACCCTACTCCATGGCTTCCTACCAGAAGCCACGAACACCCACGTTCAAACCAAGGATTCTAAAAGAAATCTAGCTGGTCTGCTGCTGTGGATGGGTGAAAACCTTAATGGGAAGAACTATAGCAGGTACGTCCCATCACACTCTTGTGACTATGACTCTTAAGTGCTAACTAGTGCCTCTGTATTCTTGCTACAGCAGCAGGACCAACGCTGCAGAGGCAGGAAGGTAAGGAGTGCAGTGCTAAACAGGCCCTGGTGGGTGCTGGACATTGGACAAGAGGCAGTAAGGATGTGAATCACAAAGTTCTCTTTTTGCAGTTGTATTTTCGAGGGTTTTTTTCTTGGTTGTCCCATCTGTCACCCCCTCCCGCAAGTTTTGCGTTCAATGATAACAGAAAAAAGAACTATATTTTTAGGAACATAAATAACACAATATATGGAACTGTACTGAAGTCTGTTTTATCATGTGGCAATCAAGTTTACAATTCATACCTCAAAAAACACCCCAAACATTACTGGTTTTTTTTTCTGCTTCTTTTTTTCCTCCTCTATAAGGAAGGGAAAGCCAGGATAGAAAAAGCTGTGCAGAAAAGATACCTAAATCCCTGTTACTACCTCAGTGCATTACAATCTGTTCCAACAATAGAACAGCTAGAGACAGAAAAAGTTGCACTGAATATATATGCCCTGCATATGCGGTAGATGGATTTAAAACAGATACCAATGTTCCTGTTGCCAGAAAGCAAAGCTTACCATAAGTTCAGATGACGTCCTCTTCAGTAACCTAATGCTCTGATTTAAAGTGCTCTATTAGAAAGGAGGGGGGGAAAAAAGACCAATTTAAGTCATTACTACAAGAAAGAGCCCACTTGTTTTAACACTATATGCATTGCTTTGATATTCTATTGATTATTTTGTTTCTAATACAATATATAACATTATAAATAGTAACAGCAGTTGTATTAAATCTAATATATTGTGGGTTTAATGAATTGGTATTCCACCAACAGCACCAAGTAGTTATGAACTGTGCACTGAAGTCCTCAGTTTTAACTAAAATTAGTAGCAATAAACTGAGTAAGATTTGTTTGGAGGAATGAGAGAACAGTCAAAATCAGAACCAAGTGTTCAGAGAATCCTGCAATTCTCCAATTTCAGAAGGGAAAAAGCACTTACCCTAGCTTTAACATATTTCTTGACAGTCAGTTTTGTAAAAGGAAAAAGAGATGAGAATAATTAGGAGTTAATTAAGAAAGAGCAGCATAGCATCAGAGTGGAACAGAAGACCTAATGCTTTTCTACAAGAGGGCTTTGATAGGGACAGAAATACGGTATCTGATGCTAGGACAAACTAAAAGTCTTCATGTTATGTAGAGGAAAAAACCAACGGTGAGCATGTATGAGATTCACAGCTTGATACTACACAAATCAGCACCTGGAAAAATCCGGCAGAAGCAGCCCTTTCGCATCGTTTACAGCACCAATAAAAAAGACTTTTCTTTGGCTGTAACTACTACTGTCAGGAGTTTCCAGCTCCAATACCGTTAGGAGATGGCTAACTCCAGGAAACACAGATGTGAAAGTGATAACTTCTTTTATTACTGAAGACAAATGGTAAGCAAAGAAAAGATAAATGAGTGATGAAGGGTTAGAACTTTGTGAAGTTTGTTCCTGCTTTCTCTCTTACTCATATATAATCACATCTAGACACAGGAAAAAGATGGCGAAGAAAAAGGTTATTATTTTAGACAGTACTAAGTACTGGCAGCGCTATAAGCATGAAAACTATTAAACACATACTTTCAGCAGATTACTCTTCAGTGACACAACGCAAAAGTAATCTTTGCTTATATAATAGCAAAAATTCAGGTTTCCAGACCGTATGCGAGAGATGTAGAGATTCGTATTTTCTCCAAATAATTCTAATATTGCTTTAATATTTTACCATAGCTTGCTCAAGTGGAACGACTTGCTGGTTATGAATCACTCGGATGCTGTTTGCATGTCCTTTTAAGGCATTTTCCAGTGCTCCTTTTGGCTGAAAAAAAAAAAAAACAAAACAAATATGTAGTACTGTTCAGTAGTGTCAAAAGCTTTCCAGCAAAGCAAAACACACAGAAAGTTGCCCAGTAAACTCATCCGCCGCACAACAGCTGACGCTAACAACGCCATACGGCAAACTGAATTCCCCAACACAATGAGGGGGGGGAAAAGAAAATCACCCTACTAATAATTCAAACATCAGCAACCAAACTAGGACAAATGTTCTGGCTTGAAGTAAAACGAACCAATTTTCTGTTTTAAAATTTTACCNCACCTGTAGGGAGGAGCAGACAGGACAGGTGACCCAAAAGTGGCCAACTGGGGTATTCCATCCCACCTGCATCATGCTCAGTATAAAAGCTGGGGGACCAAAGGGTCACCTCTCTTTCTTTGATGGCCAACAGCCAAGGAGGACCTTGTCTGTTCATGTGCCTCTGACCCTGATCCAAGCGTTCCTGACTCCAGATCTGGAATCCAGCTCCTATCAATCACTGAATCCAGTCTGGGACTTTTCCCGATGCCTGCTGGTGATGTGGTCGTCATCCCAGAACCCTGACACAGTTTCGTATATATTGTACTTAGTTCATTATTTTCTTCTTATTTTAATTTTAGTATTAAGACTTCATTAAAGTAGTTTAGTTCATTTTAAACTTGTAAATCTCCTTATCTCTTCCTCTCCTTTTTTTCTGGGGGCCATCTGTCAAGTCTGGTTTTAGTAATTTTGGCTGAAACCACAAAATTGTATACTGCTTTTCCAGATATAACCTTATCAGCATGGATTTAACAACAGAGACTTTTCACCTGGTTCACTACGTCATTTCAAACACAGAAGAGAAAGCACATCCCCCTCTCACTTGCCATGAGCCAGACCTAAGCGCAGGAACCCCACAGCTCAGTGCCCCAGCTGGGATGAGCATTTCCCTGTCACAGGAACTTGCTCTTGCTTTGGGTATCCTGAGGCACCCTCTGCTTTCTGAGGGACACAGAAGTTCAAATATTCTCAGCCATTAACTTGGAAAGGCAACTGTGAAGGGTATTTTCCACTTTCACGGCTCCCAGCTTATATTTTTTAATGGGTTGGTTTTGTAAACTTTAAGCAAAGTTTGGTAACAAAGCAGGGTTATAAAATATTCTTGGAAACTGGTATCAATTTTGAAAAAAAAATATAATTTTTGTAATACATGGTATTGTGGGGTTTTTTGGTTTTGCCTTTAGGGTTTTTTTAGACACTTCATAGGTTATACAAAATAAAGGAGAAATTGGACAAGTAAGCATACAAAATATTTTTAAAATATTTATTTTTATTTATTTCAACAATTACGAATATTTAAAATACAGCTCTCAAGCAATGTGTTCTTAAAAGCTTTTCCTCATGTGACAATGCACCATATATGTAAGAGTCTGAAGTACAAGAATTCTCCCATAGGAGTCTAAATACTCGGCTATGTATTTATATAGTAGATAAACAATACATTTCATGTATTATTGTATATGATTGTACAATTTTTTAAACTTACCAGCTGGTCTGCTCTGGCTTCTAAGTCATTAGCAAACGACAGAAGATCAACCTTGGTAACACTTTTATTGATCTGAAACAAGACGTGAACAGCAGGGAAAGAAAAAGAGCACGTTACTATTGGATATACAGACAGCTTGCACTTAACTAACCACCCAACCTACTTCGTCTACCCTTTATTTCTTTTAATGTTTATTGACCTTAATTTCTGCAGTGCTTTTGCTCCAAGCTTTGTCTCTCCAAAACACTCCCCCTCACACAAAAGCAGATTTTTCTCTGTTCTGTCCACTGTTAAAGAAACTTTTCATTTTATACTTTGTCCCAGTCGTGTCTCCAGTTCACTACAGTCTCACCTCTGTCAAATACGCTGCAAAGTTTATCCCTTCTATTCCTGAAGAGCTGAAATTCAGGAGATTCTCCTTCCCAATCTCATCCAGCAGAATGATTTTGCTGAGGTTTATTTGAATGTGTTCAATTTTAAGTGCGACATCTTCCGTATACTGAGAGGGAAACAAAATAAAGCACAAAAGTTCGCATATTCCTTTAGAGCCACTCCCCCCGTCAAAAAAAACATCTTGCTTTTGCTGACTCGTCACTTCCACCAAGAAGCACACATCGATTTTTGCTCACACCAGTTTAATTCAATTAGCTTTGACAGAACCCACCAGGACATGTTCTTCCCTTATCTGCACTATCCTCACAGCCTGGCTGTGCCGTGTTCTACCCTACCTACGTGTCTTTCATACCAATGATAATTACTTGCCTTCCACTACATTACATTTAAGCAGATGGATAGATGTTAGGTCCTTCCAAGAGGAGAAAAAGATAAAACAGAACTCTCTTTCCCTTCCAGGAAATGCTATCCTTGAAAACTTTAAGTTATACCCCTGGCCCTAATCAAGGAAACCCAGAAAATTCAGTATCTCACCTGTGGCCAAGATAGACGCTGCCTGCTGTATTAGCCACAGGACTGGATAAGACTCCTCTAAACATGTTTAATAGTGACTAAAGATGACTTGCATATTGCTACCTGAAGCCTTCTTGCACTACACTCAAATCTGAAACACTACCTGTCCTGCACAGGCAGAAAAGCAATAGAGGAGGAATCTGGAAACCTACCTTCCTGCCCAACCTCCATCATTGCTCTGTTGTGGAAACTCAAAATAATTTTCTCTCATAGTGAATCTTCCCTGTTCATTTTATTTGTATATAATTTGGGGCAAGGACTGTATGTAGTAAGTCCGAATACAGTCCCGAATACAGTGGTGAAGATGAGTATTACAGGTGACCCCACAATTACTAGTGTCATGTAATGATGGTGCAGTCATGTATTATTACTGTTTAACTGAAAAGATTTTATTTTATCCCCACTGCTTTCCCCCAAAATTGGAACCATTCTTAGCAACATAGCATATTGTATCCTGGACCAACATAAATCTGACTGGAATCAGAAGACAAGAAAGGCATTTATATAAAAAACAAGACTCTCATTAAACACCTCAAACAGCCTTTGGAAGATGCTAGATTTGAACCTTCTACAGAAGTTTCAAAATTAAAACCAATATTATTATAAGTAGCCATAAAAAGGTGCATCAGAAAACCTTCCATAGACCTCTGAGACTGGTAAAAATTATCTTATTTGTAAATTGATTTATTTTTTTTCAAATTAATTGGACAGTTCTTGCCTCCTTGCAGGATGTATCATATATAAAACCAAAATTCCATAACAGCCAGCCATGCTATACTGTATTTAAGAGCAAACACCTCTCCAGGCATCAAAAATAATTATTAGCTCACTCGTACTTTCTTTACTTACCATACTAACATTTAGAAATTCATTGATGTTGAACAGGTGTTCTAGGTGAAGGGAAGTATAAATTCCTTTGTTTTCCTTGCAATCACTATAAAAATTAAAATACATACATCAGCCTAAAAACCACTTTGAGCATCAAGTGTTATAAGAATGATTAATAATGTTTTCATATTCTAAGAAAATCAGCCCTTTAAAGAAAAAGTTCTAAAAGTTTGAAGCTCAGTCTATAAGAAAGTAAGTCATTAACAATTTCTGCTAGTCTCAAAGACACAAAATACTTTTTCAAAGACCTCAACTAGAATCATTATATAATATTATGCTAAGAATACCTCTAATAACACATATAGAAGAAAACTGCTTTTGCCAGTGATCCACTAGAAAATCAAGATGTCTTCTGGAACACATGCGATTTCTCCATGTGCTTGAAATAGGAAGCATGGAAGATATCACAAAAACAATATGTATATACTGGAATTAAAACTTAACCATATATTTAATACCTGTACACCTTCTCAAAAGTCAAGTTAATATTTGGATTTTTAAACAGGAGGCCAGAAAGGTAGTTTTTCCATTGTTGATTTAGTAAGTAGGGTGTATCCAAAACCTAGAAGTAAAAAAGAATCAGTAATGTTACTATAATTCTGACTTTTCAATTCATGAATGTATTCATATGCAATCTTTTGACACATACCCACATATAAGCTTATCATTCAATAATGGAAATACAAGCAAAACAGCAAATGCAACCTCTTTGGTGCAGAATGTGAATATTAAAGCTCCATGTCACCAAGAAATGCTAAATCACAGGAAAAATTACCTTCAAAGACAGACAGGCATGCAGCATTCACTGCAAAGCAAATTAAACCAAGAAAGGATGAATGTCTCCAATCGGTGTCAGGCAAAAGTAAAATCAGATCCAAACTCACTTGAGATGTTCCATAAAGAACAATGTTATACATAACTGAAAAGAATATCAGGACTCATGGGGATTCTATTTATTGTTTAATAATTTGAACAACTTTACCTTGAATAAAGATTTATCTTCAAAGGGCTCACAGACCAGTTTTTCTATGTTTCCACCTGTGACAAAAGTGAGCACCACTACAATCATCAGCACCCAGGAGAATAGGAAACTGAATCCAACACCACTGAAAAAGAAGTAAGTCGAGTAAGTTTTTGCTTTTTAAGAACAAAATACATATACTTCAGGCCAGAGTGAAGCCAACAACAGCTATAACGGAGATATAAAAACTGATAGATGGCTAAAATACTTGCTTTCCAAGTATTTCCTCTGAAGTATCTTATACATTTGAGCACTGTAAAGTCTTCAGCTAAAGTGCATTTAAAATGCCCACATTAACACTGGATGCATGAAGTCTTTTAAGTTCTAAGTTTAAGAGCCACAAAAGCATACAATTTTCTTTAAATTCAACTCTCTAGCCTTGTGCTACCAAAAGAGTTTTGGGCAGACTCAAGAAGCAGTCTTCGCTTACACCCAAGTGACATTAAACAACTTCCAAGAAAACCCCCAAACCTCCTAGAGTGCTCTGAGAAAGTCAGATGTTTCTTGACTCCTCACAACATGGCTTTTTTTTTGCTTTCGACTAAGTGCTGAAGTGTATTAAACTAAAAACTCCCTTTACATTTTCCATTATCTGTTCCTACTTTCTGCAGTTTCCAAATGGGCTAACACAGGAACTCATTAGATACAGCACTTGCCTTAAAACAGTAAACTCAGAGGTTTTATCCTTCAGCTATGATCCTCAATGAAAGAGCAACCCAAAATCCCCAAATCCTTCAGTGGAAATACGTGAGATTAATATTTACTTTTGCTCTATATGCTCATACATAGATAGGTAGCAAAACAAATTCTTTTCATACTTATGCCCTTCAAAATCATTAAAAACAACCTCCTAGAGGTCCCTTTATTTTGTTTCACCAATAAGCAAAACTTACGCCATAAGAAAATTTCCTCCTGTGTTGGAGATGCAGCCTCTGGTTGTTGGAGAAGCATGTTTATCGTAACCACAAGTGCCACAGAGCAGTCCAAGATAGAAAAAGACCAGAATCAGGACCAGCACGCAGCAAAGAATGAGACAACCAAGCCACCTAAGGAATAAAAGCCCGAGTGCTTGGTTATTCACATGCAAAGAACAGCCTGGAGACCTGCAGAAAACATCTGGCAATACCCTGTTCCCAACTGGCCTGCTCTTGTTTCTGTTTCAGCAACAAATGATAGTGATGAAAAAAATGCTTTTCCTACATTAGCAGGTATTTTAGGCCAGAAGATCAAAGAATCATACAGTGGTTAGAATTGGAAGGGACCTTAAAGACGATAAAGTTCCAACCCACGTCATGGGCAGGGACACCTCCCACCAGACCAGGTTGCTCAAAGCCCCATCCAGACTGGCCCTGAACACCTCCAAGGATGGGGCATCCACAACTGCTCTGGGCAACCTGTTCCAGTGTCTCACCACCCTCACAGGAAAGAATTTCTTCCTAATCTCTAATCTAAATCTCCCCTCCTCCAATTTAAAACCACTACCTCTTGTCCTATCACTACAATTCCTGAGAAGGAATTCCTCTCCAGCTCTCAATGGCTATTGTTTTATAGACAGCTGCTACTGAAGGGTTGGGGAACAAACGTCACAGGAACAAGGTGTTCCCAACTCCAGTTACCAGAGGCGGGTTGTACCAAAGTGTCAACGTGTACCAAGTGGAGGAAACGATGACTCAGAGGACGCAGAGGTTCAAGCAGTAATTTACTCAAGAAACAAAGGAGAAATTATGAATGTGCACTGGCCATTGGTCACAAACTCAGTAATTGCTCTTAGTGTAAGGCTTACTACTTTTGCACAGCATTAGAGTTGTATTGTAAATAACTGTATTTAAAGCTACTAAAACCTAGGCTTTGTGTGTCTGTGCTGGAGTGCTCTCAATGTATGGAGTAGTTAACGGAACTTGATCAGGAGAAAGACCTTGGATAGGAATTGAACTTTCATTTTTATTAAATTAAATCACATAGCAGTTTTATCAGTCCACAGCCATTTATTCACACATTTTATATCTTGTTCCAGCCTTTCACTCTATTCTCTTCCTTTTCCCTTTTGCCACTTCCTCCAGATTATATTTCTTAAGTTCCCTTTCCTCCTCCCTGTAGCTTTGTGGAGAGAAAGCAGAAACCAGACAAATCAGAGAAAGGAATCATCATAATGAATATGCACAGCCAATAAAGAGAAAGAAAAACATTAATGCTGACAGGCACATTCATAAAAAAATACTTATTAAGAACTACAAATAATGCACCTGTAATTAAGAAAGGGATGGATGGAAAATAATTTGAGAGCTACAGGCTTGTTGGCTTTATTTGTACCTCAAGTACTACTACGACAGGTTTGACAACAATGGGAAGCTAAGATATATTTCTCCAATTTTTTAATCTAAATACAAGATTACCTGAGACATACTGTGGCAGAAAGAACCAATATATGAATTTGGTTAAATGCAATCTGAGCTTCAAAGAGAATAGAGATAAATTTGTCAAATTAAGGCTCACCAGAAAAACTGCCAGTTAAGGAGTGGGCTAAAGGTGCAAGGTTCTTAAAGTTCTCTCTTCTGCACACTTTTATTTAACATTGCATGAAAGCCACTAATACACTTATTCTGTAGCAATGAAACTGATTATGACACAAAGATAGAAGCAATTATTGGTAGAGGATCAACTAGAATGTCAAAATGTAGGGAGAACTTGATGAGCTTGAGGACTGAAGTGACTAAAACCGGAAAAAGTTAAATGGTATGAAATGAAAAGCTTTATGCTTAAGAAGAGATTATTACTCAAATTTAGGAGTGACACAAGTCTCAAATAGAAAGAATATGTTTTTTCTCAAGGTACAGTCAAGCCATGCATTCACAAGGATAAGTACTAGGGTCACAACAACCCCATTCACCCCTTCTTGCCTGGATGATTCTATGATTCTACAGGCTTGGGGAAGAGTGGCTGGAGCTGCCTGGCAGAAAAGGACCTGGGGGTGTTGGTCAACAGCCAGCTGAACATGAGCCATCAGTGTGCCCAGGTGGCCAAGAAGGTCAACAGCATCAGGAATGGCATGGCAAGAAGTATCGGGAGGTGATCATCCCTCGGTACTTGGCACTGGTGAGGCCTCCCCTCAAGTGCTGTGTCCAGTTTTGGGCCCCTTACCACAAAAACAGACATTATGGTGCTGGAGTGGGTCCAGAGATGTGCAATGAAGCTGCTGAGGGCTCTAGAGAATAAGTCTTACAAGGGGAGGCTGAAGGAGCTGGGGTTGTTCAGCCTGGAGAAGAGGAGGCTGAGGAGAGACCTCATTGCTCGCTACAACTACCAGAAAGGAGGGTGAAGAGAGGTGGGGATCAGTCTCTTCTCCCAAGTCACAGGCAACTAGGACAAGAGGAAATGGCCTCAAGTCGTGCCAGGGGAGGTTCAGATTGGATATCAGGAAAAATTTTTACTCTGAAAGGATTATTAAGCATTGGAATGGGCTGCCCAGGGAAGTGGTTGAGGCACCAGCCCTGAAGGTATTTAAAAGATGGGTTGACACAGTGCTTAGTGACATGGTTTAGTGATGGTTTTTTATCAGAGGTAGGT
>VZRU01000076.1:98498-123861 GCA_013398155.1 Pedionomus torquatus | reverse complement strand
TGGGGGTGTTGGTCAACAGCCAGCTGAACATGAGCCAGCAGTGTGCCCAGGTGGCCAAGAAGGTCAACAGCATCAGGAATGGCATGGCAAGAAGTATCGGGAGGTGATCATCCCTCGGTACTTGGCACTGGTGAGGCCTCCCCTCAAGTGCTGTGTCCAGTTTTGGGCCCCTTACCACAAAAACAGACATTATGGTGCTGGAGTGGGTCCAGAGATGTGCAATGAAGCTGCTGAGGGCTCTAGAGAATAAGTCTTACAAGGGGAGGCTGAAGGAGCTGGGGTTGTTCAGCCTGGAGAAGAGGAGGCTGAGGAGAGACCTCATTGCTCGCTACAACTACCAGAAAGGAGGGTGAAGAGAGGTGGGGATCAGTCTCTTCTCCCAAGTCACAGGCAACTAGGACAAGAGGAAATGGCCTCAAGTCGTGCCAGGGGAGGTTCAGATTGGATATCAGGAAAAATTTTTACTCTGAAAGGATTATTAAGCATTGGAATGGGCTGCCCAGGGAAGTGGTTGAGGCACCATCCCTGAAGGTATTTAAAAGATGGGTTGACACAGTGCTTAGTGACATGGTTTAGTGATGGTTTTTTATCAGAGGTAGGTCAATGATTGGACTAGATGATCTGAAAGGTCTCTTCCAACCTAGACAATTCTATGATTCTAAGTACTACACCAGCAGGAACAAGCACAGAGGAGCAAAGATTTACAAGATGTGAAGCAGAATCTGTGCTGCTCCTACTCTGTGGAAGAAAGGTAATAAAAAGGGATTGGCTTCAAGACCTCTCTGGTCCTGTGCTCTCACCACTTACCTGCAAGTCAACAAAAAACAAGCCCTAAATAAGAAGTTTCCCTGGCATTGTGAAACAATCCGTTCCTTTGTGCATTACATCTTCAACATCTCCCTACGACTGTCCTTCCTGAAAGAGGCCTGACGGCAGACAGAATAGAAATTGCCTCTTGCTCTGTAGTGGAACAGAACCCAGAACAGAACAGAACCAGAAACCACAGCTTTGGCTTTTAGAAAAAAGCCAGTAACAAGCCGTTGCCCCACAGCATCTTTGTTTTGCTGCATTCATCATTAATAGTTTGATTGATTTTCACCAGAATATCATGAAGCACTAACAACAGGTAGGACTTCACTCCTGCCTGTACACACCTGTAGAAATGTACATATGTATTTTCCTGTACACACCTGTAGAAATCGTACTGCTCCACTAGTGGAAAATAATCCTGAATGTATGCTTCACTCTGGGTGAGATGTACCGTCAAATCTGCTAAAATCTTCTGAACAGGGAGTGTTTTTGTGAAGGTAGTGATATTTGAACCAATGGATTCCAGCACATTTTTTATATCTGAAAGAATAAACATATTGCACCGTTAGAGACCCACCGAAGACATTTACATTCCACGCATGCTTTATGAAACACCATTAAGCCATTTGCCACACGTAATGAGCAAGCCATGAAGACAAGCGTGAGGAAGAGACAAGCAGGCAACAAAAGCACTGAGCTTCAAAGTAACACAGTGGCGTTTTAAAATGCACACTTTATTTTTAGCACTCCGTTTAACGATGAAAGATGCGGGTGTCGAGCCAGAGTTCTCTCTCTCCTTTCGTTATAATGAATGTGTCACTTTTTATCTAGCCAGCTTAAATCTTGCTTTTCGTGCAGTACCGCAAATGGTAACACCGAGTAAGACAATTAGCCACTAAGTTTACGAAGGAGAAGATCAAAATCTATTTAAGCCCCATCCCTCGGGAATACAACACTGTGAAAGAAATTAGACTGCCTGTATTGAGAATCTATACTAGTTATTTTCAATCTTATTAAAAAAGTTTACTTAAATTAATTCCAATTAGTTAGCTACACTCTTGAGATCATGAGTAATTAAGCCTTTTTTCCCCTCAAATTACAAATGAACATGCTACCCGATACCTACAGTTTAGACACACATTCTCTAGACACACAAAAACACGATTAATTCACTTATTATGCATATTGTCTATTTGCAAATGCACTTTCTGTTTACCCTCTGCCTTCTTCCCACTTGAAACAAACTTGACGCAGCAGGATGTAGAACTGGAGGTTGATAGAGGAAGGTGCTGCCTTCTACCAAGTTTCTCAAACAACTGGACAAGTTTTTGGCTGTTTGGTGTTTATTCTTCTAAATTCAACCAGGTACCAAACTAACAAAACTATTTGGTTTTTTTTAATTAGATTTGTAACTCGCAAACCCCCAACAATTTATAAATAGATAAATTAAGATGACCTCTCTATATTTATAATATCAGCAGATAGATACCGAATATGAGTAAGTCTGCACTAGATTTTCTAATAAAAAACATAAATCTGTTTTTAGAAAACTGGCTCGTTTTAGGCAAACTCACACAGTATACTATATTTGAATACATACTGTGTTTCATTTTGCCCAGGAAAAGAAAAAACAACAACCAAACCTGAAAAACTTACAAGGAACAGCTGTTTATATATGCAGAACAGGTCCACAATGCAAGAACAAAAATTAAAACAGATTAGTATACATACAGTATTACTACATTATATTCAAAAGTCACGTGTCCAGGTACTGTCAAAGAGTAGCAGTTTAAAGCCCAAGTATCAAAACAATTAAAACAGATATTTAAATTATCCTTAAGGCATATTTTACCTCTCCTTCACCATCCACTATATTTGAACAGAACATCAGGCAGGTTTGTGGGGTTTTTTAACATCACACTCCTAAATATGTCATAGACACATCAGTCAAAGAAATAAACCCAATAAAGGTAAAGCATCAGTGTGCAGTTGGGATCCTAAGATTTCTCATTACTTGAGCAGTAAAAAGCCTATCAAATAAAACTCTCCCATAATATACCATAAGGTGCATTTTCAATTTTAAATTTAGGCTCTCATTAAGACACAATTACTTTCTATCTTTTGGGTTTTTTTTTGTGGTACCAAATTTAAAAAAAAAAAAAAAAGATTGACATTTCCATTTTTAATCATCGTCATCTCAGAAAATACATTATCAATAAAAGAAAACAAAAACGCTGGTAAGTGATGTAAAACTATCAACATTAAACAATCAAAGTGAAAAGACAGATCAGTCCTTACCTGATAAAATGTTCCTGGTTTGATTGACCACTAAGTCTGGAGTATCATTAAATGCTGCATAACCCTAAGAACAAAAGTTGGAAAAACTAGAATAAGATTCTCATTGCAAAATTTCTTGCCATTTTTTTTTCCATTTATACAAGGAGTAAAAGTATAGACACACTAGAAGGTATGGTGCAATACTATGAAAAATACAATTTTTCTCACTGCACAAAAGGTCACAGCAAAATAGGAACTCAAGTATATTTCAGATTCAGTTTGCTCTCCAGGATAGTCCTTGAAAAAAAAATAATAAATCCACATTTAAATCCACATGCACCAGTCACAACCATCGCAAACTTCATGGTGCTGTCAGACCTACCTCATACAGAAATGAGAGTGCCCACAGGAAGACTCGCTCAGTGCAAGGAGCTACCACGTACCAAATACAATTTGCAATTCCTTGCAATTCTTTGCCTCCTTAACATGAAACTCACGTTACCAGCAGTGAAATCCAACCGCCTCTGAAGACGAGGCTTTTTCTCGTGAGAAGAGGAAAGGCAGGGTCTAAACTGTGGCGAGGAGCCGAGTAGCTCGTCTGGACAGGAAGGACAAGCCACTGCAGGGGATGCTGAAGTCTCTTACCTCCTGCAGCCCAATTGCTTCAGAAGCGGGCAGGGGTCTGAGCCCACAGCCTCTGCTTTCAGAAAACGCCTTCTATTCCTAGCCAGCCTTTCCAAATTGCTGGATTTTTAAAACTGCTCAAACTAAGACACGTTTTCCTAGGAGTAAATCACGGTGTTTTGTGGACAGTCTTGCAAAAAATACTAACAGTAATTATATTAAGTCCACTGCACCAGCTTTAATAGCAAGTGTGCACATAAAGAATTCAGAATTTTAAAGACATACTTCAGAATAGCTGGAATACAATACAACTAATTAGGAGAGCGCCAGGTTTTTTTCCCCCTCTAGTTTCAATCAAAAAATATAGTGCATGTGAGTAGATCCATGTTTCTGCTTTTTTATCGTTCAGGGATTGTTCTTTCAAACAGACAATTAGCAATTCACTTTTGATCTGCAGTATCCTGGGGATACAAAGCACTAAATTCATACTTTCAGATATTAAATCTTAGACAAACAATGATATAATAAGGAGAGAGATCCACCATGAGGCTGCATAAGGTGGGAACAAGAGAACTCCGCTTGAGAAAGCCAAGGGAAAACAAGTGATACGTAAGTAACCCAGTTTATTAATTAACAGTTTACAAGCCTGTGAAGAAACATACCTTTTGAACCAGACTAGAAAGGTCTATTTTAAGGACGTCGTTGACCTTGGCAAGCTGTGAGCTCACTCCCGGCAACTAGGAAGCAAAACACATTCCTCAGTCATATCAAAGTAGCAGTCTCGCTAATTTACTAAATATTTCAAAGACAGGAGAGAGGGAAAGGAAACTCAAAAGACAGTTTGTAGTAGTGGAATCTTTCTAGCACGCTCCCAAAACCTTAGCTGTACAAAAGCAAAGCTTAACCTCGGTATTTTCGGGAGGGCAGATCATTTCACCGCCCAGAGCAGCACTTTAATGCCTTGACACACGCTTCATCTGCTGCTACACAGAAGATGAAGACAGTGGCTGGAATTACCCAGAAAAAACAGAATAAGGGGAGGTCACTTATCTCACAAGTGACAGCACGCACCGCTGCAGAGGTACTACTGGGCTTACCCAAAGCAATCACGCTGTAAGAGCCTGCAAAAGATTGTCTTACCCCACTGAAATTGGCATTAATGTTCAGCTGATTTAAGGAATTCCTGATGATATTGCAAGTGGAGGCAGCCTGAGCCGCAGAGCATGCGGAATCATTGAGGGTGTTGCTCAGATGCGTTTTAACTTCTGTCAAGTTTGCATGAAGCCTCTCCGTGCCCTCCTGCAACACCTCTACAGAGACGCTCACATTTTCTAGTGCTTCCTTTGTTTCTCTGATGGCTGCAAGGATGGAAAGTTGTTTTTTTTTTTTAAATAAATTAAAAAAAACAAGTTAGGAAACAGTCTATAGGTACAGGTCTGGAGAGAAAGTGCATCGGCATAAGTGCTATGATGTTCTTAATGCTGATTTAAACAACTCCCAGACAAACCCTCGAACACAGAATATGTATTTATTGCACATAAAACCACATCACTACTGTTTTCCTACAAACGAATGAGTTCACATTACTTTTACTGAGATAAGATCCACTTCCCAGATTACTCTTCTCACCTGTTCGATTTCAGTAAAGAACTTTAACCCTCAGCCATTAGAAATGACAAGAAAGGCCACATTCACAAAACATTATGTTGGGTATAACCCAACTCACAAATTATGTGGCTGCAAGATGAAAGAGATGTTGCATCAGCAAACATGAATGAGTGTTCAACACTGTCCGGCTTTAGATTTCATCCCAATCACACCAAACTAAGAGACAATCACTGAACAGGTATTTAGTAGACAAAGAAAGCCACAGAGATACAACTAAAGGTACACTAGTTACAAAAATAAAGTGCACTTCACACAACACAATGTTTTATTGTATTTTTTACCTTTGATAGCCCTTTCCACTTTGACTTCAAGACAAATAAGAGAAACAAAGCAAAAAAAAAAGGACAATGATGACGAATGAGTGAGAAAAAATTCATGGGTAAAAAAAACCCAAGGTGACTCAAGTTCACTGATGCCTTTCCATTTGCTCTATATGCTGTATCTGATTCCTGAAAAAAACCTTAAGTGGAATTAATAATAAAAGGCTATTTTCTTTCAAGGGAGACAGAACTAAGCATAAGCAATGCTAAACTCAAAGACATGATGAGGAAATGATGGTTACCACTCTTAACAGGCTTGGAAGTGTATAGGACGGGGCCACTGTGTGTTCATTCCCTGAGATGTTGAAGACTAACCCGCAAAGACCTATGGACAGCTCTCAAAGCCCAGCTCTCCTCATCTCCCTAATATTTAATGGAAAGGGACAATCGCAGGGAGCAGGGAATTTGGATCTCATCTCTCTTCAATGACTGTTGAAACCAGTTATCAACAACGGCACGTAAATCTGGATTTAGTTTTTAAATGTATTTCTAAGCCTCAAAAAAATCTGAGCTCCTCCATTTAAAAGAAACATCAAGGCATGTAGAAAAACGGTACGTTGACTCATGGTACTGCACAAAGCCACCCCATGCTGTGCACTAGAAAGACGATGGCTGTCCTACCATGGCAACAGAAGATTAATACAACATCTCAGATATCTTTACCTCCTGCCATTGTCAGAGCCGCATCAAGTGCGGGACGCACTTCTTTTCCCAGCTGTTCTTGAACTCTGCTTCCAAGCAATGGCCCAACATCTGCAGTAGAGAGAGACCAAAAAAAAACCATTAGACACTGGTTCAATTTAAACTACTTCTTAGCATAGGCCCTGACAGACTCTGACTTACAAAGTATATATATATTATTAAAATTTCTTTGAGGCCTGACAGTTGGAACTTAGTGACAGAAGATAACACAGGAATACAGTTCTCCTTTAGCTAGCTACAGGCTTATAGATGAAAGCAGTAAACCAAAATATGGCAGAGAACGTTCACTAGCACTTGACCATATAGGTAAAGACACATAACCTCTCAACAAACTCCAAAGTACGTATTTCATTGTATCTAGTGCTGCTAAGAAACAGATTTATTTTTTTTCCCACACAATCTATCCTGAAGAGGTCCAACATCTCGACAGGAATTTTCTGACATGCTCTTTCACTACACACCATGTTTTCACAGTGCAGGAGCAATGAGAAAATGAACTCTTTCTCTTTCTCCTGATCCTCATGCATCCAGCAATGTCAAGGTCACCCACCAGACCTGCAAGCCATCTCTGCTGAAATCCTTTCAGCGTGTTAAGCACAATGTCTGCTGACCCCTGCACCTGCTCCCCAGGACATTTAGCACCAATGGTGCTCACAGCACTGTCATCATGCCCACCCACCACTACCTCCTCTGCCAAACCCTCTTGCCTCTCTGCCCACTAACAGAGACAAAGATTTAGTTCACACAGACAGACAGACAGACAAAGGCCAAGCAGAGTTTGGTGAAGCATCTTCATGTAACACATCCTTTAGGTAGCTGTTGGGTCCCCTCCATTTTCAGATCAAAGAATCATAGAATGGCTTGGGTTGGAAGGGACCTTAAAGATCATCGAGTTCCAACCCCCCTGCCATGGGCAGGGACACCTCCCACCAGACCAGGTTGCTCAAAGCCCCATCCAGCCCGGCCTTGAACACCTCCAGGGATGGGGCATCCACAGCTTCTCTGGGCAACCTGTTCCAGTGCCTCACCACCCTCACAGGAAAGAATTTCTCCCTAATATCTAATCTGAATCTCCATTCTTTCAGTTTAAAACCATTACCCCCTAATGCTATTGCTCCACTCCCTGATAAAGAGTCCCTCCCATCTCTCCTGATCACAGTGAACAGCTTTTTGAGGTTTTTTGTTTGCTCTTGATGAGACAGGAACAATCCATTACTGTCACCACTGTCATGTCTGGCTGAGGATGGAAATTTTTATCCAGCACAAAACACTTTTCAGCATCTCCTTAGGGTGGGCAAGGTGAACTCATCTGCATTTCTCTCAAGGCTTATGCTACTGTTGATTCCCTTAGAATGAAATCCTTTTGTTCCCAGGTGTCACACACTTAATTCTGGTATTTCAAGAAAATAATACTTATCTTTATTTATTGCTGAGCACTCTCATCCCAGATCCAGCTAGGTTCCCAGAAACGAACATATTGAATTGGCACTGAGAACAAATAAATATTTAATTTGCTAAGGGGAGATTTAGATTAGATCTCAGAAAGAAATTCTTTCCTGTGAGGGTGGTGAGGCACCAGAACAGGTGAGACACGGGAACAGAGAAGCTGTGGATGCCCCATCCCTGGAGGTGTTCAAGGCCAGGCTGGATGGGGCTTTGAGCAACCTGGTCTGGTGGGAGGTGTCCCTGCCCATGGCAGGGGGGTTGGAACTTGATGAGCTTTAAGATCCCTTCCAACTCTAGCCATTCTATGATTCTATGATTCTAATTTAAAATTTAATTTGGGAAGCAACAAGATTGAAGAAATACAAATGTCTATTTATTATTATTATTACAGACTTAAAGATGATACACACTTTTTTAGGCTTTTTTTGCTTCTGCCTAGAATTAAGCAGGAAAACTACTACTGCTGCTACTTTCACAACCGAGTTCAATGTGCTTTAGTAGCCTCATACAGACAAGACACACTGACCCCAGGTTATGCCAAGCCAGCTGCATTGAAAATCCCCTTTAAAATTTGTTTTAAACCTAGACAGAAGGATAGAATCTGGGCATGATAAGTCAATTCGTGGTTAAGTGGCGTGCTGCCACGGTTGTATAGTTTGATCCCAGCAACAATCTTATTTAAAATAGGTTTTGGTATTTCTGTATTTCACTTCAGTCTCAAATGCAGACCTGTTAACAGTGCATCCTGAATTCCAACTTGCACTGAATACAGTCAGCCCTTACTATTATTATAAGTTTTGGAAAACGATGCTTAAATTCCCAAAGAAAAAACCCAGCAGTGGTTTTCTTGCTTCTGTTTATGGAGAGCTTTAAAAGGTGACACTTTGCATTGGAACTGCCCTGAAGGGGAAAGTGCAGCAGTTGTATTTCAAGTTTTATCTCCTGCTCTTCAACTGCTTGTTCTAAAACAGCAAATACCTTAAGCAGCTTTAGAAAGAAGATAAGCTTATACCTCCACTTCTAGCTGAGTAGAGGACAAAGGTATAACAACAAGAATAAACAAATAGAGATCTCTCACTCACTGGAACCATCAAAACAGCGAGTAGCTCTGTTCCTTGACATTTGGCGTCACTAAGAATAACTGAGGAGTAATATTCTAAAAAAGCATTAAGTATTAGTGGTTACTGAACTATAAAAAAGGAAAATAAAATATTAGTCTGACTTAGTGTATATGCAATTCAATAAAAGATTTTTATTTCAGGATACAATATGCATTACAACTGCTCTGAAACATTTTATGTGAAGAGAATTTTAGGTTTTAGTCTCAATTCCCACTAAGAACAGCATTTCTGCTTGAAAACCATATTCTTACAAATACAATTTCACTTTGTATTATAAGCTATTTATATCATCCTATTGAAGCCTTTAAGTACACATCACTAACTCCTTATAAATCAAAGTACTTACTATTTAGGTCAGAGAGTGCTTTATCCTTAGTTGTGTTGTACTGGCTCACCAAGTAGTCAATTTGCTGAAAAGATGGTGAAAAAAAACATATTAAAATAACTGGAAAAAAGTAATGCTTTTAAATAATGAGACAAACTGCCACTTTGAAAAAATCAAAACATTTATGTGAACCCCCAGAATCCTGACGCTCTACTTTTCATTTAACTAAGTATTTTATAACCTTGCTCGGCAGGACTGCATGTAATGAAAGATGTGTTTAATTGAGAAATCTACCTAATTGGAACATGGGTGGGGTAAATGATTCAGCTTAAAAGTGTTAAGTAGCAGGTACTGTGACCTTCTGATGGGTTCAAGTTGGTGAGGCCAATAAGGTTTTGCAGGTTTTCATCTGTTATTTGATTTTCTAGTGGCGTTGGTTCCTCCTTTAGAGACACATGGCAAGCTGATGGGGTGGTAATTTGGAAGTAATTCACCAACCAGATGAGCTTGTATCTGGGCAGCTTCTCAGAGCTTTTTTTACAAAAAGGAGCTGGCTGCCCTGTCTTATCACAAAGGGTTTTCCTTGCCCTCAGGTGGATTTGGCCCCCTCGCAATTTGGGCTCTACTCCATAACAGTAAGCAGCAACTTCGTTATCACCAGATCCTGGGTTTGGACAAAAGGCTACCAAAGCACCATCCCAAGCAGAAATCTTGCCTTACTAATTTTGAAAAGGCATTAAATAAACTTCATTGATTTCTGCATGTTCAAAATAATACATTACAATTCCTATTCCAGTTGGGTAAAAATAATGTAAAGGTTAAGGCAGTTGACAAATGGGGTTCAAATTTGAAACGTGACTCAAATCTGTACTGAAGTGTATCTGAATTGCAGTCTCAAACTTTCCATGGAACAAATGAAAAATAACAGAGAAAAAAAGCACCCTGAAAACAACCTATCAATCATTCAGCAGTGGACATAATTAAATGACAAAGCATGAGGCAGACCTCCTTTTTCTGAAAAAATAAAAAAAGGGGGGGAAATTGAGTTTCTTCCTAAGAAGGCTGTAGGTATATTTTTGTTTGTTTGGTTTGCCTTTCTAGGGTAACCCAAGGACAAAAGTTTTGCAGGGCTACAGGTTTTGCCTCATCTCCAGCAATGTCACAGACAAAGGGCGATTCTGTAGAACTAATAGCGTTATCGCTCAGTACTCGCAGTCTGCAAATCTTCTGCGACATGAACTCTTAACACGTGACTTCTTTTTACAAATCCTCTTATGTGCTCCACACCTCATACTGATGAGTCAAGGACATCAGTTAGGATTCTAAAGCCAATTAGCTGGATTCTACGACTTTTTCAAGAAGCTGAAGTCCTTCTATCCTTAAAAAATTCTTCTATGTGTATGTGTGTATATATGATACCCATGTACCTTGCCTGTCGAAATTACCTAGAAGATATATCTGATAACTCTATCACTAAGTATCATCAAATTTAAGAAGAGAAAAATTAATAAACCTGCAAAGAAACTTAACTAAGACTTTGAGGTACTCCGGGCACAAATGTTCAGGTTTTAAAATCAATAATTCAAGCTTTTTTTATTAACTTTTTGGCTGTTGTCTATTGGTTTTCTTTATTAAGAAGGTTTTCTACCCTGACACTTCTAGCTGCCAGCACACGGCGTGCTGTGAAGGGGAGCCCAGTGGTTTCCCATGCAACTGGATCACATCCTTCTGCGCCCCGCGTCAGCTCCAGACTGACAAAGGCACTCTGTTTCGAGAGAGACTGTTGGCACAACCTCTGCTTCCTGCCATAGACCTCCATCACCAGACTGTCACCACCCCATGGTCAAACAAATAATTGTATAGGGAACAACTCCCGGTACAGAAACATTCAATGGCATCCTGTTCTCATAGAGTTCTGCCAGCAGAAAAACAGCTCACTGGTTACTGGAGCCCAGAGTTACTGTGACTGAGATGCCACCATACTCGTGCAGCCCACGTAATTGCACAAACTCCACCTATTTCTAATGTATTAGTCCCATGCAAGTAAAACAGATTACTTAAATTAACCAAAAAGATGGGTAAACATAGTGCTTGGCGATATGGTTTAGAGATGGCTTTTATCAGTGTTAGGCTGATGGCTGGACTAGGTGATCTGAACCGTCACTTCCAACCAAGGCAACTCTATGATTCTATGAAAATTAATGAAAAACAAGATAATAGGACTGCTGAACTTTCCACACACACACACTCCTAATCCATAAAGAACTGGAATTTGTACATGGGAAAGTTTACAAGTCTTCCTTACTAGCGTTTCTTTCTCTTCTTTCAATGCAAAAAAAAAGATGTGCAGTGGGATGCTTTTGGGACTTTAAGGAAAGTTTGAAAGTAGAAAGGAGAGAATCTCTCCTGTTCAATATGGCACAGTGTGACACTGGTTTAAAGTAAAAACTGTCAAAAAGTACTGCTGGAAAAGAAATTATTGTAGCTCACCCCCAGAGCGCTAATAAATTCTGTTGAAAATACAAGGAAACAGGAAAGAGCAACAAGGAATCCAAGTTGTCATGTAATACCTTATTTTTTTTATATATATATCCCTTTTCAAAACGTATTTTTTCCAAACGATTCACCTTCTCCTAGAGATCTACACTAGTTCAGGAGGAGGAAAAGGGCCTACAAGCATCATCGCAGCTTACCCCAGAGCACAGCTCGAAACTTGCTCAAAGAACACAGATCCATCAGGGTAAGTCCCAAACATCTCCTGCTATGTGAAAACATCTTACCTTGCGCCGCTTATTCTACTGCATGAGACGGACACACAAAGCATAAACAAAATACTGGAGGTGTGATTTAGACCAAATAGAAGGAAACAGTTATTTCCTGTGATACTTCTTCTACTTACACCTCTTCCCTCCCACCCCCATTTCCCATAAACAAATAATTCTTTACCGCTGGAGTGTCGTTAAGGAAAACTTTCAGATCTTTAAAGTTACTGTTAACCAGTTTCTTTGCTCCTCGGACTTGGTTAGTTAAATGCTGGTTGGCAGCATATGCACAGAGCACTCCAACACTACAAAAAATACAGATAACAGACATCGCTTTATTATTGTAAATGCCCATGCTGACATAAAACAGAACCAAAAAATTACAGCAAAAAAAACCCCAAACCACATTATCAAACCATAAGTTTCCATAATTTACAGACTTTCTTTCTCTTACTACAAGTTCTCCCGTGCACCACGAGGCGGAGCAGGGGAATTAGCCATAAGGGCCAATATTGTATGACTAATTCAACAAAAGAAGGGAAAAAGCAATATTAACCCAGAATTCTTCAGAAGTTATTAATGTACAGCTATCTTTCCATTTGGATTGATACCGCTGGAAAACATATATAGTCTAGGTAAATTGTATGAGGCACAGAAAAGTTAGGCTCTTTTACAAGTATCATTAACCTTGACACAGCTACAAGAAAACACTCATAAGATAACTGCACAAAGAAATATTTTACATTTGAAAACTTCGGCAACATGCGCTCATAATGGCCCAATTTATTTACATAATTGCATAGATCTTTTAAAAGCACAAGAATAGTCCTTATTAATGCTAAAATAATATATAAGCATTTCCTGATAGTAAAATAAAAGGTGAAAAGGGAGCTAGGCTTCCAGCCAGCACTGCTGCTGATTATTTTCTATTTGATCATTCCCCACCGTAAAACTCTAATTACAGCATGGCAGATCTGCACAAACAGTAAGTAAAAAGGCAATTAGAAGTCCCGTGAGAGGCTTCAAAAGCTCTCTCATCATCCTCAGCTTGTTGTTTAGCTTAGGTGTAAAATAAAATAGACTTGAATAGAAGGATGACTTTTGGGGTTTAAATATCTTGCATTCACAACAGCTGATCTTTCAGACAAGCACCAGAAAAATCAAGAGTAACCACCAGAGCTCAAAGGCATGCTGATTACAACACCCCACTGGATGGGTTAAACACTAACTCTCCACAGATTTAACAGGTATAGACAGCACACATCCCCCCAACACATGCACGACACATCCCCAAAGGGCAAACACTGCCCAGAGGCTGCGGTCAGGTCTCTTACAGGGAATTCCTGGATGGCACGTGGATGGCAACTATAAATCTTTGTCCAAATAATGTATTTTCAAAGGAAGCCATAACCTAGCCACATAAATGAGAAATGAGACAGTGGAGAGCCAGCAGGTACCTAATATAACATGATCTGCATATCCTGGCCAGCACACTCTGGCACGCCAGGAGCAAACACCCTGATGATGCTCATCAGTGATCCAAAACCAAACCTTCAGCTTTATTTCACTTTTCCAGTTTTAACTTTCCGAAACAAGGTAAAGGCTTGTTCTCCTGGTAAAGCTGGTGTCAAGTACAGGAATTTTTTCTGCTCTGACAAATACTCTCAGTAGGAAAATTTGGCTTTCAGAGCGTGACACAGGAAGAGATGGCCAGACTATACTACACAGGTGCTGGAGTATTAGGATTGTTTCACTAATATTTTTCTCAATATCCAAAAAGTATCAGGACAGGATGACAGAATTTGACATAAAGAGGTTGCTTCTCTACCCAAAGTTTCACAGCTACATCTTCAAAAGTGGCTATTAATTACATTCCCAGTAGTTAACTAATGAACAAAGGGACACCAATATTTATCTTACTACTTATTTAACTAACACCAAATAGTCTTATTTCCACTACGACCACCTCTTGAGCAGCCACTAACATCAGCTACCACTCATGGAATGAGAACTCAGAATGCATAAAATGCCAAGAAATTGAGTAACTTTCAAAATAAGCAGAAGTAAGCACTTTCATTTTGAAGACCCGCAATAAATTACTTCTTTTCACTCTGCAGTGGCAGCGATTGTTTTTAAAACTTTTATTTATTTATTATTTTTAAAATCAGAAGTCAAACTATCTCACACTATCAGGAAAAGTAAACATTTGTACATCACTCTGAGGTTTGGTGTTTTTAACAACATCCTTGTTCCTTGAACAGCCATCATTTTTATGCCCTTTCCATGTTATGCTCACAGAGCAGAAAGGTCAACTGGAAGCTAACAAAACAGTACTTTGTGAGATTGGAGCACAATCATTTTTCTCTTCAGTCTCCTAAATGGAAGGAGTGGGAGGAAACAAGATAGCAGGGATGCTTTAAGCAAACAAGGCACTCAGAACAATCCCGACTACACTCTGAATGTAACTAAACCAATACACAATGCGAGTGAGGAAAAATCTATTTATTGGATAACTGAGCCTCGAGTCAACATTCAATAAGCAGTCACAAGGAGAGAGGCATAAAGCAGGAATAAAACGGACAAGCCTTTTCTGTAACAGATTAGAGAACTGTTTAAACAGCCTCTTTGGGGGCCAGATATTTCACACACAATTTCTTGAGAGGTTTCACAGGCTGATATAAATGTTACTAATCAAATTGCAGGGGGAGAGCCAAGCTTTTCCTTCAGCTGGACTTGAAAAAAGTTTCAAGTCACAGAACAGAAACCCTGAACAGATTCACATTCTGGGGAAATGACACTTTCCTCACTACTAGCTAGTGGATTTAAGAAAATAATGGGCTAGGAGTTCTGTACCAACTTCTTCACCAATTCTTGCAGATAATGTTGCTTCCCAGGTTCTGAACAGCAAGCACTGCCAACCTCACACAGCCAAGAGGGCTTCTACGAAGGCTGCATGAGGTACTTGCCAAGATATCAAGTACCATTCCCTTCCTCTAGACTTGGTTTTCTCCAACTTCATACAGAACAACCCAAGCTCCTTCTTGAAGCTGTGGTTAACACAAGCTCCCCTGGAAGGACAGACAATTATGTATCTTTCTATCTAATAGCCAGGACACTTTCTATTGCCAGTATTACATTTGGAATTGCAATGTATGCCTTCTTAAAAACCCAGTGTCCCTTCCTTGTCGTTACGATGTAGAGGAATTAATGAAATTGCATTTCTTTCACAGAGAAAATGTGAGTTTGCCTAAGCTTGCAGATGACTAGGAAATCAAATGAAATAGCAGCTGTATGTTGCTAAATTTTCAGCTAACCTTTGAAGCACACTATTGCTTTCGTGGTAAATTTGGAGTATCAAACCTACTCAGCTACCTATTGGA
The DNA here is from genome assembly GCA_013398155.1 of Pedionomus torquatus. Lineage (NCBI taxonomy): Eukaryota > Metazoa > Chordata > Aves > Charadriiformes > Pedionomidae > Pedionomus > Pedionomus torquatus. The sequence goes on along the minus strand of VZRU01000076.1, from coordinate 108,426 downwards.
CAGATTACTCCTACACCCTGTGGTCTTGAGCAATGGAATCATACTTTGTATGGCAAGAGCCTTGCATAAAAGCTGTGAATTGCCAAAATAATACATGTATTCCTACCTCAATCTACTACAGGAAATATGTCAAACACACACTGCTTTTACTGGAAATGACACACTAAAGGCTTATTCATTTCAAGAGGAACAATTTGTATGTAATCACAAGACTTCTGACTTGCTTCTTGTATCTCTCCCGGAGGAAAGCACAATTCCCATGTACGCCTCATCTCCAGAGAGCACGTGTAGGCAGAACTACTTTTTTTAATAAAAAAAATCTGTCACCTTTGTGTTTCCTTTGCATATTATTCCAGTAAATAACCCTAACTACCAGAGCACTTCATCAGTGGAAAAGTGAGAAGGAATTAATGTCCCTCATGAGTAAAATCTACTAGCTGTAATCTAAGAGCTACATTGCCAGCACACATATGTCAGTGTGAACGTGTACACTGACACACAGAAAAGCCATCCCCTTGTTACTGGAGTTTTCAAGAGTTGCTGCCTATATATACACACAATCTACTGCAAGCTTTGTGTCCCTTACTAATACCCTACCATGCGTCTGACCTGTCTTTCCCAGCCAAGGAAAGATAACTTAAATCCATCTAAGTCTAAGTCTATAAAAAGAACTGAAAAAATTAATTCATTAAACAAATAAATAAAGATGGCTTGCGTTTTCTGCTCCTCAAAGTTCTGATCCATTGACTGAGTGACTCCCAGAACAGCTGGCACTGCTGGAGAGAAGATGCAGAACACAGACCTAGACAATACCCCCTCAAGAAGTCCATCCCCTAGAAATCCTTTCCATTCCCTCTGCATATGCATTCTGCTGGAGGGCCTTTGAAGCAAAGCTCCACTGGCAGTGATGTGGGCTCAGGGTACTCTGATGGCTGCATGCCTTGCTAAACGCATCTCCTGAAGCAGCACAGCGCTTGGTGAAGGAGTCTATGGCATTCTAGTCATCTGGCAGGGGTTTGGGAGACCTATACTCCCAAAGGAGGCCCCCACAGCTGCATGAACCTTAAACTACATCCAAACAATAAAAGGACCCTCCTTAGCGATTTGGTGGCACATCTTGATGTAACCCTGTACCAGCAGAGGTCATTCAAGTTTTTGCTCTTTTGAGTTTATCTGCTAGTAGCCACAAGCATTTTACTTGCACTAAGGACTAAACTCTTTTAGTTATTGTCACATTGCTTATCTATGCAGCTGTGACACAGTCCTTGAGATGTGTGGGTTTGGGAAGAACCACTACAGGTACACCCTCCACCTAAGCTGAAGTTGCATGGTAACTTTGGGGGAAAAGCAGAGAATAAAACCACAAGGAGAATTAGTCTGAGCACAGTGTAAGAAATAGAGAAACAGTTGAGAGTAAATCTCAGGCTTTCTCCAGGGTTTTTTGGTTTAGTTTTGGGGTTTTTTTGTTAGGGCAATACCAATTGGGCTACCAATGAGACCGTATTTTTGTGTTTCAGCATAGCAGTAAAAAAGCTGACGGGAGCTTAAACAGATCCAGGCAGGGCATCCTGTCTTCCCTGGTGAAAGATGACCCAGGCAGGGCAGCAGAATCCTGCTTTGGTATGGAGGCATACTGGGGACCCAAGGCTGCCTCAGCCTGGGGTCAGCTGTATTAGCCCTGTACAGTTCTGTCTTGCCTTGCACAGCACTTGCAGCATTAGAGACTGAGCCGGGGAGTCATACGAGATTATCTCCACCTATGGAAACCTGCAGACGGAGCTTAGGCCAAACCCTTCCTTAGGGCAAGCATCTGATACTCCTGATGTCTTATACAAAAGGAGGGGAAAAATATGATAAATCAAAGAGAGGCAGTTTCCCTAATCCTGGAAATCACTTTACTACAAATCACCCCTCGCCCACACATGACCTGGGAAGAAGCATTTGCCAACGCTGGGTATGCTTAATGCCACAAGAACAGCTGACAGCCAAAACACAAATTAAAAAGACCAACAAGTGGAACAATCTCCTAATTTCTCTTCCAACAAGCAACATTCCTGAGCCATTATAATCAGAACATAGCATCCTGCAACATAGTGTAAAGAGAGCTGGGAAGCTTTGTGAGCTATCTTCAGTTTTGGCATGCTAAGAGGTGATTTAATAACTTACGTTCTTTAAGTTCTTTACATTCGTTGTTCTCTGAAGAACTTTTGTCCTGTCATCATGGCAGGGACACACCTAGCACCTACAATACCATTCAGCTTTCTGGTTGTCAGAACACTTAAGCATCACATGTGTTAGAGATGCCTGGGAGAAAGGAGTGTGCTCCCATACCTGATATCAGCATTCTGTCCATTTGAGCATGGGCACAGACCCAATTTGTTGTGACAAACAGTAGTAAAAAGAAAAAAAAAAATTCTAGATTACAGTGAAGTGACAAAATAAACCCCCCTTGACTGAAGAGTCATATGGTGTAGATTTTTTTTTTTTTAATATAACCACAAAATAAGCATAGTAGACAGGTGAAAATATGAAGAAGTTGAAAGAAAATAAAAAGGCTGAAAGCAAAAAGTGTATTTTGAAAGCATCTACGGGGAAAAGAGACCTCTGGATTGCAGTGCCTCATCACCCTTTACTACCCAGCACAGAACAGGAGAATGCTTCTAACACTAACAGTGCAAAAACATCTCCAAACTCCAGGACTGTACAGTTGAGTGCACGTATGGTTCAAGCAACTCGGTGCCTGCAAGAAAACCCATTATTTTCATCTAATAAGAAGGACAGCAAATACCCAAGGAGGTCCCACAGTTGCTTTTCCCACCACTTCTACGCTACCAAGAGCGAAGCAGCATGTTGCACCTCAAGTTCTGTGTAACTGGCAATTGAACACAGGACACAGTTACCTCATGTTCGTAAGTTTAACGTAACATTCTGCAATTGCCATTTTGAGACAGGCAAAAACTTTGCTTGCCAAGTCCAAGCTTAATGTTTTTGTTTGTTTTTTGTTTCACACCTACAGTCTTCTCGGGTACACAATGACCTGTGGACAGCAACGGCAACAGCATTTTTATGATGCAGTCACATTTTCTTTAATAAGCAATAATATTATTTAGTCTAATAAAATAATTTCTGCACCTGTAGGCTAATACAGTAACATTATTTGTCTCAGGACACTGCAAAGTTAGCGCTATACCGAGCTTCACAATGTTCTCTTTATTACACTTGCCTTATTATTAAAGAAGCAACAAAAAGAAATGTTGCAAAACAGCTCCTCTGACAGTCAGCATTTTTCTTCTGTCTTTGATGCATTTCCCCACCACAGTTGTCACAGCAACGACACATACAGAAGCAAAGTCCCACAAGAGGCAGTAACAAAATAAATAGCAATCCCAAGGCTGCGGAGACTATAAAACCGATCTCATAGTAGATGGCCTGTAATTCAGACAAAAATAGTGGTAATAGCAGATATCACACAGCAACTGCAATCAATACAGAGCAAATAATTAAAATAATAAAATAAAATAAAAATCAAACTACAGACTAAACCATCTACAAAGTTACTGAGGTTAGGAACTCGGTGTATTTTGTCAATAACTGACAACTTCTCCAACAAAAAAGATGCGTAACGTTGTAGATACTGACAGCTAATTAAGTTGTTTAGCTAGAACAGCAGCGGGGCAAACTACAGGAGTGAGTGCTACGAGAGGAAAACGCGCTCCCAAGAAACGAATGTGAACCGAGGCCATCGAAACAGGTTAAAATATGAACACATTTGATTTCCCGGACCACATATTGTTTGGCGTTTCTCACATCTGCTGCCAAAAAGGCTCCCCTCCCCAAACGCCAGCGAGGCTAACTAGATCAACACTTCCATTAGGAGGAGGGAGGGGAGGGCGGGAGGCAACTTGGCTCGTTCTCCGTTTTTAATCAGCTGAGAGTGTCAAGATCCCCATGAACTGCAAAGGGAAGCACTTGGCTGGGTGATCGATGGCCAGCAGCAGAGGCTTCTCCAAAATGCTGGAGTAAAAACTGCTCAGGGACTGGGCGACCTGAAGGAGCAGGTTTTAAGCTCTCCCGGGTAAAGGCGTTTATCCTGCAGCCAAACAGCAGCAACTCTAAAAGGAGGAGGCTTCCAAAAGCTGGAAGGAGTGGAAAGGGAACCACGCGATGCAAGGAATAACCCCGACCGGTTTTTAGGCTGGAAGCGGTGCCCAGGGCCTGGCACAGCCTCACACAACCCGGGGTGGCTTCCAGGGGACAAGGTGCGGGCTGGCCACCCTGCTCGCCTCGCTTGTGGACACAAGCCAAGGCATCCCGAAGCGGACGGGGCAGGTGTGGGCACCCGGAGGTCGACAGCACGGCGTGGGGCATGGCCCGGTGGTCTTCCTCCCCAGATAAATCTCTCCTTTCCCTTCCCAATGTGGGGAGAGCATCATGCTCCAGTTCCAGCTTTGCTGATGCCCTTCCTCACGATCCCTAATTACCAGCTGATCCAAATACAGCGACTGTCACCATTAACGGAGTTGCAAATTTCTGACCTAATTACCAAGTCTAGGATGAAACCTATTTTATTCTGATTAACTGCTGGTTAAAAGCCATTATCCCACCTGAAAAATACAAACTAGCTCTTCTGGAAGAAGAAGCTGGCTAGAATTTGCAAAAGAACTACTGTTTTTTAGCGAGCTGAACACTTCAGAAATTACTTGATAACCTAAGTTTTAAAATAGGTGAGATGGAAAAACACATTTTAAATAACATTAAAAATAGTTAGGGATATTTTAATAGAAGTAGTGCACACAGACAGGGTTAGTTGCTTTTCAAAGCTGTACATCTACCATAAGACATTACCTGAAGAGTCAGGACAACATTTTCTGGCTGTGGAAGTCAAAACAAATGGAGAATGTGTATAATGCACAGGCAGCATGCACAAAAACAAATCACGTGAATAATGAATAATCAACCATGGCCAAAACAAATAACAACACAGAAACAATAATAAAAAGCAACTAAAGTAAAACAATGCATAGAAGACACATTAAGTAATTATGCAAAATTATATACAATAAAATACAAAGCAGATAATTTCTGGTTTTCTTAGTAAATGAGAGGTATTTAGGATTGGTCCAACAAATATTTCCATCTTAAAACAATAACAGACCAGTTATTTCTACAGTGAGCATCTGTTTCATGTAATTCCTAACACAGCCCACAGATTAGAAGGCCAGGGATTGCATTACTTTGTGGTTTAGTGATTTATTCACCTGTCATAACTGACCTATGATACTCCTGACTAACTTTTTTCATCACTAATTTTATTTTGGCATAAAAGCAGCAGTTTTAGGACCTTAACACATTACACACAAAATTCATCCTCAATTTTAAGTAATTATGCAGAGGTTTATTTAAATTCTTCAAAAGTAAAAAAGAAAAGGCATTCAAGAAAAACTGGAGATGTCTATTTATCATGTTCTTAACTGATTTCTTAACTGCAGTTTCATAAAAAAAAAAAAAAAAATCAATGGCAGGAATTTCAGATGAACCCAATTTCCCCTTTGTTTCCATAGTGGAAATAGAATTTCTTGTATGCAGAATCATAGAATGGTTAGAGTTGGAAGGGACCTTGAAGATCATTGAGTTCCAACTCCTCTGCCATGGACAGGGACACCTCCCACTAGACCAGGTGCTCAAAGCCCCGTCCAGGCAGGTCTTGAACACCTCTAGGGATGGGGCATCCACAGGGCAACCTGTTCCAGTGCCTCACCACCCTCACAGAAAAGAAATTCTTTCTAGTATCTAATCTAACTCTCCCCTCTTCCAATTTAAAACCATTACCCCTTGTCCTGTCACTACATTCCCCGATAAAGAGTCCCTCCCCATCTCTGCTGTAAGCCCTTTCTATCCCTGTGTGACAAGTTCACAGCTGATAACGCTCTCCCTTTCCTTGTAAGTAAAAGATAAAAGGGAAGCGGACAAGCTAAAGACAGCAAGATCCTTCAACCCCAAGTATGATGTGTGAGAATCAGAAATGTTGTCAAGTTTTAGGAATATTTTTTTTTTCAGCATCACACATCTTTAGGAAACTTCTCCTGTGCAATATGCTTAAAAAGTTCAAAATCATATTTGGAACTATGCTTTCAATGGGAGGACTACTAACACTTACTCTCCCTTAAAAACCTGGTATCAAGTACGATTTTGACCATGTTAAGCAGAAATAAATCAGGGAAGTAGCTCTCCCTGAGTGGGGATGGCAGCTGTGCTCAGCTGCTGGGCTAGCCCGGCAGATTGCTGTCCCTGACAGGGGACGGGGACGACGTTGATGGTTAAACTCCAACTGGGAACTCAGGGACACACAGCACAGAAGCGGGAAGGGCCTCCTGGGTCACTAACATGTTCTACAAATAGGTTTAAAAAAAATATTAATAAAAAAAAGACACAGAGAAACAACAGTAGAAATTTAATAGAATAAATATCAGAACGAAATTTCCTGTTCTCACTCCTGAAGGACTGTTCCCAACGCTCAGAGAACTAGTAAGTCTTACATGGATGTACACATGGCACATTTCTGCCCTTTTGCTTCTGTGGTAGCACCATCTATTGCCCTAATAGCACTTTTTTCTTCCTGGTCTTTCTTCTCCATATATATTTATAAGGAATAATTTATTATCAATTATTTTGCTAAGCTAAACTTCCAGTGTCTTCTGAAGACCTATGTGTTTCCCAGATCATCCTCATACACACTTGCTGCACCCATCCTACTTTAAGTTCATTGTCTCTGACTTTAGGTAACCAAAACCACAGGCAACATTTCTAACTACTTACCTACAACCCTTCAGTGACATTCACATTTCCCTGTCCCTGATGGAAACTCCTCCAGGACCACATCTACAGCCATGCTGGCCTCTTCACAGCTACCTCTCATTGATGCTTCTGTCTTCTGAGGCACTCTACTTGTCTTGACAGGTTTTCACTTCCCAAATTTGTTTTAAAAGTTTTGCATTGTATTCAGGTCAAAATAAGGTCTTATAAATGGCCTATTCCTGTTTTACTTCCTAAGCACAACTAATACTGTATTTGCCACCCTATAACCAAACAGTACCTTAACAAGTGTCTCCACTAGGCAGCTGTCATTAGTCTAAAATTTCTCATGACATACATAGTAATTACTAAATACTCACTCTTCTGCATGCCACCCTTGGTCTAATGGTTTTGTTCCAAAACCTCTGCCAACCAAGTCCACCCTACGTTCCTCCTTGGGTGTGCAGGTACAACCTGTGATGCCCTGCTCTCTTGGAGCCTCACCAAACAGGCACATGGGACTGGCAGGTGTTGCTTGGTGCACCACAATGGCAACACACACACTTGGATGCCCTGCAGAGGATATCAAGCTACTGGAGCTATAGCTTCACTGTTCAGAAACGCCTGGAAGCACAAGGCTTTATCCCTTCACATCCCAAAGTCATTCAGGTCATCCTGACCGAAGGCAACAGCTCAGCACCTATATGGCAAGTTCCATACTCATCTTCCTACACCACACGGCAGGGACTACCAGCAAGTGGCTCACACAAAGTAACGTGTCTATTGTGTGGGCCTGGTTAAGGTTCCCACTGCAGGCACTCCATCCGTGACACTGCCTCAAAGACCAGGTACTGCCCTTGAGAATAGCCTAAAATCAGATCCACGCTACCTTCTAGCCCCTCTTGCAACCAAGTACCCTACGGATTTCAACTGTTACAGGGCAATCAGCAACCTCAAGAGGGAATGGAAAATAACCTTGATGTGATCAGCACACTACATAAACTAAAATATACTTTATAAGCAGGCTCTGGAAACTCTGTTTTACAAAGGCACCAGACCAAGCAAATAAATTCAGCATTTTGAGGACAATAGCTAAAGTTAGCATGAGCTAAGCACTAACAGTTCTAAATGTTTTTAAATAAAAGCAGTATTTTTAAATAAAAAGAGCCTTCAGTCTTTATCCAAGACACACCACAATGGCATTACAGCTGGAATTTATAAGTGACCTGAACAATATGTAGCTTCTTTACAGCGACTTACGAAAATTTCTTTATAATATTTATTGAAAGGCTTTGGCCCCAGATTTTGTATGAAACCACCAAACACAACGTTCACATATTTCATTCTTGCGTCCTGTTGTTATAGCTTTAAAATAGTAATTCCTATTTTAGAAAGAAAACTTAATTTCAAAGTCATTGTTCTCAATACTTTACGCAGATACATGTAGACAATTTACCTTCTGATAATCGCCCTGTGTATTTCCAAACTTCTGCTGTGCTAGTTTTCTGATGAGATCTGAAAATAAGCAAGAATATTCCAGAGTTTTAAACAATATAAATAATAAAAAAGGAAAGGTAAGAGGATGGTATAAATTCTACTGTTAGGTAGGCAGGTTGAAATTAAGAACAGGCATCGACAGGATAGGCAATCACGTGTTTCCATAAACCTGTCAAGTAACAACATTTTTAACCAACTGTGTATTTTATAAGCTTACAGCAAGACACCCAAGTAATTTATCAGTTAATCAATATCCACTCAAATACAGTGAAGGTTTTTCCAAGGTCACCCTCTGTACCATAGCATCATTATTAAAAGTGAATCCCAAACTCATCAGTTACTCAAAGTTCAGATATCAGCTTTGCTTCATGTTTATGACAAATACATACACACATACATATAGAGATATACATACACACACACAGAATTAGGTAGATGACGTGCAACCCAAGCATGTTAAAGATGACTTCTTGATTGGATGATACAAGGAAGAAGGCCCTTATTCTTGCCAACATTATCCCAATCTTCTTTTTTATTTTCTTTTTGGTCCCTGCACCAACGGACTTTGCCTAAGAGTACGCAACACCACCAAAACAAATCAGAAAGCCTAACACGTGCCAACTCAGTGTGTGTGCAGCTCCAACACAATCATTTCTACCAATAAAGGCTAAATACAGCAACCATGAAAATAAAGAAAGTAGGAATTTAACACAAATACTGCCACCTAACATTATAAATATAATTTCACCACACCAGTTTCTTTCAGTAAACACCAAGAGCTGCAATGAATGGATCCTCTATTTGGGACACCACCTACCGCCCTTACGGAGGTTTCGTGATACAGAACATCTGCAGGCAGGTGGTCAAACGAGGGAGCTGACTGCCCAGGACCCTGTGGCATCACCCTCCTCATTGTTACTCCAATCAAGCAGGAGAGTCCTCAGCAACCTGCCCTCACTTCCAGGCTGCTCCTAATCCTAAGGTTCATCTTGTTTTGGAGAAGGGTTGGACCTGATGACCTCCAGAGGTTCCTTCTGATCTAAATGATTCCAAAGTTATCATATAAATTCATGCTGATGTTTTATTATAAATTATTGAAAGCAATGCCAGGAAGCATGTAAGAAAGCTGAATTTTATTATTGACAAAAACATCCTTTGATACATTTCCTACTGTTGGGAATCAGTAGAGAATAAAATTTTTAAAGCATTAGCTTTTCCTGTTCAATAAAAGTTGAAAGTTTTTACCAGTTCTTCTAGTTTAGTGTCTGTCCCCATCATAAATTAAAATGAAAGTTTTAATTTTGATCAAGTTTTACATACATCTCTATACACATATAGATTTAGGGACATCTGTATGCCTACACAGAACTACTCAAGAGAAACAGAGGGTGGTTGAGGCTGAAAGGGACTCCTCAAGTTGACCCAGTCTGACCCCCCAGCTCAGCAGAGTCACCCACCGTAGGTTACTCAGGGCCATGTCCACTCAGGTTTTGACTATCTCCAAGGTCAACATCTCATACTTCAGAAGCCAAATCAAACAAACAAAAAGAAACCCCAAACTGTTCTGATTACTTGCTCAGAATGTTCCCGATTCATAGGGGTTTTTTATACTGTTCCCATAATTTATAGCCTGTCAGTC
>VZRU01000076.1:75918-98481 GCA_013398155.1 Pedionomus torquatus | reverse complement strand
AAAAAAAAAAAAAAAAAAAGAAGAAAAAGACAGAAATCAACCTGAATACATTATGACAAACTAATGCAGAAAACAGCAGTATCAATATGCTTTTGAAATTTAGAGGCTCTAAAGGCCGTTCATGAGAAACTAAAGCACCTTGAGGTTTATAATCAACAAGAAGGCCTAAATATAGATACAAGAAGTTCCCACTTGGAATGAGTGAGTTAAATAGAATAATATTGGTTTTATACATACTACAATAGTTGGTAATATGTAGCACATTTTTTCCTCGGTTTTCCAGAACGGGAGATTTCCCTGATGAATAAAAACTTGCTACCTATGCTACTTTCTAATGATTTTTTAAGAAGAAACGCAAAGCTCCAGGGTATTTTTCTCACCAGGTAGCATGCAGCGATTGACCAGCCTTTGCCATGAATTTCCTAATTCAATAGCCTTCAGTAGCAATGGCATGAGACATATTCCCAGTTAATTAATTTCAAATGAGATGTGGAAGTCATATATATTCCCATAAAAAATTTGTTTGGCAATGACTGAATGGGAGATGACCTGCAGTCTCACTCGCCCACCCATCTGTAAGCACAAAGCTGCCTAAGTGGTTTTGCAGAATCAAGAATCAACCTTTTAGGTTTTATGCAGATTGATAGCCATCACGGTTACTCCTGCAGCACTTAAGAGTTAAGCAGGGGAAAGTCCTGTGCCAGGCACTGCGTAAATATGAGCAGCATCTCCTCAGGTATGGTGACACCTCTGGCTATAGTGCTGTAACAGACACCTCAGCTCACATTTAACTCCCTCTGTGACTTTGGTTTGCTTTTCTGAAGCACCTTTCCTCCCTAGCTAGAACACCTTGTCTCTAGCATTCAAACAGGATAACTAAGGTAACTCCACAGGACTCCCTCCTGGATTGTTGGCAAGGTACTATCTTGAAGTTTCAAATATAGTACACAGAATTGTCTAGGTTGGAAGGGACCTTTCAGATCATCTAGTCCAACCATTGACCTAACTCTGATAAAAAACCATCACTAAACCATGTCACTAAGCACTATGTCAGCCCATCTTTTAAATCCCCCCAGAGATGGTGCCTCAACCACTTCCCTGGGCAGCCCATTCACCCTTTCAGTGTAAAAATTTTTCCTAATATCCAATCTAAACCTCCCTGGAGCAACTTGGGGCCATTTCCTCTTGTCCTATTGCCTGTGACTTGGGGGAAGAGACCAACCCCCTCCTCTCTACACCCTCTTTTCAGGGAGTCGTAGAGAGTGAGAATGTCTACCCTCAGCCTCCTCCAGGCTGAACAACCCCAGCTCCCTCAGCCTCTCCTCATAAGACTTGCTCTCCAGACACCTCACCAGCTTCTTTGCCCTTCTCTGGACCTGCTCCAGCACCTCAATGTCTTTTTGGTGGTAAGGGCCCAAAACTGGACACAGCACTTGAGATGTGGCCTCACTAGGGCTGAGTAGAGGGGGATGATCACCTCCCGAGTCCTACTCGCCATCCTGCTCCTGGAATATAAAGGTGCTGGGAAGGTGTGACAAAAAACAGTGTCCTCTGCTTTTAAATTAATGGGATTACTTTTGAAATCTCAGCTTGACCAGCTGCACATATTGTTTCACAGGACCAATAATCCAAGGCTTTAGCACAGAACACATTCTATCACTGGGGTTAAAGAGATTTACCTTGTGAGACTCAGATACACGGCTAATTACATTACTGCTTTGCTCTGCCTCCTTCCTGCCCTCATCACACATGCAAAATGCCATCTGCCCCAGTAAATCTAACCAGCCAGATGAACTGTTCGTTTACCATTGCAATTTGTGATGAAATATGAAGCACGTATTGCATACGTACGCTCGGTATCTCATTATCCAGACATGAAAATGAGGTTAGCACCAGGCTTGCTTCTTAAAACTGCTCTACCAAGAGGGAGAGCAAAAATAATAGAGATTTAAAAATAAGCTGTCTGGCTACTAAATACCAACATAAATTAGTTACAAATTCTTCTGCCAAGAAAGCTTTTCAAATCTAGGTGACAGGAAAACAGTTGGAGCAAAACCTTTGGGAATGCTACGCTTCATCTTCACTCAAACAATTCCATTGAGCCCGTTCAGTTATAGTGCAACTCCAGCATTAATCAAATTGTGTCAGAAATTAATTTATCTTTTTATGCATAATATAACATATTAGGCTTCTATTCTGGAAAGGACTTCAAGCAAACCAGTAAGAACCATGACTGAAGCATTCATGTTGTGTTGCATGGAGATATTACATAGATAATATATATAATAAATTAATAACTGTTTTAATGCTATCTCATTCTAATGCGTATCATAGTATTTCATCCCATTCCCCTTCATCTCTAGCAGACGCGATGGACTACAGACACACTGAATAGTTCAGCATCTCTCTGAGTAAGAGTCAGTTTGACTACATCTAGTGTCATAAATAAGTGGCAATAATTAATCTGAAATCAATGAATTAAAATTACTTCAAGCTTGTTATTTTCTCACTCTAATTATGTCTTGAACTAATGAATATCTCTTGCAAGCCCAGGAAAACTAGGAAAGCTATATCGGTCTTTCAGATTTAATATCAAAGATGAAAAACTTTTGGGTATCTTATAGCAAGTTTTACTGCAAGTTAACTGTACTGACATTTTAAAACACTTGACTTGACTTGTGTGGGGCTTTGGTTGCTTCCCCAAAGTTAGAAAGCCCCTAGCCATTAGCCTTTACGGTCAGATTCAGCTGGGGTTGAAGCGGTCTCCTTCAGCAGGTAACTCAGTGTGTGTTTAAAATGTGTTTTACTGCCACACATCTACCCACCCAACAGCTCTGCTCACTCTTACTCTCTCCAGTCACAGTCACTCGGCTCTGGTTCCACTGCAGAGCAAGGTGGGAGCTCAGTAATGTTGGTGGCCCAAGAATCCATCACGCACGTTGGTTCTGCCGCGTTGCTCACCCTGTGCAGAGGACACTCGTTCAGCAGAGCAAGAAGAAAACTCACTTTGTAGGCAAAGCAGGAAGTCTCAGAGGTGAGATCTTCCCGCCACTGTATTCTACAGATGAGGAGTCTAATCCATGCATTGACTCAGGCTAGACTGTTCCTTTCCAGTTCCAGGTTCACAACATCTCCCTCAGACAGGCTTGAGCCAAAACCCTTGTACCCCAACTAAGAAAAACCCCAGCCTCGTCAGATAAGTTCTTTTAGTCAACCTGTCTCTTTGTACAATTCCCATTTTTTTTTAACCAGGAAACATCAGGCTGATTCAGCTTCCACCCTCCTGCTCCTCGCAAGAGGCCATTCTGGCCTTCTTCCCTTGGAACACAACCCCAGAGTAACATCCACCTCCCTGCCCTTCTGAAGACTCATACAAGACCACTACAGAGACAGTAAAAGGAAATTCTCTGATCAACCACTTGTTTATTCACCTGCATTATAGAAATAATAAGCAAAAACTATAGCCTTACACTATCGTCTTCTTGGACAAGAAGAAAAGGCGAGGAAGGAAGGGACCTTCCTGTTGTACCTCACCCCTGACACGCAGGATAAAGCCCTAGAACGTGTTATTCTACAATGGCTGGAAGAAATTGTTTGAATGGAGGTAAAACCCGGCAAATACATACTAAATTGCTTCAGCATTTTAACTTCTCATCTTCTAAGGCAGCCTTCCTTTTCACCCTCTTCTGCCTTCAGCATGCTGTTTCCTCTCATCCATACGATCGTCATCCAGTCCTCTGACTCTGCATTCTTTAATTACACATTGATCAAAAGCAAGAGAGATGCGTTTGTCCTACAGCACACGCAATATGACACGAGCTAAAACAGAGTAAATGCATTTCTAAGGCAGACGTGTAAAGCAAGTATTGCTCTACTCAGAGCTGAAAGGACAAGCTACTAGACCACCTAGACACCAGTCTTAGCTTATACTGGATGCAGCAAGGGACAACGTTAGAGGGGGTAGTGCCACAATACGAAGTAGGTAATGAAGAGATGAGCAGCTATGAGTAGAACTGAAGCTCCAGGAGTGGCCTCAACAGGGTGCTTTTTAACCAGAGCACAGGAGGGACTACGCACGGGGCAGCTGCTGAAGATGAGGAACCGCAGAGCAGCACCAGCTGCTGAACGAACGTGCTGCAATAACCAGAGGATGCAATGAATGACAACCCTCTGCAACCTTCCTAACAGAAAATACCACTGATCCACTGAAGAAATTAGATCAGATAATAGTAACAGTCAATTAACTTCATTCGTACATACAAAAATGTTCCCCAATTTCCAAAAAAATATGGATGAAATTATGGAAGTGCCATAAATTTAGCTTCCTCAAGGTTGTTATTAGTCAGGAAGACCAAATGGGTAATATAAGTCTTCCACAGAAAATCCTGACACCTCACAGCTTATTCCTTCAGGGCGGTCACATTTTCTGTTTAGGCACGTTCCACTGTCTATCAACACAGGCACTGTGCAAGAGCCTGGTCAGGAAAAGGTTAGAAGGAAAAAAGAAATTGCTCCAATATTGACTGTTACAGGACACCTAGAATGAAAGATTTCTCCTTTGAAAGTAATCTTTCCAGGGAGTTCCTGGGTGTACTTTGCTACAAAGAAAGTTCTGTTCCTGCCGAAGTTTTGGAAAAAAGAACAAAAAAGAGTCGCCTTTAGAAAAATCTTTGCTTAGGAGGCTGCAATAAATTTGCATATTACACAGACACAAGGTCAAGCAGAAAGTTGGGAAGAAGTATTCCACGGGGAAACAGCATTCTCTCACTTTCCGAAGGCAACAAGACTTGTGTAGCACATCGCCTGTGCCACAGCAGCTATTTTTTGCCACGTGCTTTGTTTGCAGGAACTACCTAAAGTTCTCTCTAGGCCACCATCTGGTGAGGATTTACAACAGATTACGAGTAAAGATTTAGCTTGGTGTGCTGTATGTGCTCGGCTGGTTCAGCACACTGCAGAGACACAGCAACTCCTTGATAGCGTGGGTTGTGCAGACATATTGGACTTGTAACTTTGATCAAAATAGTAAATATTTAGACTGTACAAACAACAGGAATCTTCCTGCTCCTCAGAAGTTGCTGTAAACTGAGCAAAGCACAGAAAATCCTCTCTTATATTGCAAAACTTGAATTATTGGAAATATGAACACAGATAATTGGGAATGATATGCTGGAGCCCTGCTGGTGCCAGCTGTTAGTTACCTCAGTGACTGGTGTTCTGGCAGCCTCGCCGAGATTCCTCAGAATTCCCTCTATATGTTTTCCCATTTCACAGAATCATAGAATGGTTCATGTTGGAAGGGACCTTAAAGATCATGGAGTTCCAGCCCCCCTGCCATGGGCAGGGACACCTCCCACCAGACCAGGTTGCTCAAAGCCCCATCCAGCCTGGCCTTCAACACCTCAAGGTGGACACTTCAAGGGATGGGGCAGCCACAGCTCCTCTGGGCAACCTGTTCCAGTGCCTCACCACCTTCACAGGAAAGAATTTCTTCCTAATAGCTAATCTAAATCTCTCCTCTTCCAATTTAAAACCGTTACTCCTTGTCCTGTCACTACACTTCCTGACATTTCTGCATGGGATACAGTTTTCCACGTACATTCAATAACTGGGGCACATGTATTGGTTCAAAGTACTACAGAGATCACTGCTTCCATCAAAAATCAAAGCAAAAGTAAAGGTCAATCCTGTGAAGGAAGTTAATTAGGCCTCAAATTTGTATTTCTGTACAAGTACACCCAGCCATCTTTCAGCTGATTTAAACAGCCAAGGCAATATTTAGTAAGAATATTCACATTCACAGCTGTAATCGCTGTTCAAAGTTCACGAAAATAAAACAATTTGCATATTTTTAGAGAAAAGAAGATCTTGGCTAAGTTAGGATGCAATACAGGTCTTAATTTAATCACAGAACTGTTTTAAGATAGAAGAAATATACCTGCATATTGCAAAAGAGCATTAAAGCTGTTTTGTGGGTTTCTTTTCTGTAACTGGTAGGCTTATACTAAGGTGTATATATCGATAGATCACTCAGCTTAAACTGCAATAGCTGACATCCGTGGCAGCTGGTTTCCGTTCTAACAAGATAACTTGCTCACGGAAAAGGAAGAAATACTCAAATAGTTGTAATGCCAATCTGTAAAGATTTACTACTGTTAAAAGGATGACAAACCCTACTAAAACTAATAACTATATATTTATTTTGCTCCAGCAACTTTTGAATACTGCATATTCACTTAGGAAAGAACATCACCTTTGTTAAGATATAAAATTATACTAAGTATTTCGAGAAATAAAAAAAAAAGTGAGAAAAAGGGAGAGGAAAAAAATTCTAGTTCTCATAATTTTCAATGTAATTAAACATTGAATATGAGGACTGTAAAGAGATTTGCTGCAAAGGTCTGTCAAATTCTTATTCCTTTAGCTGACATCATTTCAGAAAAAGTCATCATTTAACAAGACCTAGGAGTTTGTTGGTTTGTAAACAACAACCCAAGCAAATTGTCAAAGCAAAAAATGAGAGGGCTAAGCTACCATTATCTAATTATGGTCTGTAACAAAGAAAAGAGAAAGATAAATGACTGCTTTTCTGATTACAGGCAGTACCCGGACAGTATCTCACATGATTAACTCAAAACATTTCCTAACAGCCAAGATGACAAAGGAATCGAGAGGTCCCTTTAATGAAAACATTTGTGAAAACATTGTCCCAGTAAATTCAGTGACATCCTCCTCTCTCCCCCCATCAGTTCCATGAATTAAAAGTTAAAAAATAAAGGGAGGCTCAACACTATGAGGATAGATAAGCTTGTAAAAATTAAATGGAAGGGAATGATGGACAGGAGGGGAAAATCATGAGCCTCAGCAGAGTGGCCTGAAAAACTGTAAGGACTCTGTAGTCACATTATTTTCAAAGAGGTTCATACATGTTTGATGTTACCAGAGAAGGTGGCTGATTCCACCCCATGTCTCACCATACAAGATGCTGCAGGTATACTCTGCAAGTCTCAAATAAGCTCTCATGCTTTTAATGGGTTAGATTTCCTGTTAGCCAAGGGAGGGATGCAACAAACTGCCTTCTTCACTATGCCTTCTTAGACTATGACTGTGCACTGTCATCTGAAAGGCAAAACTTGGGCTTTGATCAAGTTGATGTCCAAGTCGCTTATCGCTTTGTTATGAGATACAGAATCAAGAATTTTCATTGTTGGAAGGGACCTCTGAGATCACGGAGTTCACTGACACACACAACAAAAAAAGCCAACACTGCCCCCACACACACAGACACACACAAAAAACCCAAAAAACCAAACCCAACAAAACAAATCGCCCAATCCAACAACCTCAGCCTCTAGAGCAGGCCCTGAAGTGCCACATCTACATCCTTCTTAAACACCTCCAGGGATGGTGACTCCATCACCTCCCTGGACAGGCCCTTCCAGAGCCTGACCACCCTCTCAGTGACTTAATTCCTCTTAATACCTAATCTAAACCTCCCCCACTGCAACTTCAGACCATTTCCTCTGGTCCTGTCATTATTCACCTGGGAGAAGAGGCCAGCACCCACCTCTCTACAACCTCTTTTCAGGGCGTTGTAGAGGTCAACGAGGTCTTCTTTCAACCTCCTCTTCTCCAAACTAAACATGCCCAGTTCCCTCAGCCTCTCCTCATATGACTTGTTCTCCAGACCCCTCACCAGCTTGGTGGCTCTCCTCTGGACACACTCCAACACTTCAATGTCCTTCTTGTAGTGAGGGGCCCAGAACATACTAAATGGAATGGTTAATCTTTTAAAGAAGTTAAAAATGAACGCATGGAGAGGTTAATCCAGTGTTTTAATGTAACTGCACACAGACACCTCGCTACCAATATACTAGTGTTACCACCCGCACCATCAATACAGATACCACACAGCAGCACTAATTATCTAGATTGTACCATGTCCTAAAGATGAACCTTAGACAAACAGAAGAGGGTCAGGATGGGCTCAAGCACTCTCCTGGCATCGCCCGTGCTGTAACTAGCAAGTTTCCTCAGCCAACTCAGCACCTTGCCCAGAAAATGCCCAACCCACTTGGCCAGGAAACCTTCCCAACAGACAGAAAGGACATAGCTGTCTAATTGGGTTTGGGAAATATGAGCCGAGTCTCAATATCACACAACTGCAGGGACATTTCATTCATTTTTACAATCGAGCCTCCACCAGGTACTGCTGCTGGAGGTGCCTCCAGCCCGTTGCCACAGCCCTCTGTGGCAACCCCACTTCTGAGAGTAACCCACCTCCCTCAAACTCTGCTGGAGGTTCATTTTCATTAGTTTCTCCCCTCTGCCCTAGCAGTGTTGGAATCAGGAAGCTGGATTGTCATTTTCCAATTGCTGTCAAGGCAATATTTTTTTTTTTCTCCCAGGCACAGCTGGCAGGCGGCATTAAACCAGATCAGGGCAAGCAATCGAGGGTACTGTAGAGAAAGGATTCCAGATGAGCGTATAATGTAAGATTTTCAGATGATCAGCTACACTATACTGATTAAAAAATGACTTGCATATTTTCCACATAATAGATTCTGCAAAATAGATTCCTTTTTTATGCAGTCCAAAAGAAGCGGGCAGGAAGACATCAGAGAAGCGTTAATGTCTGCAACTGTAGTTTTCTGTGGTAACCCCGAGTACATAATCTGTATTAAGCCTCCCCTCCCTAAAATCCCTGTCTCCTCCCTGCAGACAAAAAATCCTTTTGACAAGCAATCTGTTAGAGAGCCTGCAGTTTGGAACAGTTTAGGGAAAAAGCAATTACTCTTGAGGCCCACAAAAATAAAAAAAAAAAACAAAACAAAACAACTGCTTCAGAAACATTCTCAGGAGTGTTCCTTGTTTAGGTGAGTATGGCATCAAGTGGAGCATCTCTTAACTTCCCAGCATGAAATAAGCAACCGTTTTTTTTAACGCTATTCCCTTAGATGTACGCAAGCGGGCAGAGAAAAAAAGAGGCTAATTTATCTTAGATCTTCCGGCTGCTCCAATGTATACACCGTATCACCAAGCAAAGGAGCATTTTACATCCCCCTTCTTACCCCAGTTCTACCCGAATTAGACCGCCACTACTTGCTTGTCACTACTTTTTGATATATACACCTCAGTACTGCTCTAAATCCACATCACAGCTCCAGCCACCGTGCTGGGAAGACAGTTGCAGGGATGTGGTGAAGGCACTGACTCTCCAGCTTGCTCAAATTGTCATTTCACAACAGAGCTTAGCCAATCTACCAGCGAATTTACTAAAGAGCAGGTCTTGCTCTTCTTCCTTTCTTCTCAGTTCCCCCCCTGGCAGCTGCATCTGTGCTCCCAACCCAGCTCCAGGATGCGAGCTTTAAGAAAATCAACCCCTACACACGGCGTCAAACGCAAGCCCCAGAAAAAGAAAAAAAAAAGAGGAAAAAAAAAAAAGTCTATCCCATCAGTTCAGTTTCACACCCAAACTAAAACCAAGATTTCAGGCAACTGGAAGCAGGATGCTGCAATTTCAGGTTTCATAAAAGGTCGTGATGGCTTGGGGTACCCCAGCACTATCTTATGTCACCAAACTGTAGCATCTGCACGTAAGTCAGAGCCCTGGCGCAATGGATGTGGCTGGCGTTCCAGGAAAAAAAGCTCAAGTTTAAAAACAAAAAAGCATTACCAGCTACGTGTAGTTGAGTTTAGCTCCAGGCAGGGCTGCAACGTCCAGGCACATGCATTTTTTTTGTGTTTTGTAGGGGAGCTGTGGAAGATTTATGAACAGCAGGAAGCAAAACTCAAGTAGAAATGGAGCACCGAGAAGTAAATAGTTACAAAAGCAAAGAAGTTAGATTTACACCAAAAAAAAACCCCCACAATTCTGACTTACTGAGATTTTACTTGGGGGGGTGATAAAGTGATTATTTTCTTTAGAACTTCACATCCTACACAGCTAATCTATTTAAAAAAAAAAAAAAAAAAGAGCTCAAATCAATATTCTAAGAGCTTAATCAAACCTACCCCCAACAGCAGGGTTTTGCACATGCATGTTCTATTACAGCTGTGCTAGCTAGAGATACACACTGTTTATTTCCACATCAGGTTACATGATTATTTTTTTTTTTTCATGTTAAAATGTTTTAATTGCTGAATACACTCACATGGGAGATTAATCGCAGAGGTAGGGAACACAAGACGAACTTGCTAAACTCCATAATCGCCAGCTGCTTTAAAGGTGACCAAGTAAGAAAAAGGAAAGACCAGAAGGGGTCAGAAACAGGACTTTGCATTAAAATAGTCAAGTTCTGATCCTCAATCTTATGCTGAGGCTGTTTAACAAGTGAGACTCCACAAAAAGAAGACATTGAGAGGGGTAGTGCAGGTCTAAAAACCAGATTGCTGTTGTTCCCCACAGGCAAACAGTACATTTAACTCTTCATAGTACGTTTTTGCCTAGGATGTACCTGTGATTTTTGAGGTTAAAGTTTAATTCCTGCTTCAGCGGAAACAGGGTGATGCTGAATAAAAAGCAGAAGTTGGAACAAAGCAGCTGTAACAGTGTGAGTGGTACAGTTGTCCTGCAGCATGGCCAGGCAGAGCCAAGCAAGGTAAAAAGACTTGTAAGGTTTTGTTTTATTTTACCTAAAAAAAACCCAAACCGGAGCAGATTTAGTCCCTGCTTGGTTCCTTTCCGAACTCTTCACATTTTTCTTACAAGACACAAGCTGTGACGCCAAAGACTTGTTGTGCACATCCTGCTGGCAAGTGGAATCTCAGATTAACATCATCTTACTGGAACTAACAACTGGTTTCCATGGGAACAAAGACAAAACCCCAATAAGATATTCAGGGCGGCCAGAGGATCATACAGACCATGCCCCATCTGCACCAAGTTCCCACCTGAAGGTCTCCAACACAACAGGTGACACGCACCGTGTCACAACCATCAAGTCATTTTAACTTCATTAATAAATTAACAATTATTTTTTTTTTTGGTAGATGTTTAAGTGTCAATTTTAAGTGACAGAAGCAACTCTTAGCTCATCTGTTTATTGTAAAGCGGGGCTATTAACAGGAAGGAATAACGATGCTCTGTCCTGCCGTCCTCAACAAAAGGAGTAGTAGCACCATCATCTCCATTTCACAGATGGAGAAGCCAAGGCACAGCATGATTAGAGACCTACTGGCCCCCGGCAGCAAACCAGTGACCAAACACAGTCTCTTCCACTCCAGTGTATCATTAACTCAAAAGCAGAGGCTACTTCCCTGAACAACAGTTTCTGCTTGGCAGTAAATTCACTCCCATTCACACCAGCACATCACCTAGCGAGAACAAAAGTATTTGACCAGTAGAGCCAAGAGCAGAATCTATATACACGCATTGAAGCACTGCAATCAGATATCCTAATTCACTTTTTTTTTTATGTACTACTTTATTGCCATATCCAAAGAGTACAGTGCTGGTCTTACAGATTCAGCAATTTATGAAAAAAAAAAACAAACACAAAAAAACACCCCAAAAAAAACAAAACCCAACCAAACAACAAAAACTTTGGCAGTTTCAGTCCCTTGCTCTGGTTCTGTAACCAGTCTTTATGTGGGCTCTATATTTACTGCCATTAATAACTTACCTATTAAATCTAAACTTAGCTGAAGTTGCATGTCCACAAACCAGATGGCAGGAATAAATCTAGAAGGGAGTAATTACTCACTTTGATTTTACCCCTCAAACAAACTTAGGAAATATTTCTCGACTGATTTTTTTTTTCTGCAAATGAAGCGACCCCTTTCAACTTTCAAGTAACATATAAGAACATTTAAATAAATGTTCAGACTTAGCAGCATGCATATACTTTAAGAACAGTGCTACCCAAAGACTCTGACATTCTTCATACTTTGGTTCATCAGACTTTCTTCC
Source organism: Pedionomus torquatus (assembly GCA_013398155.1). NCBI lineage: Eukaryota > Metazoa > Chordata > Aves > Charadriiformes > Pedionomidae > Pedionomus > Pedionomus torquatus. The sequence goes on along the minus strand of VZRU01000076.1, from coordinate 86,570 downwards.
TGTCCTGGCTTCAGCTGGGACAGAATTAATTTTCCTGCCAGGCTGCTGTGTTTTGGATATGGTATGAAAACAATGTTGATAACACATCGTGGTTTAGCTGTTGCTAAGTAATGCTTATAGTAAGTCAAGGACTTTTTCAACTTCCCATAAAAGCTGCAAGGAAGCATAGACAGGACAAGGTGGCCAAAGGAATATTCCATACCATAGATGTCATACTCAATAGGTAAGTGGGAGTTGACCAGGTATAGGAGGAATTCACCATCACTGCTGGGGAGGGCTGATCATTGGGGAGCAAGAGAAATTCTATTGCATCACTTGTTTTGTATATTCTTTTACCATTATTAGTATTTTCTCTTCCATTAATCTTTTATTAACTTGTATTTATCTCAACCTATGATACTTTCTTTTTTTCCCCTCTGAATTCCTTCCCCTATCCCACTGGGAGGGGAACAGCTGTGTGGTCCTGGCTACTGGTTAAGGTTCAACTCTGACACTTCCTAAAAGGCATCCTTGGGACGGCAGGAGTGTGAATGCTCTACTGTAACATTCAGCTCCCTCACAGCACTACTGCAAGCACAAGAATGATTTGCAAAGGCAGGAATATCCACATGCAATTAGACAATCCTTTTTTTCCTCCAAGGTGGGAGCACCAAAAGTAGATTGGAAAAACAAGTATTAGGAAAAAAAAAATAAAATAAAGACTACTAAGATCAAAGGTCTAAGCATCTGATGCCAAATGCTGCACATGAATTGCACTTCTCCTCTATGTTATGATTATATGTAATACACTGGGGCATCAACCTGGAGCTAACTCTTCTAAAGAACCAGCCCAATCAGAATGATGAAGTTTTGAGCTAGAAACATCAAAAGGCTTCCTCTCTGTGCCCGTTTGTGATTATGTTTATTTTCATCTCCAAATCAGAATTAACTCTATTTCAAGTTTGCAGTTGGAAAAGAAAAAAAAAAAGGCATTTTGAATATGTAACTACACCATCAATGCACTGAATGTGAAAATAGAGCAGCATATGGCAAAAGAGATTATGGGGATTAACCAATTAATTGGTATGACTCAAACAGACATGATCCGTCAAATCTGTATTTTGCAGTGAGGTACATGGGGGTATGGGAAAAGGGCTTCACCTAATGCGAATAATGGAAGCCAAACTTCTAAAAATGACTGATTTGGCAAAAAGTGTCTCTAAGGAAGGAAGGAGAGGTACGACATGTTCAAAGCTCACAAGTTAAGAACAAGTGATTTATTTCTGGATGTCTCCTTTCTCTTTAATGCTGGATTCCATAACACATACTTGATGCAAAACTTACAAGAAGTCGCCCCACAGGACTAAAAGCTTGATCGTAAATTCTATACTCAATAATTATTTGTGTGCTTAGGACACGTGATGTTAAGTTTGACATACAAGGCTACAGACCAAACTCCTGCTAATATAAAGACACAGGGAACATCTCGCCGAAACCAAATTTCCTCAATTGTCAAGAGAATCTAATATTCAAGCAGGGGTTTAGGCAGGACAAAGGGCCTGTTTCTAAGAGTTGAACGCAGATGACAATCCTAACATATCACCTCTCACAGGGAGGCAAACAGCTCATCTGCTTGTTTAATGGAAGGAAAGAGGTCACAAAAGCAGAGGTATATATATGGAAACAGTTCCTCCAAAAGGTGACACAACCATCAGCTTCATGCAAATCGCCCTTCATTACAGCTTCTGTAAGACCTGCTCAGAAGACAGCCCCTGCAGGGAACACGCCAGCTTTTTGCTCTCCAGGTTAAGACCTGGGACTCCAGCACTCGTCTGAGTCGAATTCATTCATTCAAGTTCATTTGAGCTCATTCTTTTAGAGGTATTGAAGAGGTGTCAAAAATACAAGCAGGTAATAGTTCGCAGGTATCATACAGGCAGGCAAACAAAGAATTTATTTAAGAATTTAAACTACTAAAGGTTTTAAAATATAAATTGAAAGATGTACTCCGGAATAATATAAACATCTTCTATACACAATTACAGCTAAATGGCCAGAAGGAATCAATAACAAACCAAAGCCATTTTTAGATTTTATAAATGCTTCACCTCAATATAAATTTAAATGCAAATCTTGTACAGACACATTAGCATTTTATTTTGAGAACTAGATGAAAGAAAAAGCATGTTGGGAAGTTGATACAGCTACCACATCCACAAACACAGTTCCCCAAAATACCTTTACAACACAACGCCAATAAGAACACTTTTCTCTCATACCTTAAGTTTTCCTCTAGAAGAAGGGACAACTTAGTAGGAAAGAAATAGGAAAAAAAGGAAACCCAGTCTCCAGTGTGAACTTCAGCTTGCCAAGGAACAAGAGGTTACATGTGGTCATGTAATGGAACTGCCCTTATATAAAACTTGACTGTAGATGCACAAACATGGAAATGCATGACATTTATTTCTAGCTGCTACATTTCCATTTCCTAGGCGAAATCTCACAGCATTACAATTACCTGACTGTTTATCATAATATGCAAATCTCAGAGCTGTCTCTTACAGATTTAATATTAAACACAAAGTAGTTTATGCTTTAGTCCTATATCCCATGCTTCTGGGCATACATCAGAAAAAGTTTCAGTTAAGAAAATAAAAAAAGCCTCAAATGCACCAGTGACAGCTCTGAGATATGTAAGCAGAGTCCTGCAACATGTCATTTTAACTAACAACCCCCTACACACACTACACTTAACAGAAAAAATGTTAGTTCATATGCAACTGTACACATCTGCAGGACATAACACGTGCCACTAACAAAGCCTTTCATATCATTCGGTTCCAGATGATGGCCTTGGTATCTACGACAGGATGAATGCATCACTAACAAATATTGATGGGGGCAAGGGATGGGAGAGAGAAAAAGATGTGTATCTACTTACCTTGAGGAAAAGAATTTGGCTGCACTAAGTACAGGAATGCATGTACTATTTTAAACAAAATCCCTATTGGCCCAGGTTCATGGTATGCACCTGTATCATACGTCTTGGCTGGTACAAATCCAAAATCCAGAGTCCCAGGAGGTGGTTTGTATATAGGCTGCACCTCTGAAATAGTACTTCCACAGAAGAGCAGCAGCAGCAAACAGAGTTCCACAGCCATAGCTAGCAGTATTCATAAAATTGGAGGTAGAGAGAATTGTCCCACCAAGTCTAGAAGTCTTCAATACATTCACTTAGGGGCTAGCTTTCTAGCCAGGAGCACACTGGTGCACCCTCACACCTTTGATTCTTTAACGTATTCCTCCTTCACAGTGGTACAGAAGCCTCTTGTGGAAATGACTCAGCGCACCATCTCTGGCGAAAAAAAAAACGAGAAAGAGCTCATTAAGGTGTGTGCAAGCAAACTGGAAAATGAAAAGAAAGTGAATAGAAAGATAACCCGCTGTCTTCTGTGGATATTGAATATACCCATAATTGTAAAAGCAAGCCAGATATGAAAGAAAAAAAAAAAAAATAAAATAAAAGAAGACTGAAATTTGTGAATAATAAGGTCTACTACATACAATGTACTTGAAAGAGTGGAGAAAAAACAATTATGTGTAGTTCCAGGTCAGTGAGTTTTCAAAAACAAACGAATCAGAGCATTGGGACAGCTCCAAGGGAAACAGAACTAACGGAACAGTGTATGAGTTGCACTTCTGACTGAGTACAATATGTCATGTCACAACAGTTACACAATGCATTTAATCAGCCACCTGATGTTACTGTAGTTGATGGCAATTATTACAAGTCACATCCTGTAGCTTCCTTAATCTCAACCTTTCAGTAAAACCTTCCTGATGCCAGCTACTCCTAATCTTGCTCCAAGAAGGAGGAAAGAAATTATTCATCACTGAAAAGTTAACACAAAAAAAACCCAACCAAACAAACAATAAAACTTCATAGGGGACAATGGGTGTCAGTAATTACTTTCTATTAACTCCAACTATCCCAAGGCTGTCCTCAGGACTGCAGAAGTCAACTCAACAATTATTATTCATAGCTTGCTGAAGCCGACTGATGTTAAGATGCCTTTCAACGCTTACACACGTTTAAGAACATTCTCAATCTACAAAATGACAGCAGTTTCATCAACCACCGCTTAAGAAATGTACAGTGAAACACAGGCACACACACAGGGCTTCCAACAAAACACCTTCATCTACCTGGGGGTAGGTCAGACTCCTTCACTCCAGCATGGGCCACAGTGGCCTCCAAGGAAACAGACCAAAACCAGCAAATAAAAGGCAACAGAAAAACTTCTACCCGCTTCTGACTTCGGAAGTCACACGCACAGTGTGCCAGCAAACATCACACTGACTTTACCACCCACCAGACTGGGTTATCTTTGAAACGTCTTCGGTGATCTACACCAGAGTGCCACTGGTGGGGAAGCCTGGGGCAAAGCATCCACTTCAAACTGGGGTGCAATCCAGCACAAACTGCCCTTGCTCAGCACCATTGGGGCTCTGTTGCTTTTTTCAGCAGCACTATCTATACAGACACGTTGTTAATCTCCGGCTTGGTGTTCAGACCATTCACTTACAAGAATGACAGCAAAGTAACACAAGTATCTCATAGAATCATAGAATGGTTGAGTTGGAAGGCACCTTGAAGATCATCAAGTTCCGACCCCCCTGCCATGGGCAGGGACACCTCCCACCAGACCAGGTTGCTCAAAGCCCCATCCAGCCTGGCCTTGAACACTCCCAGGGATGGGGCAGCCACAGCTTCCCTGGGCAACCTGTTCCAGTGCCTCACCACCCTCACAGGAAAGAATTTCTTCCTAACATCTAATCTAAATCTCCCCTTTTCTACTTTAAAACCACTACCCCTTGTCCTATCACTACACTTCCCGACCAAGAGTCCCTCTCCAGCTCTCCTGTAGCTCCCTTCAGATACTGGAAGGCTGAGATAAGGTCTCCCTGGAGCCTTCTCTTCTCCAGGCTGAACAGCCCCAGCTCCCTCAGCCTGTCCTCACATGAGAGGTGCTCCATCCCTCTAATCATCTTCATGGCCCTCTGCTGGACCCATTCCTACAGTTCCATGTCCTTTCTATGTTGAGGACCCCAGAGCTGGACACAGCTCATGGCCTCTGTCAGCCCAATCCTGCACCAATACCTTGACTTCCAAGGTGCTTCCAGGTCAAAGAGACGCTGAAGGCAAAAGACTTAAAAATTGGTACCGAGATGAGACTTAAGCGTCTCCCTTGCTTTACAGTCTCCAGCAAGACACAGGCTACCCTTCTCAAAACCGCTACTGACTTGCAAGAAGCAATATTGCAGGCTTGTTTAGTAGTCTGTGCTACATTGAAAGCATAGACCAAGACCAAGAAAAATAAGGAACGAAGGAATACAAGACCAGATCAAAGAACTAGAGACAGTTTTGTTTCCCTGAAGTCCAACCAAGTTAAGATTAGCCACTTATGGCTACTGAAACCCAAGAAAAATTAGCAGTAATAATGCTACAAATACCAGAATTATACAAGCCTTATTCAAAAAGGCGATGTTAGCAACCACTCTGAAATACGACATTCAACACAGGAATACAAGACCTTAGAAGACATCAAACCATGAGTATTTTTCCTATTCAGCAAAGCATGTTTTGTTAAAGAATAATGAAAGGGGGGGAAAAAGTCCAGTATTATTTTTCCTCCTTTAATTTTTTCTTGGGCTGAAGAAAACTAGTCTCAAAAGATATTTTTCAGTGGAATTTTTCTTTTATGCACCTATTACTCCAGGGCTGAATGTAGAAATGGTCAGAAATGGAAAATTGCTTAGGCTGCAGTTTCTTAACAATTCTACAGGTCAAAATATCAAAAGGCCAGAACTATGTGAAGGGGAAAAAAAATATGTATTTTGCCTTAATGATAAAACCGTGAAGATTGTGCAAGCTTGATACAATGCAGTCCAACTTGTTTTTTCTTTAAAAAAATAAATGCAAACACTTTTTCTAAGTAGATTTCAGTTTTTCTGGAGTTTCCTCAAGCAGTTGCAATAATTCAATGTCAGGAGAAAAAGCTCCCACGTGGTGACTGAGCCTTGATTCCAAGAATTAAGGAAACAGGTAAATAAAAGCATACAATACAGGTAAACGTCATGTGTGTTTGTGAAAGATGAAATGGAGAGGAAGACCACCTCCCTAACTGATGTCTTAAGGCAAAGCTAGAGGACAGGGAACGTTCTCTGTAGCACTTTCTGCTCTACTAGAGTGAGGGCAGAAGAAATGAAAGTGCATACAACGTCCTTTTTCGGTCAGATTTCAGGTTAAGGGCAATTTGAAGTGTATCTAAGTATACAAGTAGGCAAATAATAGGAAAATAACCCCTATGCCTGCTGGCAACGTGAAGTCATGTATTAACCAAAACAGCGTTTGGCAGCTGTAAGGCAAGGACGTTATTGAAACTGCAAGGACACTACCTGTCCTGCAGGTACAAACACCACCCTGCGAAGTGGAGACTCATAACCACCTCTCCATTCCAAAGGCACTACTGACATCCCCAACTCTACATCCTTTTCAGACAAGCTTTCATAAAGTTCAGAACTTTTCAGTAAAGCGGGTGGGCTTCTTGCAAATCAAAGAATCTGCAAAATTCTGAACATAACCTCTTCCTCTCCCTTTGTTGGCAAATATACCACAATAAACACGGTACGTATAACCTCGCTGGGCAATTCCTCCAGGCTGACACCATGTCTTCTCTGTTCTGCATCATATATTGTCAAGGTTACATTAACAAGGATCAGGAACTCGCAGAAACACTATTAAACCTGTAACTCAGGATACCTCTGAGCATTTCATATGCATTCAACCTACGGAAAAATAACACAGATGTAAAAAAGGTTCCAGCAGTTATCCTTATCTTGGTATCTAGAAGCAATTTAGGTGGGAGCAAGCATGCTAGTAGTTAAATAAACTAGACAAACAGCATTAAAAAGGAAAAAAATCTATCCATGATATTTTTTTATGGTGAGAACTGCAAGCGTGACATAGGCAGGAGTGACACACATAAAGGGAATTACAAAGCAGTTCATGGCACTCTTCATTGCAGCATGTGGCCATCTCATTTCCTCGGAAGCAGCGTGGCACCGCTGCAGTCAGCGAGCTACAGGGGCTGCCAGTACAACTCCCCCCGGAGTTCAAGTAAATAGTGAGTGAAAAGAAGCTGTGGGAACCTTTGAAGTGCTTACACTGATTATCAAATATGATACCCATTTCAATACTATGTTTCGATTAAAAAACGAAACAAAACACAAACCCTGTTAAGAACTTTATATCATAGATTCCTAGCATAGTTTGGGTTGGAAGTGACCTTTAAAGGTCATCTAGTCAAACCCCCCAGCAAAGAGCAGGGACATCTTCAAGTAGATCAAGTTGCTCAAAGCCCTGTCCAACCTGACCCAGAATGTTTCCAGACACGGGGCATCTACCACCTTTCTGGGCAACCTGTGCCACTATATCACCACCCTCAGTATAAAAAACCCTTCCATTATATCTAGTTTAAATTTCCCCTCTTGTAGTTTAAAGCCATTTACCCTTGTCTTATCACAATGGACCCTGCTAAAAAGTTTGTCCCCATCTTTCCTGTAGGCCCCCTTAAAGTACTGAAATGCTGCTATAAGGTCTCCCTGGAGCATACTCTTCTCCAGAATGAACAAACCCAACTCTCTCAGCCTGTCCTAACAGTATTGATATCAGGCCTTGCTCCAGCTCAGTTGCAGGACCCTGTGCTTGGCCTTGTTGAACCTCATGAGGTTCATACAAGCCCACTTCTTGAGCCTGTCCAGGTCCCTTCAGATGGCACCCTGTCCTTCAGGTGTGTCAAGTGCACCATTTGCTTGGTGTTGTTCACAAACTTGTTGAAGGTGCACTCAATCCCACTGTGTCATTGATGAAGATACTGAACAGTACTGATCCCAATATGGACCCCTGAGAGACACCACTTGTCACCAATCTCCATCTGGACATTGAGCCATTGACCACTCCATTCTGGATGTGACCATCCAACCAATTCCTCATCCACCAAACAGCCCGCCCATCAAATCCATCTCTCCCCAATTTAGAGAAAAGGATGTTGTGGGGGACTGTGTCAAAGGCATTACACAAGTCCAGATAGATGATATCTGTACCCCTCCACTAGTCCGCTGATGTAGTCATTCCATCATAGAAGGCCACTAGGTCGGTCTGGCAGATCTTGTCCTTAGTGAAGCCACGCTAGCTGTCTCACATCACTTGCCTGTCCTCCATATGGCTTAGCATACCTTCAAGGAGGACCTGTTTCATGATCTTCCCAGCCACGGAGGTGAGGCTGACAGGTCAGTAGTTCCCAGGGTCCTCCTTTCTACTCTTTTTTGAAATGGATGCAACGTTTCCCTTTTTCCAGTCACTGGGGTCTTCACCTTGACTACCACAAGAATTCAAGTATCATGGAGAGTGGCTTAGCAACTGCAACAGCCCATTCCCTCAGGACTCTGAGAATGCACCTCATCAGGTCCCATAGACTTCTGTATGTTCAGGTTCCTCACATGGTCACAAACTTTATCTTCTTACAGTGGGAGTCCCTGCCTTGTGGTCCACCCACTCAAGAGGTGTGGGGAGAGAGGTTGCCAGTGAAGACTGAAGCAAAGGACATTGCTGAGTACCTCAGCCTTCTCTTAGTCCAATGTTACGAGTTTGCCAGTCTACATTTTCTTTGACCTCCCTTTTCTGGCTGACATATAATAATGAAAGCATTTATTTTCTTGTGTGGTTTGCAAGTATCCACCTTTAAAAGACTAGAGCCTTTGCTTTTTATTCTGCAGTTGTCACTAACATTCTACACACACAAGTCACTAAACATAATTACTGGGGTTTTAACCACCATCTGTGGAGATCACCCCCATTTACCAAGTACACTGCAGTATTATCATCTCTCTGGTATATGTTACTTATTATTAAAAATATGGTGATATTTTCCAAAATTAATAAACCTTCAGCAACACCACACTAAGTTTAAAAAGGGGGAGAGGATTCAGAGTGAGAGATGCGGAAATTCAGCGACTGCTTCCACGACACATCAACTCTAAACAGCAGAGCTCAGAAACAGCATGATGTCCAGCTCTTTTGTTTCAACGGGACTGGCCTCCTGTTTAACACCGCCAGCCATGCAAATACAAGGCTGCAGTGCAGTGATGCAACGATGATTAACCCTGTGAACTGAAATTCAATCAACCAGGGGCTAGATTGCTAAAGCTCAGTGTGGGAGCCTGCTGGCAGCGAACCACGACGAGATGGTGGAAGATGCAGTTGTCCGTAGGAAGCCCACACAAAGGATCTGGCTACATTTGTGACAATTTTTAACCAGGCATTTGAAAATCCAAGCCCATAATCCTCTTCAAGTGAGGTTGCTCCCATAAGAGCAACAACCAGAAGGGTGAAGTGCATCAAACCAGCCACAAAAAAGAGAGATACAGGTAGACTATGACTCCCAAGCATTTAGACTATGGCTCCTAAGTATTTAGAAAATGACCCGCAACCCTCAAACAACAACTTCTCATGCAAGAGACATAATACAACAAGCCAAGCTGGATGCTGGCAAGTGAAAAAGGTACAGTTTTCTGGTACAAAACCTGCCCTAAGCCTACCAACAATTACAACCTGTTGCCATAGGAGGAGTAGGAAGCAAATGAACCTAGTAAGCACTACAGACTGCAGAACAGTCTGGCAGCACCATCAGAAGGTCAACAGATAGAATCTTCCACACCAGGTTGCCTCAGTACCCATCTGACATGCTTGTTATAGGATCAAAATGAGTAAGAGCTCAAGTCAGGGAAAAAATGGATATTCAGAACCTGGTGCACTCTGAGCCGCTACTTAATAATTTGAAAAGAAACAAACAAAAAAAAAGGCAACACCAAAAAATCCCGCTGTTTTGCAAGTTACAGCCATTTGCAAACAGCAGCAGAAACAGACCTGTAAAAAGTCCAAGTGAGATATCCTCCCCAGAACATCAGTGGGTCTTATGTTTAGCTGCCTGCCTAAGTGTTACAGTTATTCTCACACACAGAACCCAATAAATAAACAAACAAACAAACCAATATTTAACCGGATTTTAAGTGGTGCATTTCCCCTCGCGTTCATAGCCTATTTCTGGTGAGCACTTTCCAGCATCATACAGAAAACTGTAAAACGCAGCAAAGTCAGCCCATCAACTGCTAGTTTTCTGGTGAACTGATGAGGGCTGAGGCCATGACCCGTTACCAAGGTACCGGGACAACAAGACCACCCGCTGTACTGCCCCTGGCACCTGAGACCGAGTCTTTCCTTCCTCTACTAAACCTGCAGGGACCTCTTTCCCTCTTCCTCGCTGCTTCGTCCTTCATCTGCAAACCGCACAGGGTAGCACGGGCACCGCAGCTCTCTCTGCCTTTGCTGGAATTACCGACCGGCTCGGTAAGTTCCTGCAGTTCCTCCCTCGCATGTGTGAGCAGAGGAAGGCACAGCCTGTCTTTTTCCCACCACGACCTCCCGTTCTTCCCTCTCCGCCCCCCTCCCCGGCTCCCGGGTGAGGTCCCCAGCCCGCAGCAGAGCTCACCCCTGCCGAGAAAAAGGGTTTGTCCCCCCCCGAGGTGGGCTGGAGGGACGTGCCCAGGTACAT
>VZRU01000076.1:53730-68786 GCA_013398155.1 Pedionomus torquatus | reverse complement strand
CTTCCCTTCCCTTCCCTTCCCTTCCCTTTCCTTCCCTTTTTTTGTCAAATAAGATGTTTACAGAATTTTATGGAGGACATTGGCTTTTTCCCCCTGCTGGTCTCCAGACTGGTGTGGTTCAAGGGATAGCAAGGCCTGGGGTGCAGGTTGTTCACTTGAGCACGTCCCACAGTCTGAACCCTTCGGCCTGAGGATGGAAGCCCACACAGGCACAGAAAAAAAGAGACATTTCACACATAATCTGGGCAAAAGAAAGACCAACCTTCATCATCATACTTACTCATCATCTGCTTTCATTAAAGGGACTGCAGCACTCTTTGGTCTCCACTGCGTCCAGTGAAGAAGAGTTACCAAGCGTTGGAATGGACTGCGCAGGGAAGTGGCTGAGGCACCATCCCTGGAGCTATTGAAAAGACGGGTGAACACAGTTCTCAGTGACATGGTTTATTGATGGGTTGTTGTTTTTTATCAGACTTGGCTGATGGTTGGACTAGATGATCTCAAAGGTCCCTTCCAACCTAGACAATTCTATGATTCTAAGAAATGAACGATCAAGTATTGTTTCCTAAGCTCCTTGACTCACAGGGGGTTTCTTTTCAGTCAGAAGGGACTGTTCTGATAACCTTTCTTGTGACCCATGTGCACAATGTGCCATGAAGACTCACATAGTAGTTTTAACGTCAAGCTCATCACATGGCAGACTTCTGGAGGCCTGAGATGGCAGTAGATCTTGGTTGGACTGTGAACTGAATCTGAATGGCCGTCTTCTCTCATTATTAAAAATTAAAATTTTAGCCTTCCCCTGAGCTGTGTTGTTTCAGCTCCCAATTTCTTTTCTACTCTTTTGAACAGCCCTATAATAGCCATGAGCCATGCAGTGTCACCACAGTCCCAAGCAACACCAAAGAATTAGATGTAGTATCACTCAGTGGTGTTACTAAGACTTCAAGTCTAACCTCTGCATCTTGGCCCAATGCTGTTTGGTGCCGTTTGACCTTTATGAGAGTCTTTCAGGCTTTTCCTTTGACAAACTAAAGTTATTATGATAGTATAGCGCCATTCTTGAAGAGAATCTTGATAAGTAGAACTTCTATGCTTTGTCTCCTTCTCTCAAATAAATTACAAATAAATATGTTTAATAATATGTTTTAACACCCTCATCACCAGTATTGTCTGGTCACGTGATTAAAATAGTGCCTGTGATCAAATATTGTTGTTTTTCCCTGCCATCAAATATCGTACGAGCTAGGCAGTGTATGAAAAGAGGATCTGTGCTTGCAAAAGGCTGTGGTCCAAAGTGGAGATGACACATAAGAGACTGGGAAATTTGTACCAATTCCAACTAGGAGGCAAGCTCTATTCTGTTCAGCGTGGAAAGCCCGCAAATCCTCCACAGCTGCTAAGGTAGAAAAGGTCTTTTTAACAAATCTGGAAGCCATTGTTTGTTACTGTAATGCTTTATTTGTAAATCTGAACCCGACTCATATAATGTCAATCTCTCTGCTCTTTAGTTCCCTGAATGCTGAATTTCAGGCATTCGAGGAGCTGGAGGTCTAATGGGCTGAGCTTCAGTTGCAAACTCCCAGTCCCACTCCTCTCGCTAAATGGACACTTCATTTAACTCCTCTGCACTTCATCCTGGACAGTCAAGGGCAGTTATCTGCCAGACAAGTTATTCTCACAGACCTGGGGACTTTGTGTTTATGTCTTGTATTTAACTTTAGAAGTCCAAATGATAGTAATTTTCACCACATTCTGGTAAAGCTTTCCCAGGGCTACCAGATGGCAGTTTCTGTTTCACCTTCTTCATCCGAGCATTTGCCTCTGTACAGGCTTAAACATCGGCTTCTGCAGATTTGTAGTATTTACCCTCTGCTATTTGTAGTAAAGAAAAGGAATAAATTCCCAAATCATGCCTCGGTTGTAGAAGCAATCATCGTATAAAAAGTAATCCTCAATACACTGCAGTAAAGCATGTTAGTTTACGTATTCTGTATGAGCTGAGAGCTCATACAGTACAGGCACGCAATTAAAAATTGCACATTAGATGTATCTTAAGCTTTCTTCAGCAGCTGTTTCGTATTACCAAACATGCACATTGCAGTGGTTTTGTAATTGGATGTAAGTAGCTTGCAGGATATCTCAATGCACAGAGCAAAACCCAGCAAAACATTATAAAAAGTGTCGTAATTCTGTCCCGGAGTTGCCAAAGCATGAACAGAGAGGTCGCATGAAGAATACCTCCCACCTCTGTGAAATCTGTGAAGATTCCCAGAAAGACTAGGAAACACGGTCTGCCCTGGGATGGGAATACAGTTTACACTGAAGCCAAGAAGAGAAGATATATGTGCATGTCGCTGTTGGCCAAATCCAAATTCTGGTGTACATCAAACATTATTAGTTTGTGCGTAGTGACACAGCCTACCCATGCACTTGAAAGATCCTTCCAGTTGAATTTCCAGCCTAAGTCTGTGTGTATTATGAACATTCCAATATTTATTTTCCGCTGTCACTTCGCAACATCTGAAAGACAGTAAATTAAATATCTTGTCTTTTGATTTTGAATCAAAAACCCAATTTATTTTTTGATATTGAAGTTCTTTTGCATTGAAGGGGGGGTGTGTGAGGGGTGTTTTTTTTATAACTGGATGCTTAAAGATTTTAAGTATACATTTTCTCACCAACTTTAGAGAGGGGGGAAAAAAGCCTTCTAAGACATTTTTTTTTGCTGCTGAAGCAGGATTTGCAATACTACCAGGGACTGCTGGTCCGTTTGTGAGCTAAGATTGCTCTCAGTGAAATGGCTCAGCTCCCCAAGGTTCTCAAAATTCCCATTATGCCTCTGCCAGACTCACAACAGTCTCGTATTTGTTATTTCACTAAAATGAAAAAAATAAAAGAAGGGAAAGGATGTGCGTGGCTGAAATAAAAAGGAAAAGTGTGTAAACGGCTGAAAAGCTTCAAAAGCAGTTCCACAGAGCATCCGTGGCTGAAGAGGGTGGAGGGTTGTTAACTGCTTGACCAGGAGCTGTGGCTGGGGAGGGAAAATGGGCATTGCGAAGCTAAAACCTCTCTCCGGGAAGCTGTCTGTCCCCCTCTGTCTCACCTTGAGAAAACACCGGGCTTCCTGCAGTCGACTTTACTGGCTGGCAAAATGGTTATAATAAAACTTGCCATTTTCACAGGTGTCTGCCAGCACATACTTTGGAAGTGCGTCTGGAGCCCCGTTTGAAGAGCACCGTACGGTACAGTGTGGCGTCCTGGGGAATCAGACAGATGTGTGCCATGTTTAGAAATGATTTGTCTGTTAAATGAGATCATAATTGGTTAAATTGCCGGGTAATTAAGGAATTTTTGCTCTTATTAGATAAACAGGCTTTTTTATTGCAAACAGTTCTCGTCTTTCTAAATCAGTTCCAGGAAACCCTATAATGTCAGTCACTATTAGCATTTGGAATAGCATTAAGAGCTTTATACGAGCTCATATTAATCTGTCTAGGTTAACCTTTGTATCCAGGCTGCCTCAGTTGCTGTATTTCAAATCTGCAGGATGTCAGTTCTTCTCGGTGGGCAGGAAGAGGTTTAGCACAGATTTAGCAGTGCTTTGATCGTAGTATGAAGTCATTTTGAAGTTACTTGTGACCGAAAAAAATTTTTCCAGAGCACTTTTATTCAGTCTTATCAATTGAATCGCTTAACCAGTTGGAGCAAATTTTTAACTTCATCTTTTGCTCCAGAAGGTGCTATGAAGACCAGATGAATGTTAAGACAGATAATAGTGTTAGAAACATCACAATTCATTTGGGCACTGGGTCTTGGAGCTTCAGAAATACCATGCAGGAATAGAAACGGAGTAGGAAGGGTCCCCAGTTCCCACTCCCAGCTGCAAAGCCTGCCCAGAGCACTCCAAGACACTTGCCCAACCCTGATAGTTTCCCTCCTTTTCACTTTGTTTTCTTTAATTTCTTATGTCTGACTTGGGACTTTCTCTGTTTATAAAGATTATTTTGAATAATCCTGTCTCCAAAATTTGATCATGCTTCTGTACTCGGCACTGGTGGGGCCTCACCTCGAGTGCTGTGTTCAGTTCTGGGCCCCTCACTACAAGAAGGACATTGGGGTGCTGGTGTGTTTCCAGTTTGGAGAGCTCCCAAGCTGGTGAGGGGTCTAGAGAACAAGTCATATGAGGAGAGGCTGAGGGAACTGGGAATGTTCAGTTTGGAGACGAGGAGGCTGAGGGGAGAACTCATTGCCCTCTGCAACTACCTGAAAGGCAGTTGTAAAGAGCTGGATGTTGGCCTCTTCTCCCTAGTCAATTACAGGACCAGAGGAAACGGTCTGAAGTTGCAGCATGGGAGGTTTAGGTTAGATATTAGGAAGAAGTACTTCACTGAGAGGGTGTTCAGGCACTGGAAGGGCCTGCCCAGGGAGGTGGCGGTGTCACCATCCTTGGAGATATTTAAGAAAGAAGTAGATGTGGCACTTCAGGGCATGCTCTACTGGCTGAGATTGTAGGCGTCTGTGTGTTGAACTCAGTGATCTCAGAGGTCCTTTCCAGCCATGAAGATTCTGTGATGTTGGCGCCGTCGCTCAAACTAGCATCAGTTGCATGTTTTATAAACACACCCTCCACTCCCTTGTCCGTATCATTGAGAAAAATTATGGCAGGCACAGAGCTGGGTCCCAAAAGACCTCACTTTGAAATGCTTTCAGAGGTTGTCAGTAAGCCATTGATACCTAACCACCCTGTTGCATACAACGAAAAGATTGCCATGTCATCAGTTTTCTCGGTTACATACAAAGGAGGATTAAGAATGGTTTTCTGGTAATAGCACATTTTGTCCACAGCTTTCAGTAATTATAGTACAAAGTTATTATAACTTCTCTTTTCATTAATTTTCTTGTCTGTAAAAAGGAAACAAAGATGCTTGTGAAGTCCACGGTCCCTCGGGGGAAGATGCTACTGGCGTGCAGAATACAAAAGGTTGTGGATCTGGCCCTGCCCTCGCTCATGTTAGCTGAAAATAGCATTTCTGGACCCGGAGAATCTCAAGGACTTGCATCCTTGGTATCAGTAACCAGATCTGTAGCACGTTGTCCTCTTGCTTTGATTTTGGGACCCTTTGCTTTGATTTCCTCTTCTAGCCTCTCAGCAGAGGGACACGTGCTTGTGCCTGGCTGGCAAAGGGGCTGTGCGAAACGTGGCTGGAAACAAATTCTAATTCCCTGTGTGCACCTGGCATGAACTTCTGCATCCCTAATACGTACCCGTGTCCCTGCTGGAAACGGGGTGCAGGACAAATCTGCGTTAATGGTGGTTGCCATGATTTTGAAATTCACATTTAAATAGTTGACTTCTTTCCTTTCTGCTTTTAAGCTTCCTGGCAATGGTGAAAAAAAGGTTTTTAATAAAGCCTATTCGCAGCAAAAGGTTATAATAATACAACAGCTTGAAGCCACAGTGAGATTTGGAATCACAGGGGTAAACAAAACTTGTTCCAAATGAAAATGTTCTGAAATGCCTGCTCGGTGCCCCGGGTGACCGACTGAGGTGGCTGAGCACACGGCCAGCCCCACAGCCCTCGGGGAAGGGGACCCGCTGCTGCGCCAAGGACTTGGGCTTTGTCCCCAAAATGTGTCCCGGGTTCCATCCCTGCCTCCCAGACTGCTGTCACCCAGACTGCTGGACCCTCCCCCGTTTCTCCCTGCTTGGTGGCACCAGGGCAACTGTGATGCTGCGGAGGAGAAAAAAAAACTTTTCTCCTTTGAGGAGAAAAGAAATGTAGGTGATTCTGGAGGGATGGTCAAAAGAAATAAAAAAAGCTGATGCCTACGACTGGCTGCCTGCTTGCTATTTAAACGTGCAGGGAGACAGCTGATAAATATTTAAGGAGCACCAATTTATTTAGTGCTGCACATGTTTAACAAGATGAATACTAAAGAGGCTAAATAGATGAAGATTTCTAAAATGATTGTGCCACATGTGTCTTTTTACTTCAGGCCTCTGCGTAGCAAGGATGTTTCCACCAGGGTAACGATCTCTTAATATATTAATAAATCTTGTGCTTTGAGACCTCAATGAACATATCCTGCACCAAGGTAGCCAGGCTGAAGCAAGCAGCATTTTATGCCACCATGGTGTATCTGTACCAGCAGAACACCTCCAGGTCAGACCAGGCTGGGTATTTTGTGCCTCTGCTCTGGCTGTCACCTTGAACAACTTTAGCCTCACCTTGAAAGGCTTTGCTTTTGCGTGAAGGTGGTTTTAATGTTTAATATCACCCTTGCACACTAGAGTCACCAAATTCACATATATTCAAGGAAATATATGTGTACGTATGTGGAGAATGTCTGTGTCCCATCCCCCCTGCCCTGTGTATTTGTGTCAGTCACATGTGGTGGGAAGCGTGGAAGATTAGCTTGAGTACTTTGAATGACATATAAAGCTCCACTGAATCTCACTTGATTAGTTCTCCCGTCCTGACCCTAATACAGAGGTAAAAATATTTAATGGTCTGTACTAAATTAAGTAACACCGGGCTGTGACTCAAGTATGCATGACTAAATCTAGTTTAGTGATTCTTATGCTCGAAGCGTGTCACCAAGCTCCCCTCAGAAGAGAATGGCTTAGGTAAACACACCATGGGATCAGCTTGCAAAGGAAGAATCATGCTTGAATACTTTATATTAGTCATAACCATGCAAGAGCCCTCTGGCAGCACTGAGCTATTCTGTCAGGGAGTAGAATACCCATTAGAAATGAAATTACAGCATCGGCTTCATTAAGAGCTTTTTTCTTTTTGTGGTATTCTTGATTGAGAGCAAGCCTGCCTTCCGTGTGACCCTGTGCAGCTATCATGGCCATTGATAGCAGGGCAGAAGACTCCAAATATATATATATATGTGTGTCATTATGCTTTTATTTGCTCCTGTGCAGCACTCGGGGAGCTCAGCTGAGATCAGAGCATCCTGACGAAAGACGCAGGCTCCCATCCTGCAGAGACGTTCAACTTCATGTAGGTCAGGGAGGGACAAGGCACATCCAAGTCTTCCTGATGGAGTAGACAAGGCTGAATTTCTATTTCTTCACCATGAGTGTCTCTGATACAGCTCCAACTGAAGAGCCACCGGAGCAGCATCTGCCCCACACAGTTGAAACCCTCACCACCATCAGCAGTTCTCCTTTGTAGGCAAAGGAGGCCGTGGCTGCCTCCTGTAGGGTTTTTGCTGTCCCCATCAGGCTTCTGTCTTCACTGACTGCTTGTTTTGCCCAAGTATTAAGCCACTACAGGAAGGGGAGAGTTTCCACCCAGTCTGGTGAATTGTCTTATGAGCAGAACTGGATCTAAAAAGAGCTCTAAAATGCTTTAGAAATTATGCTATCGTGCATGAGAAATACATCCTCTGCATCCATATATATGTATATAACTAGATTTCATAGTAAATGCATTTATCCTCATTCTGTCACCCACACAGTTATTTTCACCATTAAAAGTTATGCGTGACAACTTGCTTATCCATTCTGAATGCATTGGACAGGAGCAGAACATATATCACCTCCAAACATGAATCTCACATCTATTCAAGATGCTTGCTGGAAGATTTAATTCCTTGATCAATTTTGCTAGAGGACATTTCAGATAGGGACAGAGCTTTGGGTTCTGTGCTGCGGAAAGATCTTCCATTGGTCTTATTCACACACAGGAAGACAAAGGCTGCTGAAGGTCTCTCAACAAACAGCAAGGAAGGGACACTCTGCCAGTGAGACAAGAAAAAGCTTAATGGGAAGCTACAAAAGCCACAGCGGTATTTTATCTGGGAGACGTTTGCCAGGACGGCAGGAGTTGTGGTGCTGAAACAAAGACCAGAACACTGCTGTCAACTGGAGGAAGACCCAAGACTTCAACTGAATCCCCCCAGTTAACCTGTGGAGATCAAAGACAAGGCAAATGTGTGTGTGTGTTGTCCCCTCTAATTGGAAAAACATGCAGAGGAGTTATTTTGTCTGGATTTCACAAGACTTGGTTACTTGCACTTACCAAAACATTGAAGAAGGGGGATGGTTCTGAGGAAAGACTCCCCAGCGTGTGGTCCTGCTTTGAGCAGGTACAGTTCCTCCCACTTACCTGGGGCTTCCTCACTGCCAAGACCACTGCAATTCCCAGAGCAGAAAGACAGGAGATAAGATACCAGGATACAGAAAAAATAGTTCCCGTTGCCTTCTGTTTGTACAAGTGTTTTGCACCAAATGCAAACATTGTGGTCCATTGCGTAGAGCCATTTAGGGGTGTGGAAGCAGAGGAAGAGCTCAGGGTAGGTTTGTGATGCTTTTGAGGGAAGGTTTCCATAGCATACAAATACTTGCAATGCTTGATCTCTTGCTGTGAGTATCTTGTTTTGTTTTTTTTTTTTTCCCCTAGTCCTGGAGTGAATTGTGGTATGAGATACAGCCTTTAGAAAAAAAAACCCATTAATTAGTATTTCCATTCCACAGCATCTAGCGTGAGCCTGCTGTTCTTTTAGATTCATCTACAGCACATCTCCATCTCTGAGATTTTACAAACGAATCAGACTGTGTACGCACTTGTCTTCAGTAGCACACAAAGAGGACACACATTTTGTGTGAATTTATCCTGTAGCCACTGAAAAGTTCAGTATTTGAACAAGTCATGCATTGGAAGCCCCCATCTATATAGTCCCCAACCCCTCCCCCACCTTGCTGAGTGAGGGCAGGAGGGGAGAAGGAACCATCACAATTCCCAAATTGTCAGTCTGCCTCAGTGATGGCTGTTTGAAGCTTCACATGTTCATGTGACTTAGAGACTTATTTTGAGCATTGTTGTCAGGCTCCTCCTGGTACATTCGCCTCTGTTTCAGAAGCAACGGGTCAGACTTACCAAGTGTATGTGCATTATTTGCACATCAGTGCCGCACAATTTCCATCATCCACCTGCAGAAAATATCTAAATTCAACAGCACACTCACATATTCATTATGCGTTTCTTCCCAAATCTCAGATACACACTTCAGGCCATGCTTTCCTCCCTCCTTTCCCCACGCCGCACCCCCCCCTATTTACTAATTTACTCTTGCTTTGCCCTACAAGTATATATAATTCATTTGGAATATTTTATGCAAAAGGCAATACTAATGGGATTTGAGTCTTGCTGATAAGGATTCAGGTTCTGGAACTGGCATTCATGTAAAACTTAGTCTTGAGGTTTCAAAATAGATGCAATTCACAGTGCAAATCTGCTTAAAGGCACAGAAGTAACAATGTTTAGCAGGAAAATCAGAAAAGAGGAGTAAGTGATGCTTATGCAATTCCCCAAGAATTCTTCCTGAACAGGAGTAACTTCTTCTTATCATAGAGTCTTAGAATGGTGAAGAGTTGGAAGGGACCTTGAAGGTCATCTAGTTCCAGCCCCACATGACAATGCTGAAATCTCTCCTGTTACCTGTTTAGAAGAACATGAAAAATGAAAATGTCCCTCCCCAAGTTGGCAGCTGGATGCTGCTGCAAGAGAGTCTGGTTTTTCAGTGCTCACAGTCCAGTGTCCACTTTTTGAGTAGACAGTCTAGTCTGTAACCAGCCTAAAGGGGGAAGACAACATCCTCTCTCATGTGGTGTGGAGCAACGTGCATCCTGAAGGCATACTGAAAAAAAACCCACCTAGTTCTTTTAATTTCCAGTTGCAGAGAAATGGAGATATTTTTGTTCAACCTGAAGCATTCTCTTAGTATTTTCTGGGTGCATCCAGTCATACTTATGCCATGAGATTAAAAAAATAAATAAGATTTGAACTATTTGGTTTCTTATCCTTTGTGGCTGTTTCTTCCTCTCTGCCTGCAGTTTGTTTGACTGGAAATATTGGATTTTTATTTGCACTCAGGTAATATTTCCACTCAGTGTGATAGTCCATATCATACCATGCCCTCATCACTCAACATCCCTCCCATTACCCATAAGGGGTGATTATTGCCTTCCTTACAGCACGCATTGGTCAGGGAGAGCTCCTTCACATTCTCAGAATCAAAGGAACCCTTTCTTTTTATACAATTGTGTTCTGCACAGATGTTTTTTTCATGCAATGGGACCAGTCCCTCCAAGCCCAGGGATGCTAATAGCCAAAGCAAAAATTAGGACAGCTTTAAGTGAGATCGATGACTGAAGCGGTGTCAACAGCATCATTAGACTGGGATACCCTTTATTCACCAGCACTTGCCATAAAGAAGATCCATGTGAAGGGATGTCTGACATGCAAAAAACATCAATCTAGTGCTCTATTTGCACTTTTGTCGAGCATTGCATCTAAGATGCAGCCAGAGCTCATGCAACCTTGGACTCAAAGCCTTGGACCTGAAGGAGTCCAAGGTACTCATGGTCATGACAATGCAGAATTACACTGAAATCACCCGCGGGGTAAACTGTGGCTTGAAAACAATGAAGTTCCCTGGCAGAAAACAATATATCCCAGATGAAAAGGGTGTGAATTTTTCAGGTCAGAATATGTACCAAAACAATGGGAATTGACTGGGTTTCTTGTGAAAATAACATGCAAGAGGTTTGCTTTCTTTTCTGAATAACTCACTTTTTTTCCCCCCCTTTTTCTCTTTTTTTTTTTTTTTTCTTCTATTTTTTTTAACAGAAACCTCAGAGGAAATGGAGATCCTGCTGGAAATAACTCTCAGATATTGATCAAAAGAATTTCTGGTGACAATAGTGCTTTATATTTCCGAGCTGGACATGAAACAACAACTGGACAGAACAGCACATTAAACCTGGAAAATTTCTCCCTGGAGTCCTTCAAAGATCCCAGGTTCCAGCTCAATGTCTCAGCTGCTGAAAATCAGCGGAGCCACATGAACTACCTCTCGCTTATGTGTGCGTACGAGCCTCTTCCCTGATCATTAGAATTGTGGGGAATATTACCAGGTCTGGGAAGCAGAGAAAGGCAAATCCAGCAGGACGGGTCCAAAGCAACCTCCCCTGGCAGAACCCCAGCAGCTCCATCGGAACACTGCAACAGCTTGTGCGGCGCTGACTGGGTCTCCCCACAGAGTTCAGGTTTCCAACATATGGTGGCCATAAAAGGGCACAAACAACTTGCACTAATTGTGCACGAGAGAAATAGGCAGTAAAAAAACTTGGGAAGATCAAAGAGGGAGAGATTATTAGTATCTACACCAGATGTTCTGGAAAAAGCTGTCCTAAGCGACTGGAAATGAGAAATTCTTGATGACCCTGTTTGTGCACTAATTCTCGGCTGCATTTTTCTCCATTTCTTCACTTCTGCTGGTGAAGCAGGGTCTTCTTTAGAGATGCCTGCTGTTTGGGATGTTGGGCACTGTCCTTTTCTCTGATGACAATTCCTTTCTGCCATGTCTAGTACTCATGTAAGCCCACAGTGGGTACCACTGGGTTAAATAAGACACTGTTAGGTTAAATTAGATTGTTCAGGTGTCAGAAGAACCTTGTAACAGGAAGCAAACACACTGAGAAGAGATAAGAGGCTGGATATTAAAAGGAGGGTCACAGTTTAGGAAGGAAAGTGGGTGTGAAGCCCCACAGCAAGCTTTGACAACCCTTTTCTTTCCATCAGTTACTGGGGTTTACCCCATTTAAACCATACCCAGCAAGGGAAGAGTACTGCTGTAGCAAAGTTGATGTCTTTTGAGAAGTAATGTGTGTTTAAAGGGGAAACCCTTTACAAGTCTTATTAAAGGCAAGGATAAACCAGAAAGCTCGGTGGAGTATTGATAAGCAGGCATAAGTATGAAGAAAAGCAAGTCAGAGGAAGGAAGAGGGGACTGCCCTGTAAACTCAACAACTTGCGACAACTCTTCACAGTAAATTGTTCCACAAGCCAAACATCTCTCTTCATAAAAAGGTCTGCTCTAATTGTTGCCTTGAAATGGAGCTGCACAAGCAGCCGAGGCAACACTCGGTAGCGTGTTCATGGCAGAGAGGAGAATTTGGAGCTGTTCAGCTCTTACTATGATTGCTCTTAATAAGCCTGTATAATTATATGGTAATACAATGCGAAACTCCTTCTGCATCTTCTCTGCAGTAGAAGAGCATTTCACCCAGGGAGAAAACGTTTTGCTCGGGTTGCAAGCCTGATATTTTGCACTGCAGTCCTGCCAGTCTCGCAATATTCACGCTTGCTCTGTTTCCTAGGGCTGGAATTCCTGGGGGCTGCTGGTTGTAAGACAATCTGCACTTTATATATTTACTTTAGATAAAAAGCCTCCAGCTCTTAGGGTTACAGACAAACACTTCCAACTAATAATAAAAATAATAGTAAAATAACAGATGTTCTGGAGGTCAAAGAAAAGAAAGTGGAATGCAAACCTTTTTGGTTTTTAAATTTCATGCCGCTTATCGATCACGGTGCTTCAGAGAGGGGTAAACCTGCTTAGAGTTTTATCCATGGAGAATGGATAATCCTGAAACCCAACCTTGAAACACCTTTGCACATTCAGGGAGAGTGAAGCAAATAGTTTCCTTTGCTTCAGGGAAGTGCTGTTCTTTGGGATGGACCAGTGCTGTAGGTCCTTCTGGCCTCGTTCCTTCATATGGGATGGATTTGGGGCCAGCGAGCCGCGTTCCCTGTACTTTGTTTCATGAATTTCTTCAGTGGAAATAGTCTTTTATGTCCCACCGCGGGAGAACGTGCCGCCGTGAAGCTTAATTGAGATTTACTTTTTTTTGAGATTATTGGCTGAAATGTGAAAGCGTGGCATTCTATTTGCAACAGGGATTTATTGCACATTTCAAAAAGCAGAAAGGATGGTGGCTTAAGTGAAAGCTATTAGAGAATTTGGGGTATACGTTTCAGTGTGTGTATCACTTTCAAGCAGACACAAGCTTTTAAGTAGTGCCAGTTGTTTGCTGGGGGAGCTGCCTAGAGGGAAGTATAGTATATTTCCTAATTAATTACTTCAGATTAAAGGTATCTTTAAATGTAACTGCATTGAAGGGCAAGCTATATTGGTGCTTTCAGCTTACAACCTAGGAATTACTAATCAAATGTGTTTTAATTAGGAAAAGTCATCTAGAACAGAGGAGCTGCCCCATATAATTTTTAATATTTTTGTAAATTGCAGCACCCTGGTAATTGCTATCATTTGCCTTAAAAAGACAGTGTGGGGTGGTGGGGTTTGGGGACTTGTTTTGTTTTTTAAATAAGTATTTGAGATTTGTTTTTTTCATTAGAGGTTATAGACAAGAGTGGGGTCTTTACAGTAAATGAGCACTGTATGAAACACATCCATCACTCAGGAAACCTGTCAGAGTGAATTGAAGCACGTCTCTCTGATTCTTTGTGGTCTGCTGGTATTCCACCATGAGGTACAGGCTCGGAAACTTGACTTCTTGCCTGGAGTGTTTTATTTCAGCTCTCATCCAAAAATATAACATCCAAATCTTTGACACCTCACTGGAAGTGTAACTGTAAAGATTATTGAATTGCAAAGGAAATCAGGCAAAGCTTGCACCTTTCATCTCTCCTTCACAGCACTACATCTAGGATTTCATGTCAAGACAGTGACATGGTGAGTGGAGCCCATATTGCATCTTAACTGCACGCTTCAGGTCTTGAAAAAAGTGGCTTTTGATTATCACCTATAATCAAGGCATCAGGATCCCAAAGCAAAATCATCAAGCCACATTTGTCACTTTCCTTTATTAAGGTGTAATAGTCATAATCTCCACAGAATTCACAAGAGATCAGTTTTCTAAAATTATTCAGGTGCCTAAATAAAATTCATTAACATCTTAAAGTCTAGCCCAGACTCAGTGCAGTTGGCCATGCTGCTACAGGGGAAATGGCCAAACTTTATGCTGACAGAGACAACTTAATTAAAGATTTGGTTTATAAACTATGAAGTTCATTGATAGGAGCATAACACGACAGGGAAATCATTATTCTGTTGGTTTTGTTCCCAGTGAAGCCTCAACAGAAAGACAGCCTCCACTCTTGGGGACAACACTTCAAAGACATAGACAAATTATGGAGAGTCTGGAGGAGAGAACATTAAGCTTCTTTAGTCTAGAAAAAAAAAAGACGATCAAGAAGATAACAATCTTCCACTAAAAATATTGTTGTGAAGAAAGTGATCCATTGCTTGCTCTCTCCGCTAGGGTAAGGAAAAAGGAAATGAACACATCACGGGCTTCCTCTGAACAGGTAACCACCAGATTAAAGACAGTTTAAATTGCTGCTCCAATATCCTGCCCACATGTAAGGATTCGCTTTTTTGTGGCAGAAAACTACAAATGCCTCACTTAAAACACAAGTTTCAGAGCCATTACTGCAAGGAAACAGCAACGGGGACTGGTGACATTCAGCTGGATGTGATAGAAGGGTTCTTGCCCAGGTGATTGGGTCTCTGTTGGCATCCAAACCTCAAAGGCATCAGAAAGGCACAAAGACAGCCAAGAGTCACTCACCAAGTGACCCCAGCTGCTGAACTACTTTCAAGAAAGGCTTGAACAGGAGAGAAAGTAGTGGTGATCTTGCTCTAGATTTGCGAATCCTAATCCTTCTGGCTCAAAGATCAGGTAGAGCCTAATGAGTCCTGACAAAACTAACTCTGATAAAAAAAACCAACAAAACAACAACAAAAAACCCCAACAACAACAATACCCACCCAAACCCCCAAAACAACAACAAAACAAAAGCAAAACAAAAAAACCCAACCCAAACAAACCAAAAAAACAACGACCCATCACTAAACCACATCACTGAGCACTCTGTCAACCCATCTTTTAAATCCCTCCAGGGCTGGTGCCTCAGCCACTTCCCTGGGCAGCCCATTCCAACGCTTAATAACCCGGTAAAAATTTTTCCTGATATCCAATCTCAACCTCCCCTGGTGCAACTTGAAGTCATTTCCTCTTGTCCCATCACCCGTAACTTGGGAGAAGAGACCAACCCCCACCTCTCTGCACCCTCCTTTCAGGTGGTTGTAAAGAGCAATAAGGTCTCCCCTCAGCCTCCTCTTCTCCAGGCTGAGTATGTGGGAATCCCTCCGCTGGACATTTTAGATGC
>VZRU01000076.1:11828-47794 GCA_013398155.1 Pedionomus torquatus | reverse complement strand
AAAAAAAAAAAAAGAAATAGAGAACCCAAGGTAGTGGTGCTGCAAACCACAGCTTTGTACTCACAGAGCAGAGTCCTCTCTCTCCTGGACACTCAAGGCTTTCTACAGTCCGTCTGCAAGACAGAACTGCCTTCACCTAACAGTAAAACCCTGGCCCTGCTCCACAGCTTTGCTCTGGTACAAAACAGCAAAGGAATGGGAGAAATGAGAGTCTACACAGCCTAAAACTGTAGCCGTGAGGTACAGGCGGGAAGCATACTCACAAGAAGGGCAGATTTTAACATCTGGGATTATTGCATCACAAACATGGTAATAGCATTTTGGGGAAAAACAGAAATATTCTCCCAAAACCTACTATCATTTTAGATTTTTCTGTTATTAGAGCTGTGAGCTCACTAAAGTGGTTTTTAGTATTATATACTAATAATCCATCTTACAACTCCTCCATCAGTGTTTTTTTCCATATCAGAGTGTAACAGATACTGAAGTCCTAAAGAAAGGGTAGAAAGGCTCAGGCTAAGTTGGCACGGCCAACAGAGAAACGATGCATTAGGTGTTTCTCATGGCCTTTACAGTCTTAAGCGTCTCATTTCACTATATTCAGAAAAAACTTCCCTGAGATAAAGACGGTCCCATTCCACTTTGATGGTGTTTGTTACAGCCCCCTTTGCTGGCTGCTGAGTACTTAGAATCATAGAATGGTTAGAGTTGGAAGGGACCTTAAAGATCATCGAGTTCCAAACCCCCTGCCATGGGCAGGGACACCTCCCACCAGACCAGGTTGCTCAAAGCCCCATCCAGCCTGGCCTTGAACACCTCCAGGGATGGGGCAGCCACAGCTTCTCTGGGCAACCTGTTCCAGCGTCTCACTACCCTCACAGGAAAGATTAGATCTCCCCTCTTTCAGTTTAAAACTGTTACCCCTCATCCTATCGTTCCACTCCCTGATAAAGCTTCCCTCCCCATTGCTCCTGTCGGCCTTGGAATCTGCAAAAGTAACACAGACCAAATTTCTAGGAAAGAGCAATTACTCTGAAGAAGTTTCAAAAGCAAACTTTGGTAATTGTGAAGAGCATTTCTGAAGCCATGATTATCCAAGGCTGACACAGCGGTGAAACTCCCTGTTTACTCACACTGGAGTAGCCCAGTTTGTAAGAGAAGATGTTTCAATGATTCGGGAGTTTCACAAAGTTTCATTACATTTGTGCTAGAACTGCATTCATCCTTGCGCACCACCACCAGAGTCTGGGTTCTAGATTCTGAGTTCTAGATTCTGTAGCAGCCACGAATGGGCAAATACTATAGCAAGTGACCGTAAGAACTACGCTGACTTACAAATACCTGATGTCTAAAGGGGTTCCTAGAATATAGAAAATTTTGCACCACAAAAAAACAAAGACAAAGTTGAAGTTTCAACAAACTCACTCTTAATTAAAAGGCCAAGTGAATCACCAGCACACTTGTGATGGTAAAACTGCTTTGCTTGAGGGGAAATTCTGCTCGGCTGATGAACATCTGAAAGGCTTCACAGATTAATTAAATGGAAAACACAGTTGTTCCTTAATACTCTCATAATGAATAATACTAATTACAAATATATGCTGTACTCGGTGTGTGCTTTTGGAATTAATCTGGCAACTGTGACTTTAGCTGAAATATCACTGCTGCCAAGATTTTGGGCTTGGAGGGACTTAAGAATTGAAGAACTTATTTTATTCACTACTTAACCTCTCATGCTCGTATTTATTGCCCTGTTAAAACAGAAGCTTTTTGAGAAAACATCAACAAAAAAAAGAACTGTATCTACAGACAAGAAATTTGGTGTTGCTGTGTGAGGTGGCTTTGGTGATTTGTTCCCCTTTAGCCACCTCTAGAGTTCTGAGAGAACCACTCAGGGTCAGAGGAGAAGCTGTGACCTCTCATTAATGATGTACTGCTAGATATTCAAGGAAACTCTATTAACGAAGAATAAAAACCCGAGAACAATTAGAGAGCTTGGAATAAGAGAAAACAATGATGCTTCACACCCAGCTGGGTCCCTACCAGACTCTGAGAAAGTTTCAGGAGAAACGCTGGGTTTGCGATACTCTCTGTAACCAACTCCAGCCCCTACAAACTAATGGTAGGGTGGCATCAACACTGTCTTCCTACAAATGGCAATAACCAGCTGCTACTACAGAAATGAATCAGAAAGCCATTGATAACCCAGTTCTTACGCACGTTCATGTCCCACATTTATAAGAATTTTACTTAATGGAACTCGGAATTTAGTAAACACATTGCAAGGTCACCAACTCCCAATACTAAGAAAGAAGTGTCGACGCTGTTACTTTTCCTTTTTTAAACAAATATTACAAAATTGATTTTTATTGAGTTTCACACAAGACGCACTTATAAAATTGATACAGAATGTCATTCAACAGAAAAAAAAAGAAAATGAAAGCAAATCCAAGCTTTCTTTAGCAACTGCTAAATAATTCAGAAATAAGATACACCAAATTGACAGATAATCTGAATTTCAATGTGTGAACATCTCCAATTAGTATAAAATACATCAAAAATTAAAGAATTTCAGATTTTTCCCCAGCACAAGTCCTCGTCTTTTTAGTATCATCCCTGAACAGTCACCACAGGTTTTGGCCATTGCTCCAGCTACTGCTGGCAGGAGAGGAGAGGTTGTGAGACTGCAGCAAGAAGTTCCCACCAGAGCAGACCACACTAACCTGTAGGGCAAAGCGACCTCCTCACCAAAGTCTGCTCAGAGGCAGAACTCTGTCCAACTGTCTCCGTTTGCTGTATTACTGTAGTCCTGCAAGGTTCAGGGATTAGCATGTACATTAAACTTTTCCGTGCTCATAAAGGAAGTGAACTTTGCCTTTCCCACCCTGACAAATTACAAAATTAGCAAAGAGCAAATTTTGTCTTCATTTGTTCAGCACTGAAGTACTTTTTTTGATACCTTCCCTTGGAAAGTGAAAACGGTGCTTTCTTAAATATCTGAAAGGCATCTGAATTTCATGGTATGCTTTAACAATGACATATGAAGAATTTATCATTAAAGGGTCTCTTCTGATCCAAGTCTCCATCTTTGAGTTCAAATTTATTCCATACTTGGTCTCGGGATTCCATCTTTCATCAATTCCCCCACAACTGCATCTCACACCAGAAAAAAAGATGTATTGTAATGCTTAAATGCTCTTTACAGATGTAGTCTATCTACTTAAGTTTGGCTAAAACCAATCAATCAAAATGGCTCATTCTGATTTGATTGTCAGCACGAGCTTTTATAGGCATGTTAATACACAGATGTCACTCTTATCAGAGTAAAACCCAAACTGTAGCGTACTATTCTTTTCCGCTGCGTTAATGCCATACGTACAGTTCCAACACAACACTTACTTGCTGCAATTGCCACTGCCTTTCCTTAAAACATAAATGAGCCTCTTCTTTATTTTTCCCCTACAGCAACAAAAAATCCTCAGCTTTTAAAAATAATTTTATAAATAATTTGCCTTGCAGGACACACAACACAAGAAATGCATATGCTTCATATTTGCCCAGTTAAGCAGAACCTTGGTTATTGTGATCTTTCCTTGGCCTTTAGTATTTAGATAAAATAGTATGCAGTAAGTCTTTCATTTAAAGGCAAAATTTTATTCTGATTACAAGATTTTTCAAGATACATTTTGAAAAGATTTTTGTTGACATGAATAACTATCTTGACTTACTGTTGTATGTACCAATGCTTTATGCGTTTGTTGATATAAGCATAAGTTTTGAATTCTGCTTGCGGATGTTTAATAAACCAAGGTAACTGGAAAGACAAGCTTCCGGTCAAGTTGTCATACATTTCCAGGAATATCCTTACACTGGAGGAACCTTCATGAGAAGTAGTAAGTTCTGGAAGCATGGTTTTGTAACGCAGAACAGGATTATGCTTTTTGTTCAGTCTGTTTTCCAGAAAAGTGATACTGCAGCTCTGCCACCAGGCTAGAGACTTGCGATCCACCACATTTTCCAAGAGGCAAGTTAAAGATCACTTAACTTGACCTGACCAGATAACAAGCCAAGTTATTTGTAGAAAGAAATTAATAATTTTTTTTTGCCATTAATAATTTAAGTTTTTAAATAAATATTTATGTGCCTTTTTTGGCAACTGTCCATTCCGGGAGCATCTGCTGTCCCAACAGCTCAGTATCCTTAGCACATCGATTTTTTAAAAAAAACAAACAAAAAAAACCCAACAAAAAAGCCTTAGTCAATTCTGTTTCCACAAATAGTAAACCTGTCTATCTCCAACAAGTCTTTCTTTGAAGACCTGTGTTTTAATTCTGAACTGTCTTGGCTTATATCTTTTTCTTCTCCATCAGGAGTTGTCAGGAATTGATCAGAATTGCTCGTTACAAGTAAAGACGGCGTGTTCTCCTTCTGATGCACAGGCTGGTTAGTAACTGATGTAGATCCATTTTCATCTGTGGAAATTCCTGTTGGAACAGAAGACAATTACAAACATAATCAATTTATTTAACACAGGCATACGGATGCACATATAATACACAGATTCACCCCAAAAAAAAGTGTGCTGAAAAAGTGTGCCGCATCAAACCAGCAGAAGCAACAGAAGAATGCTGTGGAAACCGCTACCTCTTCTTAATTTTATGATAAGAGCTCTCTTTTTCTAATTTAGTAAAAGGACAGAAAATGAATTCTTCAGAAGTTCAGATAATGAGCAAGAATATAAGCAGCAGATGTTAGGACACACACTACATTCCTCTGGTTTACATACTCATTTT
This sequence comes from Pedionomus torquatus, assembly GCA_013398155.1. Lineage (NCBI taxonomy): Eukaryota > Metazoa > Chordata > Aves > Charadriiformes > Pedionomidae > Pedionomus > Pedionomus torquatus. Next base: position 43,001 of record VZRU01000076.1, on the reverse strand, counting down.
TGTTGGCTTAGAGAAAAAGATTTTAGACAGTCATTGTGTGAATTGCACAAATATTTTCTACTCAACTGAAGAAAAAAAAAAAAGTCTCTGTAGCAGGAACTAGATGTGCCTAAACCTCTACATCTGTACAACAAACCTGGCTTCTCTGGGGATACCTAATAAACACCTCATGCACTGCTACACACTTTAATAGCGCTGGCTCCTAAAGCAGTTCTATTAAAGATGACTATTTTTATTTCTGCCTCTTACTTTTGTGGAATTAAACACAGGCTCCATTAACCTATGATACTTTTAAGTATTGTTTCCACATTTTGTTAAGACATTTAAAGAGTTAAAATGCACATGCAAATGACAAAAAAATAAAGGTTTCTTCTCTACTACCTCCTCCTAAAGTCTGAGTTATTGTTTTTAAAGGAATCTGAAACAACTTGACTGCTGCAGAGAGCACTGCAGAACAGCCCAAGGGAAGATTGTTTGTCAGAATCATAGTGCTCTCCAAACTACTACAAAACCTTCTTTCTGTACAGCATCCCTCCACAGTAAAAGATCTGCTCCTTGAAGACACATGGATTACTCCCTACAGCCTTATGCAAGTCAAAGGTGCTAAACTTGCATCGAGAAAGGAGATAAGTAAGGCTAATTGTAGAACTTCTTCACAAAGTTAAGTATTTTCTAACCCAGCAGCTTCCAGAGAAAGCTGGTCAGCCTACAAACGGTTACCAGTAATTAGGAGTTCCATCCTTCAAGAGCAACTATAAAACTTTATCCTTCAAAATTATAAACTGTTTCTGTAGACAAGCTGGAAATTCCCAAGAAAATCAACTAACTTACATTATAAGCTAATACAAAGTAGACCAAATTAATTCCCCCACCCTAGGAAGAGGTGTGTTGAGAGACTTTATTGAAAAAAACCTGATAAGTAGGGCACGAGCATTAATCAATATTGCAGAGCCCAGCAGTAATAATGCAGAGACACAGATGCTGGGGAAGGTAAAAACATTCTTTCACATAAATGAGGTTTCCAGTACATAAAGAGCTGTTAAAAGGTATAAGAACCCCTGAAAAACTGTTAAAAATTGGGTGTTTTTGTCACCAATGGAAGTTTATTCTTTATTCCATTTAAAAATGGAAAAATACTCTAAATAAAATCAGCAAAAAGCTTTTTGATTGCTACTTTTTAACCCAAAAATTTCCATTTGAGGAAATAAGTATCTCTACTGACCGACCTTGTAAAAATGCTGCTGCTTCAGCTAAAAATAGCCTTCAGAATTTATTTGCTGTAAGTTTAAGATCAATCTAAGAAAGTACGGCTTATTAAGCCTCCTATCCAAGCGTAGTACTTGAATCTTTCATTAGACCTTTATCATTGTTATAGCTGTCTAGTGAAATGCAAAAGGCATTCAGACCAGTCCATATTACGCTCTTTCACGACAAAACTCAAGCAACTCTACGAATTTAAGCTATTTAAAAACAAACGTCTGCACCAAGTTTCTGCGTGATTTGGTTTGACACAGGTGAGACAGATGACTGAAACACTGACAGATTCTTAACTGGCGAGACACTACGACGACTAATAAGCACCTTACATTTCAAGCTGTTCAAGTCTTTGGCAAGCGATAGAGAGAACACAATAAAAGCCTCACTGTTAAGTTCTCCGGGGCTTTCAATGAGCTCCTCACAGAGGAAGACACACAATCCAATTCAGTTGACTGGAACAATGAAGGTTTCTGTTTCCTCCTCTAACATGCCACAGCAATATAATAATGCCCCGTTCCAATTATGTATTAACCGCTAACGCTGAGGACCCATCCGAAACAACCACGCTGCACAGACTTGAGACCAAGTGAGCAGAGACCAGCTGAAATTCCGATCTGGGTTTCATAAAGCTTTTCATTCCTGTCTTCATGACAATTATCAGTAATTGTATCTATTTTGTGCTATGTTTTACATTCATTTCCATAATAAATGCATAGATTGCTACCTTATTAAGCTCCAGCACTGCCAGAGACAATGTGCAAATATTTACTTGTTTGTGCAGTGGCATGGCAGAGGGGCTTGGACTAGATTATCTTTTAACAGGCCCTGCCAACTTAAACCATTCTATAATTATGATTTTCAAACAAAAAAAGACCCCAAAACAACGTGCTACTGTTCTGATCTCTCTATCACCTCCATGGATCAGGGTGGGATCTTATCACAGAGGAATATTTGTAACCAAAAGATGCATGAACTAAAAGCAATACATTTTATTATGTCTGCAGACTTTGTTCACAGCTGTGATATGGTACAATTAAGGTCCAGCAACTGGGCTGCTGTGCAGCTAACAATGTCATGCATCTGGTATAATACTAAATTTAGTCTGAAAGCATTTTTCATTACAGTCGAAAACAAAACAAGGCAGTTAGGCTTACCTTGGGTAGATTTAAACACGCTTTGCTGTTTGCCAGCTGGCTTCCCTGGGGTGGCAGTCACAACAGGATTGAATAATTTCTCCTCCATTTTTGCCTCCTTTACATATTGACACGATTTCCCCAGCAATACAATACTGTTAAGGACTTTTAGAGATATTAGCCTGAAAAAAATAAAGGGATTTGTTGCATTCTTGGCATTAGCATATTAAAATAACTGTATATTATTCATACTGTAATTACTCATATTAAAACAATTGCATTTGGTTACTCCTGTCTTAGAAGGACTAGCTAACAAATTAAATCCCTTCAATAGCAGGATCAAAAGGTAATTCCCTCTTCTGAACAATTCATTTCAGATTCAATACTAAATTTGCTATTTTTTAAATTTTTTTTTCTACCAGAAATTATCTAGAGAAAAACATCAAGTTATATCATAGTTTAACAAAAGGAACACAAGGGCAGTTAAGCAGCTGTTCAATACTTCAAATATTTAAAGAAAGAATTAAAAAGGCCCTCAATAGAGCAAGTTGAAGTTAAATGCACTACTGTTAAAACTGCAGCCTTTACTGTGTCCAGCCAAGGATCACTAGTGGACCTTGAACCATAAGAACCATATATCTAGCTTTCAAAAATCACAGATTCATCATAAAAAGTCAACACATCACAAAAGACAGTCTGTAAAACTCAACAAATCCAACGAGGCAGCAGTGTGTTACCATCACAGCACAGTCCAGTTGATGGCAGATTCCTTTTCTGTTACCGTTAATTTGCAGCTCAAACTTCAGCAAATCACTGAAGTCCCTTTCAGGGGAGGTCTCACCCACCATCAAGTCCTATTAGATTTCCAACTCAAATGAGCTTTGTAGAAATCTAAGTTCCATTACTACTATTATACAACATGCAGACCAAAGAGCACTCCAGAGGTGAAAGCAGAGGTGAAGCAAGCTGAGGTCTCACAGAACAGCAAGGGAACAGTGATCTACTCTCTGATGAAAATAAATATTCTCCACATAAATCAACCTATGGAATGGAAGTGAACCAAATGCAGACTCTAAAATCGTTCTCTACTCCCTGAAAATCTGTTTATTATGTACATCACTAACAGACTAAAAAGAAGTAAACATTCACAGACTAAAATCCAGGAGTGGGTCTACCTGCCTAATCTGTGACCCAAGCACTCTTCAGCAGCAGCTTCACTATCTCTCACTGCATTAATGGCATCACCACTTGTCAAACAGAAAAATACACTACACTGCACTTTGAAGGGAATTCTATGCAACACATTTACTTGTAGTAGAAATTTAGGGAAATGGAAGAACGAGCAAAGCAGACCACTTTCAGTAGTCGGAAGAAACTGCCATTTTAGTATCCAAGCAACCACAAAGAAGTTACCATTTTGAACTAGTTGAAAGCCATTATTCTCTACAGTTTTATTAGGTTTTCTAGACAGATTCTGTTTCCGAGAGTTTGCAAATCTCTCTTCCATTTTTAATATGTTTTAGAGGTTTTTTTTCCCCACACTTTTTATGTAACATGTTTTTGTTCTGGGAGAGTGGGTGTTTACAGCATGATGTGACTCTGATTTAATGAGATCAGAAGTCGAAAAGGCCATAAACCAACACTTTGCTGTATCAGTTCCAGCTTCTCATAGAAAATTACACAAGAGCTTTGAGTGATTTTCCTTTATTCTTTTCTGCCAGTCCACCCCAGGCTCAAATTTCTAACAACGACCTAAGTTTGCAGTTGTTCAAAATCCTAGAGAAAGAAAACTTAGGTTTCATATGCTGGGAAAGACTCTTTGCTAGTGTAACTTAGAGTTGTTAAATATCAGTACAAAATACCACCCTCCACATTACAGTCTCAATCCTTTGCCCAGTTAACTGTTTCAGATTGTTTCTCACATATCTATGCTACACTAGTATGATGAAAAGCTGAAAGTTATTTTCAGAACACAAATTAATTGAAAGATGCCAGAGGTGAGTTAGCTTAAAACCTGAGATCAATGGCAGAATCAAAAATCTGTTCTCACTTTTCAGTAAGGACAAACTGAACCAAAATACATTTACTCATGTGACCTATGCCATCCAAACCTAACATTTAATCTCTCACGTTAAGCACATTACTTCTTCCCGCTCTCCATTCTCCAAGCTGGGAGACAGAGAAAAATCCAGCACTGGGAGGCAGCAGTGGAATGGCAGAAGTAGGGAAATATTACATATACTGGGAAAAAGGAAAAACCACGGAGCAGAATCAAGGTACTGAACAGCTTGAATGCGATGAACAGGGAGTAGGGCTTTCAATTACACAGAGCTGGCTTAAGGGGAACGTGGGCACAGCATGCGGTATGCTGGGGAAGAAATCAACGTATGGTACACAGGAATATTGTTAATATTCTAGTATTTCACCCATATGCAACATCTCAGAGTCCCAAGTACTCACCACTAAAGAGATGTGTCTCCACACCAATGTGGACAAGACACACCAGACCAAGTTCTACTGTTTTTTTTGCAGACCAAGGTCAGGTTAAAGGGAAGAGTCTATTTATTGATTAAAGGCGTGTAAGCCATCCCATTCTTTTCATAAGGTATCATAAAACAGCAGCCTCCTCTCTTGCAGTGTACCTGCTGAACCACCATTCCAGGCTTTTACTCCCCAAGTCTTGCTGCCTTCAGTTACAACACACCTTGGTGAGGCACTGGAGGAGACATTACTACAGGAAGAGGCAGGTTCTCTGTGTTCCAGTGATCTGAATCACTTGGTTCTTCATGACCGATTTTAGGATGACTCCAATATCAATTAGTACCAAGCAACAACAAATGCTGGCATGGTTCAGTATGCAGCTTTCCTAGAAACTGGTCATCTCCACACATTCCATAGCAAGTGCCTCAAGAGCAACGAACTAGACTGAATTCAAAGGACAACTAAAGGCATCTCAGAAGCATCGACAGGTGAGAAGTTAAGGATAAGTATAAACTTACTTGGGAGCAAAGAAATAGTAGCAAATTACCAGTTTTGGAAAACAAATTGCTATCTATTGAAATTGAAGTATATATTGATTTCTTGAAGATTATTTACTGATCACCCCTTCCCCAAAAGGCGAGCCTTGCATTTACTTTTTTTTTTTCATATAGCAGTTTCCTGACATGAAGACACCTTGCATTTCATGACCAGAGAGCAGAATTCATGAGCTGCCCAAAGCACTTAAAATGCTTAGTTTTTCTGGCACATTGAAACTTTTGTTCTTTTCACAGAAACTTTAATTCCTTAGAATTCAATTTCCCCTTTTATGCACACATACGGTGCTTGCCTGTCAAATTTCTTCAATCATTTTTCCATTATTTTGATTACTGAAGTTACTTATTGAGGGCTATAATCCCCCAATGCAGTTAACAATACTTTGGGACCAATCTGCACACTCAATTTCAGTTAACAAGCGTAAGGTGTTTTACATTTTTGTTCCAATGAACATAAACTGTGTTCACACTTACACCTCCAAGTATCAACAGAAGCTCTTTTACACATAGCTGATCAAGTAACGGTAATAATTTTCAATTGTTTGCATTTACTTACCCGCAGTAGAACAGCACAACACAAACATAAGCTAAGACGCCTTGTACTTTTATGGAGCTTGTTACAACTCTGATGAGCTGTTTTAAGGAGAAAAGTTAAACAGTTAAAACATACAGCACAGAATTATTGACAGAATATTTTAACACATGTTTCTTATTTGGTAAATTCAAGGCAAAAGTAGAAACATTTACATTAATGTTTATTCTAATGTTCCCCTTGGTAGTGCTAACTGTTTAAGATTTTGAATTTAGTAAGTGTTATACTAGCACCTAGTTACAGTTTGCCAAAACTACAGTCTGATAATGTTTCCTTCACCACTGACTTCCAAGTAGAATAACAAGCATAAAAATTCTCTCCAAAAGTCAAGGGCTGGAAGCTGAGTTAACAATTTTTGAGGAAAATGTCAGGAGATGCTGATGCAGTAAAACAGAATCAGTGTTTTGCACTATGCTAACATTTGAATACAAAATAGCTTTGTGGAGTAGACATGTGAATCCCAAGATTCAGTAAGGGAAGATCCTGAAATCTCAGTTTTACTTCAGTATTTCACAGTTATGGTTTCCAAGTTAGCCAAGCAATTAATTTTAAGCCCTCTAATATCCACGACAACATATCAGAACACAATTAACTTAAAAACAGCATTTCAATTGAATTCACACCGGATGTATTTTACTTAGTTATAAAAGAGACGATTACAATAGTGTTTTTTGGGGTTTTTTTTGGTTGGGTTTTTTTGTTTGTTTGTTTTTGTTTTAAATCCTGGATAAAATCTAGTCAAAGTCTGTCAATAGTATTTTTACTCATCTCTATGGGAGAACATTATATTTAAAAGTTAATTCATATTGATATTCTTCCAGGAAAACTATGATTTAGCATCTTTGCTGGCAAAGCAAGGACACATTTCCAGTATTATGATAACTACTGCTTGTCTATATGTGTGTATGGGAAAAATCAGAGTAGCTATTTACAAAAAACATTCTGCAATAGTTAATTCAGAACAGACAGCGTGTGGACAAAATTCCAAAAATGAAGTGATTCATTTTACAGCAGCATGTCCATGTAACAGGGTCAACTATTTCAGAAGCATGTATTCTACAACAGCTCAGAAGCTCAGCGTCCCATATAAAAGAAAACTGAGTTATTAAGCATACCATTACAGGGACAACAACAAGGACTCCTATGAAAAAATTAAAAAAACCCTAGAACAATACTGCTAACCTTCTGGCAACCAGCTGCTTTGACTATTCCAAATGAATGAGTAGGATAATTGCCAAAAGGAATAAATGTCTAATCAGCAGAGATGCAGTTTCATTCCACTGCTGCAGTTCAAGTGCTTATAAATTCTATAAAATTAATATATATTTGATTTTCCAAGAAACGCTGATAAACACATTCGTGAAGTCGTAATTAGTACGTGACATAAGTTATATCAAATGCTAACTCAACGTTTCAGCATCATTTCATTTGCTTAAGGTGATCATTTCATCCTTGAAACATCAAAATGAGCTACCTATTTCACAGGTATACATTCTCAAACTAGTATCTTATTGACAGAAAACAGATAGGAAAGATACAACTTACTAAAACAGCCAAGGGAAGAGGAATGAAACCCATTCTTCTGGAAACCGAATCACTATAATCTGTATATGCCTAGGAAAAAAAAAAAACACCAACAAACAAACAAACAAAAAAAAAACAAAAAGGAGGAAGAATAATGAACTATTTATGCAAAGGAATGTGCTTATTTTAGTTTAGTAAACCCTCTAGATAAGAATAAATTTCTGCTAACAAACACTACACTGGTATAAAGTGCACCTATTCATATTTTGAAATTCAAATGCAGCTATCTATACTGTCAGACAAAACCGTAATACTACCATGACCAGTAAGATTAGCTTCAGTGCACTAAATCAAGGGTAACTGGAGTACAATACAAATCTCTAAATCGAGAGCAATTAGGGCACTGATTCCAAACGTGCTATGATGTTTCATCTGTACGTTATTACTAGCTTAATGTATTTGTATTAATTTGACTTTGATCGTTCAAATACTGTTCAGAAAAATACACGAGAGACAGAAAAAAAATTATCCATTATACTAGCAATTTTAAATCATTCTACAAACATCTATAATTATCCTCAGTGTAGTTGTGTTAAAATAATTTTGAAAATATGTTTGCATTTGCACTCTCAAAACACAACTACTCTGCACGACAGCTTTCACACAGTATTGAACATCGTTAGGTAGCACTCATTTTCCACAAAGAATCCTTAGGAAAAGCAAAGGGAATCTTCAGAATTAATAAACCCTTTTTAAAAAAAAAAAAAAAAAACAAACAAATTATTATCTGTAATTGCAGGTATCTAGCTTCTTCATGAAGTATAGCTACTGCATTGCTAGCAATATCTATTAAACATGCCCAAGAAAACTACATAAATTATTATAATAAAGTTCATTTAGTGATTCGAGCACTCATCCGGAGCACTCACTAATAGGCAAGAGACTCATTCAGGAAAGGTGTGCTGTAAATAGTCTTCCAAAAAACATTAATGAAAAACACAAGTGGTCTGTGTGTTCCATAAATACCCATGCCACACCAGTAACATGTTTGGTACAAACACGCCTATATATCTGCACATGTTGTCAGTGAAGAAATAATGTAAGTTTCTAATGAACACTGAATTTTGATCGAACGCAGTTAAAGTGAAAAACCCAGTAACTTAAAATCATCTCAAAAACATCTTGTTAAGGTTACTTTTTTACTTTACCCCATACATTTTAAAAACATTGAAGCTGTTACAATCATCCCCTGACTACAAGTGCATTTGGAAGAAACTTCTAAACAACACATTAAATCCTGAACTGACATGAAAAGCTGAATAAAAATATCAATCACAAGGAAATATTCCCGTTATTTCTTATTAAAAAAAAGCAGAGCAGAATTTCAGTGCTCAAGGAGTGTAACAGTTTTGTGTTAATTTCTTTTAGTACTTGTTCCAATATCCCCCCAAACCCCCACTATAATTATGTTCGTTAATACAAGAAAACGCCTTTATTTTCAGGCTTACATTTTTCTGTCGACTGCTAACAAGGTCAAATGCAAGACTAGCTCTGTATTCACTGTAGACCTGGAAAAAATCCAGAACATTGGATGCATGATTAATTTTTTAATCACACTTTATACAAGCAACAGAGATATTAATGAAGCATTTCTGTAAAAAATATTATAAACACTTTTGCACAGACTGAATGAGTCAAAGCATGTTTTTCTGATGTCTAATTGCACCCTTCAATGGATGAGTCTATATTTCTGTCCTAAAGTAACTTGTGTATATATACAGCAAGCAAACAACATCCTAAAAGCATTTACTGAATTTGAGGATCATCAGAAATAAAAAGCAAGATAAACCATGCTTACTTTTATCCTACAGTTCATGATTTGTTTTAAGCTACAGCTACATTTACATCAAACTAAACAAATGAGAAAGCTCACTTATATACCAAGCAAGTCAATAAAACAAATAAAACATCAATAAAACAAATTGTATCAGAAGATGAATGAAGCTTTTATTTCTCTTTGAAACATTCTGCATATTCAGATAGAATAGTATCTGTTTTAAAGACTGGCAATTTGTACTGTAGATTTCAAAACTTCTCAAAAAGTCTGGCCTAGGAACTGGAAATCTTTAAGAACTTTATACAAAAAATAAAAAGTTCGTTAAATAAACCCTGAAAAATTGTCACCCCACTATCCCCATCTTCCAGCTGTTTCAGCACACTGAAGCATGCTATGTTTTCAGCAAACATGACTTCATTACTGCTCTTTTTCACAATCTCTATGTGAAAGTAGGGCACGAACAAATGCCTCTGGCATAAGGGAGCTTATAAGTAACATCTATTGAACTTGTTTCCACTGCGCAATGTAGTTACTTTAGAGATGCTGAAAATGATAGCACTTCCAAGTTCTGATCTCATTTCCTGAAAAGTGGTTTTATTAGCAAAAATATGCTAACTCATCTCTTCATGAATTTATTGAGTGCCTTTGAATTCACACAACACACAAGGTTAAGTGGCCAATGTATTGTGTTGCACCACACAAAAAGTAACCTCATCTACGGCTTTAAAAGAAGGACTGCATAATATATATGGCCTAAAAAAATTCTCAGGAGCAGGAAACAAAGACATAACCCACTTCATATTAGTGCTCCAAGAACAGCAGAAAAATGTATTTCTGACTTCAGATTCCACCTCTAACACACAGGAGAGAAAGGAGACGTGGCAGCCTCACAAATACTAATTTTTCTTCAAACCCAAATTTTAACCTACACTCCATTCTGTTAAGAGAAGGTATAAGCTCTGCCTACACTGCAGAACAAGGCATCTTCTGTCAATTTAACCAGTGATCACAAAATCACCTGCCAGTTATGTGAATTGTAGTTATTATGTGAACTGTTACACAACACTTTCAATAATTTATGGAACTGGAACTACTAATTTAGAAGCAGAGGTGTTACAAAGATCCTCAGAATTAGATTGTATCAGGGAATTACTACGCTTTCTCAGATGATATCCTATATATGAAAATAACTATTTTTACACTTTCTGCATTGGAATCAAATTTAATAATTAAAGAAGTAATAGCAAAATAAACAGCATCCTAAAATAGCAGTCAGTACTCCAAACAGGATACCTACATCTGCTGTGATGTCATTGAACTTCGTTATAAAGGCGTGTTTCACAATATCCACAGCAATCTCTGAAGCAACCACCATGCAAACATCTGGGAATAACACCCAAAGATGATCTAAAGGTCAGGAAAAAACAAGTTAGGTCCTCCAATTTGACTCAATCAAGTATATAAATCAAAAATCTAACACGTTTGCTCAACGGTCAAAAATCCTCAAGAGCCTGAAGAGTGTAACTTCACATCATCCCTCCAGAGGCACTGGGCAACTTCTCGCTTATTCCTCTACTGTTCTAGAATCTTATCAGTACCATACAATCACACCACAATCAGGATCAGGTTCTAAAGCCTCGACTTCATAAAGTTTTATCTCTACTAGGAAAACAACCATTGCATATTGAGTATGTATGAGAAATAGGCAGAGCACCTGGAGTTTCAGATGCTTGAGGTAAAATTTAGGTAGACTTGTAACATTCAAGGAAAATACACCACAGATCACGGCTCAAAATTATTAAAATAAGTACAATAAATTAAAATCCAAATTTAACTCAATATTTAGTCAATATTTAAAATCCTAAATATAATAAATATTAAACTATGAACAGAAATTTTTACATGATCTGCTATCAAATTTCAATCCCATTAGCCTCCGAAAATAAAATTCTCTAGAGGATTCTTCATCCTCAATGGACACCAAGGAAAGGGAAGTGCTGCAAAAAAATCATTCAAGACAGTATTTGAAATATAACTATGAATGTTTGTAGTATAACGGCATCTACTTCTAGTAGAAAGGACAGAGTCATGATTACAAGAAAGACAGAAACAGAAAAGTGACATTTCTGCAGTATTTGACAAATTAAGATTCCTCAATTAAATTTCCTGGTTACCTTAATCTTTTAGGAAGATTTCAGGAAGAAGCAAGAGATACAGTTGTTGATAGCTCGGAATTTGTAATTTTGCATTTCATTTTTCTTCTACTTTACTCACCTGGATTCCATGAGAACTGTTCCATATTTCTTAGACATACAATTAGTAGCAGCACATAATTGGTGAACCTCTCTTTAATATCTAGTTTAAAAAAAAAAAAAAACACAACAGAAAAAACTGTAAACTACAAAGAAAAATGTATTTGCATACCTAGGTATCTACTCATTCTGTGGCTCTGCCATTTATTGAGCCTTGGATTACACAATCTTTGCCACAAATCTTCTGATGGGACTTGAGAGGAGGGGATGTTGGTTAACCTCCCCACGGACAGGAGTTCCCAGCATCAGAAGGGACTTAAGTTATGACTTGCTGCCACCTTTTCTAACGCTTTAATAAAAGTCATCCTTCTTGATAAAGTTTGGGCATTTCTTGCACAATTCAGAAAGAACCAGCACCTCCTGGTGCAAAAATGGAGACAATGCACCTCCCTGTCATTTCAAGTTATTAGCATGGCAAATTTCATCTACAGACCACTGATACACAAATTGCCATACACTGGGTCTATTAGTTGGGGTTGGGGTGGGGAAGTGTTCCAAGACAGCTGTTACACCTCCTTTGTAATGTTCCTACTGGTCTTTTACATTGCCACCTTAAAAGGGAGCAGCAGGACACATCAACTCCGTTGTCAAAACTGTAAGAACTGTAACCCAAAAGGAGTTTGACTACAGCTGGAGTCCTATGACTTGCACATACTGCCATAAATGCAACAGGGGAAAAAGCAAGGTGTACTTTCTTCCATCGGTTGTGTGAAGTAAAGCCCCAAAAGAGGTTGGCACATATCCAAATATGTATCCAAACCAGCTTTTAAATACTTTCACTTCACTTACATTCCAATTTTAATGGACTTCTATGTGCGTATTAATAACACATTCTGTCCTTCTATGAATTGTTCTGGAAACAGAGGCATTCAGTTTAAAGGACTGATAGAAGTAGTCGCCCAAAATTTAACTGCCAGTGTGTCAGAGGTTATCAACACTTTTAAAAAAGAACACAACAAAAGACAACAGAAATGGATGTTGTTGGAAATATAGGATGTTCCTAGGATAGCACCACATCTAGTATGGACCAGTGTAATTACTTAGCCAACATCCCACACAATTCATCACAGAACTCATTCAGGAAGGACCTGAACTCTGAAGAACTTAGGTACTTTGCAGCAGTAACCGACAAGAAGGGCAAGGAGATTCCAGGAACAGAGATCCAGAAGTGGCACTTTAACTCATCTGGGTTAAAAAACAGTCCTTAGAACACCTGTTTCCTTCCAGATACCCTGCCACATCACGCAGGAATCCTTAATCAGGAAGGAAAAAACGAAACTGTGATCACGTTAATTCCACTGTTTATATGTGTAGATCAAAAGCTGGTGATAAATCATAGTGCATAAGTAAAAAAAAATAATTAATCTTTTGATTTACATCTCCACAAATCCTAAGTAGCTCTAGTGACAACTATCTTTTAACAAGTGACCAGTGCATAAGAAAGGATCAAAGACTGAACAAGGAATCAAGGAGGCACTGATCCACCTTAAACATACTCCTGCCTCCAAATCCCTCAGTCTTAAAATTGATAACTAGATTAGAATAGTGGTATTAAAAAAACTAAATCCACAAAAGAAAGCAGTTTGAACTTCAGAGACTAAAGGCAAAAATGAAGCCCAGTCAATATTCTGATCAAAACCACAGAGACTGAATAATTTGGAACAAACCACAAAGAACAGAATTAAGGGGAAAAAAAAAAAAAAAAAAAAGGAAGAAATTACAAATAAAAACCACTGACATTCTGAAAGCTTCAGAGTAAGTACTATAAATTTTTGAGATGGGAGATTTAAAAAATAAGGAATAACCCATCCGAACAACCAAATGAAGCAAATAACACAATGCATTGCACCTAATGTACTGCTTCACATGAGGTACAATTGGTTTTTGTGAAAAATTTAGTTTAGAGCACAGCTTGAAATTAAAATAAGACATTTTAAAGCACAAAGGAAAGCAGCACGCTGGGCTTTCAACAATGATGAAAGACCTTCTCTTTATAATTTTGGTCTCTTTGTTCACTCATCTTGAACCCTACAAAATTAGCTTACAGACATTTATTTGAAAAAGAGAACATACTTTAAATTTAGAAATATTTCCCAAAGTTTTTCTGCTACAGCAAACTAAGATTCTATGTGTTACATGCAGAAGTCCTTTCCAATGGCCACAGTGTTTAGATTGCCTGGGTGTACACACATTTCCAAGCAGAAGTCAGGGTGACAAACATGACAGCAGTTTTGCTGTCACAAGTCAAAGCTGCAGGAGAAGATACAGCAGAAATCACAGGTTCTGCAGCTGCAATCTCAAGCAGCTATACAAACCCCAAGATCTTTTTAGCTCCTGCACCTATAAGATAACAGGTTTGGGTTTATTAGACAGCCGTGTAACCAATTTATATCTCATGGACTGTTCAGTTAGGTTTTGTGTAGATGATTCACAGTTCTTTTAGTCCTGACATTTTAAGGTCTGCTACAGCAGAATTTTAACGGCCATACAAAGGTAAGGAGGATCACTGATTCCACTAAGTCCAGAACTGGAAATACTGGGAAAAATAGCACAGTCGCACATCAGCTTCCTATCCACACGCCAGTGCTGAGCACAATCCAAAGTGAAAGTGATTTCATAATTTCCAGATGTAAACCGGCAGCTTGGGGGCACTTGATATCCTGGTGTCTTATGACACAGTGTCTTCAATGCAGAGCTCCACAAGGTACTTCAATGCACCATACAGGACACATCTTAGAAAAGAGCAACTGAACTAAAAACATTTCTGTTTTAAGCTTCTATTCACAAGATTCCTTGCTTTTCAGTTCTATCTGTAACAACTTCTCTTGAATACAAATTCTACTCTTGAGGTCACTGATATCTTAGCCCTTCTGCTAGTCTGTATTTTTCTTTTGATTAACATGCTAAACAAGAAGGGACTTTCATCTACTCATCAAAAGTTCCTCAGATGTCTGAAACTGACCTTATTTCCGTGCCTGCCAACCCCCCAAGAATTAGAATAGTTAGCTTCTGTGTAATACTCGGTACTTTTAACTGAATTTAAATCACATTTGAGACATCAGTAGTATTTTGAGCAGAACAAGTGGGACGAGAGGGAATCCATTCAGTCCGTCTAAGGTAAATCAGCTACTGCTGCCATTGCTGTGCTACGGCAGAGATGGCAGACCTAAGAAAACAGCTGCAAAAACCTGAGAGAAAGGTGGGAAATATATGGGGAAACCTATATATAGTGTTTTATTTTAGCAGTCTAGTTCAAGCCAGGCATGTAGTTTAAGCATAGCATCCACAGGGCTGACTGGAAGCTGAGTTCCAGCAGCAGGATACAGCACTGGGATGGCACTGCCAATGCAAGATTCCCTGCTCTTTCAGCTGTAGGAAATACAACGTTTAAAAAGTTATCAGAATCCATGAATGGAAGAAATACTGATCCATCCTTACTGATGCTGCGATGTAATAAGTCTGTTCAAGTTCAAAGGAGGTGGAGAAGCTCTCCTAAAAACCTGCCTACATTATTTACCTATGAGAAAAAAAACCACTGCTATTTATAACCATATCGAAAACTGTTTCCAGGAAAAGTTATCTGTTTAAAGGGAATAAATCAGCTTGTTTTGTGCACTCTTTTATCTATGTACTCACCTACTTCCATCCCCATATAGTGTAATGAACAGCATCACTTTTACCAAGTGATAAAGGGAGACTGAACATCATTATTAAGGGTCTTCAATAATAATGACGTATATCAATATTTTATTGCTAGACATTTCTTCTGGCATACTATTGCAAGTGCTTTTTATGGAGGAAATTACTAGCCATTTCTACCTCATTTATTTCAATATTTAAATCAAGAAAGAGGCCTGGCCTTTCAGTAGGAGAGCTGGATTCATACTTGTAACTATTTTCAATAGCAGAAATTCAGAGCCTGAAGCAAGTCTGCTGAAAGTTTAATTCTTGATGAAAAAATTCAGATCACCTGTTTTTAAATAAGCAACTACACTAGTTTTTTTTTAACTTACTGAACACTTGAGTCCTCTGGTTTAAAAAAGTAGGAGTTGGAACAACAAAAAAACCCCAATGTATTCTGTTTGCTTATCACTATGAATATCTCTGGCCAAATATGTCACACACAAAATAGCAGAACCAAATGTGTTCGAAGATCAGAAAATATTACAAGCAAAGAAGCTCTAATACAACCTTGAAGTGCTCCTATCAGTTTTGAAACCAAGAATTCAACAAATATTTCAGATGGTTGATCTCAGTATTAGAAAGAACCACCAGCTTTTCCTCATGAAACGCACATCCTTGCAACTGCCACACACCACACATTCTGAGATCACTGTCAACATACCACGCTAGAAAAATCAACTTCTGAAAAACTAGGCAGCTTCAGAGGCTTCAAAGCATGAATATTTTGAGTATCATAACTTACATTTGAAATGTCTATTTAATAACTTTAGCACCCAGCATATAGGTTGTTTTAGCACCTTGAATATAAACTAGCCATTGAAGGAAAAAACACTGCTTCTGCGAATGGAATCCCAGTTCCCACTGAACCAAAAAAGTAATAGGGAACATGGGGAATTGAAGTCAGAATGCTCAAATTCACCAAGGTAAAGCTGTTTTAACATTACTATTATATTCAGCCTCTCACTTCATATTTTCTCCTGATTAGCACAGCGATACGTACCGCTATTTGACATTTGAAAAAGATTGTTCTTCTCAAACTTCTTGAAAACACTTCCTTTTATTTCAACGAACTGCAATTTTTAAAAACAGTCAGTTAGTCTTTATTGATAAAAAACCGACATAAATGAATTAGACATACTGATAAAGATGAAAGATGCTGAAAAAAATTTAGGATAGCTGTGTAATACAGCAACATACTTACATTATTGGACATCATGATGGTAAGCAGTGATTTATTATGGGAGTTGAAGGCCACATTAAGGGTTGTTGCTTGAACCATTATAAGAATAGCATGCAGGACTAGAGACCAGGGTTAAGGAAGCATGTTTGGAAATGGTCCTTCTGCACAACAGTACCGAACAGCACTGAAAGTCAAATTCCCTGCTTCGTTTCCAAACCTTAACAAAAAAGTTTCTATCTCCCTGTCAACTAGTTTTAGAGCAAAACACTATGTAAACTTACGTCATGTACCCACAGTGCCTTGGACAATGTAAGACTTATGTTAATTTTTTTATTCTGAAAGAGCACAATGACATTAGTTATGAGAAAGAGCAATAAAACCTGAAGGGAAAAAAATAATAATTGGAATTAGCTTAAAGATTTCAGAGGAAATAGGGGAAAGGACAAGAATTCTAAATTGATGATCACATTAATGAGACTCCTTATCTCCTCACAGACCATTTTCATCAGTTCACTGTAAGGTTCCTTCATACTAAACTCATTTCAAACCTGTATGTGTATGAGCTTATCATTTCTTCGTGTCAAGAAAATGCTTTCGAATTAAGTGTCTGTAACATTCCACTAAGTAACCAAAGCCCAGTGTCTTGAAGACCCTGTGACTGAAAATACTCAAACACAAATCAAAAACCCAAAGTTTCCATGAATTAGCGTTTTTCATTTGACTACGAAATAGCTATCAAAAAAGCTGCCTACTACTGCAATGGTATTCCATTATGAAGGGTTGTGGGTTTGTTTTGTTTTTTTTTTTTAAGTAAATTAAAAGTTTTTTTCATGTATTTTAAAAACTCATATGACTTGCAATCTTACTCTAAAATTAAAGGAACACTGATTAAGGAATACTATCAATTCTTCAAATATGTTTATAAAAAATAATGCAGAGCAATTACTGCATAATTTAATTTAGAAAAATTTGCAATTAATTGAAGAAAAAGGATACAGACATACAGCACTGCCATGAAGAAGTGAGGAATCACACCTATGTGAGCTCTTTTTCTTTCCTTAGGTTCTGTAGCTGTCCAGTAAAGAGCATCCAAAATATCTTGTCCAAATGAAGAAAACAGACGATCAGCCACCTAAACAAGAACAACATTTTATTATCTTAATGCAGTATTTCTCTTCGGCACTTAAATATGCCACTGTAAGTACAGCTCAACCTTAACAGAAGTTTCACATATTTATCACTTTCCATCTTTTGTGCATTTCATTTTCACTCTAGATTTCACAGTAATATTGTTTCCTTTGGAAACTCAGCAGCTTACTTTCCCCCTCAAATTTACTATCCCACTTTCAAGGGTATTTACAATATATAAGCATGTAGTGTTATCTTAGATGCTACCTTGGAAGCCATCCTAGTACAGTTCGGTCTTTGATAAAGCACTATGTATCTTGCATTAAAGAGTCCTAAATGTTTTTTTCCCATCCCTCTGGGCTTAATAGGGGAAAAAATATATGAAGTGTGCATTTTAAATGAGTGACAGTGAGCAACATCAGCTTACAGCTACAAAAAGGACTGAAATTAGATTTCGCTGTACTTCCCTTATGTCTTGGAATAAAGTATATACTCAATATAAACCTCTGCATAAAGCAGAATTCAAAGTACAATAAGAACAGCAAGGGATCGAGAGGGACTAGAAAGTCTGTCAAAAAGGGAAAATTAGTTTGAAAATATTCTGAACACCTATAGTGTAACCCACAGACTGTATGCACAAGTAAAAACAAAACGAGCAGTAATCCTAAAGATAGGAAAGACACAGACAGCAATCTGAGCTTGTAATTCAATACCACAGCAAGAAAGGTCACGGGGCCTTCCACCAGTTCTCAACACTTAATCATCATCAAGCATATAGAACTGAGGATCATTACAAGGAAAGACTTTTTTTCTGCCTTTACACTATAGTTCGGTAATTTCAAATCTAAACTGCACAGGACAACAAAAACTGCACTTCAAAAATTAAATTTGGTATCACAAGACTCGTGTCTGGCTAAACTACTCACCACTAACTCAACCACAAAGAAATAGCTATATGTGAAATACTGATAGTCTCTACATGATAAAGACAACTGATAATTCCTCTTACTGTGTTTCTCAAAGACAACAACTTTGGACATGTTAAAACAACATGCAGCAACATAGAACTAGGTGCATGATGTACCTGCAAATACCGAACCATACTTATTGGCTAGAAAATAAATTCTTTGGACAACATAAGTAAAGCTAGATTTGGGATAACGTCCTAACTTGATTAATTAAGAGGTAAAGATACTGCAGGGAGAGAAGCCATATACCTTAATTAATTCAAGCCAACATTTATTGAAGTTTCCTAAAACTGAATCAAAACAAATTTTTACTGAATGCCCCAAGTAAACTGTACTGTGTGCTACCCTTTAAGCATCACCTATAAAATAAAACGAACATAACCACGAGGTGATGAATTATCATAAATCTGAAGTACAAAAAAACCCCACCAGTTTGAGAGATATTTACAGTGGCATTGTTTTCGGCTTTTAAATTTTGTAAATTAAGGTGTTCTGCGTTATTTGGTTCCTGCTCGTTGTGATGACCCATTGAGTAATTACACCTGGTGTAGTAACACCAACTAGAGAACGCTTAGAGTTTGGTAAGTTTTTGTTCACAATATTGTGAGGGTTTTAATAGATAAAATGGTAGCTTTGCTTTCCTTTTTAAACAAGCAGTGGTTGTTTCTTAGCTGACAGGATAGAAAATATTAAAACCCACCACACAATATTGTTGGTTGCTTTTCCAAATATGACTTACCTAAACCCTACATGCCGGCTCCAGGCTCCAGCAGAATTCCATGGTGAGTGCTGTCACCAGCATAACGCACACTGGGGCTTCACAAGGAGCAGGAGCCGGTGGGTCTGAATCTAAAAAAGAAAAGTGTTGTTTTAAACCAAATGTGCTGAATGCTCCCCTTTAGGCTGTCCATCTGGAGCACTCAGCACATGATCTGAAGACTCTGCATTCCTCCTGTCTGTCCAGGAAAGTATTCCCTGGACTTAACAACAGCCGAAAACAGTAGGACATTGTAAACATCTCCGTTGATCGGTGATTTAACTAAATGTAAAAAATTCTTCCTATTTTGAAAACTTGTGAAGGTTATTACTTTTAAAAAATGCATCTTTAACAGTTTCTTAAAAAGCATTGCTTGCATTTGTAGCAAAGACTTAAAACAACCTTGACCAAAGTAGTTGGAGCAAGGTAACACTCAAACTGTTGAAAACTATCAACCAGCGGGATCCCATGATGTTTGCTGCCGATACTGTGGCTGCAACTTAGCATGGTAAAAGAGGCCCTTTAAAAACATGCCCTCTGCTTGGATTTCATAGGATGTGGAAATTAAACACAGTTTCTTACTCCAAAGTCTAACGTAGTCTTTCCTAATAACTGAATGCTAAGATGTCCCCATTTCCTAAGAAAAAGAAACTCAAGCAGCACTTCTTAGCTGCAACACACAATTTTGGTTCTGACAAATGTAGCAAAGAAACCAAACTCAACTCTTCATTCAAAATGGAATGGCATGGCAAGTGGCTTCCAATTCACAGCAAACACTGTAATCTATCTTCAAATTACCTGCTAAGCACATAATGCTGGACTTCTTAGCTTTAAGAGAAATGACTCAAAGTACTCTTGAAATAAAAAGAAATTACTATTTTGCACACAGGTATTTATTTAGTAAGTGATAACTTCTCCTAGATTATAGAACCGTATATGGATGGATGACTATTTTGCAACACAACTAAAATCCACATAGTAACTCAATTTAGATTTGTTCATGTTTTTCAGCATGTCTAAAATCAAAGGAAACAAAACTAAGAATAAACTGAGGTGGCTTGTAGGATATTTATTTCCCCTAGGATAATGAAGTGTGTTCCTTATGCAATATTTTCATATTTTATGAGGAAAGAAAAAAATTATTCAGCTAAAATATTCCAATTTTGCACAAAGGGTAGCCCTGTTTTAGCAGTCTTCAAACAAAGGTACAACAGATGTTCAAACAAGGATTAATATCTTATTCAGAGATCCCAGAATCCTTGCAGAGTAACTCTTGTGTACAAAGCTCTGATTGAGTCCTTTTAAGAGGTCATATTCCTAGTATGTCCTATATTTGCAGGATACAGATAAGATCATAGCTATAAAAACATTATTTACTTTGTGAATCATTGATCATGTAAGTGCAATTAAAAATGTCATGCTTCACTTCAATAACAGAGCAGGAAGATATTCCCCCGCCCCCGAATTTTTCTTTGTATTACCTCCTAAACCAGAATTTCCTTTTCTTGTTTCACTGTATTCGTTGAACTTACTGTTTTTATAGTCAGGCTTTTACCTGCTAGCCAGGACTGAGACAGGTTAAGCAGCAACATCTGTCCTTTTCATACAATGAAAGCTGTATTTCCATAATGAAGAATTAAAAGCCAAATTCCATGTCTTCTACCATCTTCCTTCTCTGCTCTTTCAGAATCTTACCACTGTTCCAAATCAATAGTTTTGACTTCTCTCAGTGAGTTCAAAACATCATTCATTCCACTTCTTGCATTTTAGTTTAAGACATTTTTTTCTTCCATTTCCAGTTCTCAATTTCCATTCAACTAAATTCATTAATAAACTCCAGAAACTAGGTAATAGGAAACAGTATCTACAAAATGTATTTTTCACAAACTTGTCTGTTTCACTGCATCTAGGCTTGCTTTGGGTACATGCCACATTCTAAGAACAAATACTGTATTAAAACAATATTTTAGATAACCTGAAAAAAAGCATGCTTGATATTCAGATGCCACCATTCTTACCTCAAGCATGTTATAGATGATGTAGAGCTTTATGACAGACTGTCCCCTTATCAGATGATACATCATAGAGTAGTCAACATAGTGCATCATGAAGTAGCAGATGACCAATATAACTCCTTTGAGAATGTCACATACCTGAGCGGGTTGTAGCAAACGTCTATCACTGAAATACAAAGGGCAAAAAGTTCCGCTAAATGTCATATACCCACAAAATACAAATGTTACTGCGTCAACAGGAATGTACAGAAGCTGTTAATCAAGCAAATATTTTTAATGTTGTTTATTACTGCCCTTTCCCCCATCCCTCACTCCAAAACATAAGGACCATCGTGACTGTGTTAGATATTTACAAGATCACAGTCCCGAATAGCATCAGTTTTCCCTTATCTGCCATATGCATTTAGTTAAAATACTGTATGTGTTGGCTAAGAGCTCTCACTTGCTAAGAACCTTCTGCAGGCATGCCCTTTGGTTTTTAATTCACCTTCCCTTCTTCTAGCCTGTTCTTCTTATCATTTTGACTTCCTCAGTTAGAGGAATTGTATTTGCTATAACCAGAAGACAAAGAAACGAAGCAGCCATCTTCAATTCCCGTATAAGGGATGAAATGCTGAGGAACAAGTTCTAAATGCAATTCCAGATCTTCTTTTACCTCTCAGCTCTGCAGCAGTAAATGTAAACAATTTAACATCAGAGCTTGAGGCTGATCTTGAACTAATGCAGAAGTTTTCTACCTGTAGTCCCACAACTAACCCAGAAGACTAAATGAATCATCACACAATTTCATCCAATAAACTAAAACTGCCAGAAGAAAACAGCTTTACCTCAATTCCCACAATAGCAGCCATAAGCATAATGAAATTGCAAGGCGGTATTTACTTGCCCACTTACTTAGTTTACTATTAATAGGACGCACAGCATTTAGAGAGCCTTCAAATTAAATCAAATGTTATTTGAGAATTAAATATCAAAAAATACAGGAATAATTTCTACTACATGTATGTATTTTTAATACACATTGAAAGGTTTTCATAGAAGTTAACCTTTCACAAAAGTCAGAACCAATCAGCAGAATGAAAGTTAGGAATTTTCATTTTCCGTATTCTTAAATCACTAGGCTATCCACAGATTAGACGATGCTCCCATAAACTGAAAATGTTTAGAAAAAAAACAAGATAAGTTGACAAAAATTCATGCTTTAAAGAAAAAAAACAACAAACCACCACATCCAAACAGTTACTTATAACCTCAGGGAGTCAAGACATTCTACAGCCCCTGCAGACAAGTCAAAAAGCCCAGCTACAGGGCTCATTCTATTTAAACACCACACCAGAATTAGAGTGTTATACTTTCAGTTTCTGTGTTGTCTCCCATTCCAAAGAAATAAGCCCCGAAAACAGAATTCATGCACTAGAACACTCTCAAATAAATCATGCTTGTTCTAGAAGTACGAGCAAGAACACTTCCAGGACTCTCAGATTTACAGAATTACACTTTGAACAGAATTCAACTGCTCCATTCATTACAGACTTTACACCGCATAATCTGTATTAAAATTAATTAAATATATTCTGAATAGAATTCAACCTGGTGCCACACATCACAACTGCTTAGAGTAGCTTCCTCCCCCTGAGATATTGTCTTGCTCTCAGAAGCCCTCCTGTAACAGAAGCCATTTTATTTCAGACCAAGTCTTTAAGAAAATATCTCAGTGAATTTTCTCCATGCTTTCCCCCCCCCACCTGAGTTTTAACTGAAAACATCAATTTACAAACTTGAAGAAAATGGAAAGTGTCCATTTCCCAGCACACCCAGTATTTCCCTGCATCTTCCTTCTTCCAGCCAACTCCTACCTAATCATCAGAGAAGCAGTGAGTACCTGGTAGAGAAAACCTCACTAGCAAGACAGGTGCCCACTTCAAAAGTTTGTTTTAAAAGCATGGCAAGGTACTAGTTTTTGCAACGGGATGGTCCCTTGTTGGTCTGCACTAATAAGCAGAAGCTGGTCATGAAGTTTCTTAATCAGACTTCAGAAAGATTTTCACAGGAAAATAATTGGATGACCATGAATCAATACGGACTGAAAATTATCACGTTAAAGGTTTTCTGGCTTACAGATAACATCAAAGATGCTCAACCACCAGCACAGTCACAAGCTGCAGTTACTCTGCACTGTTAACCCTATCACTCTCTTGTTTGTGTTGATTTTCATCAGTGTAACTAACTCAGGAGAAGCCAATCTGAGAGCAGGTAGCAACCACCACAGGGGAATACAAACCCTAAGAATGGACTACACACCATTGAAAGCACAACTGCTCTTCTAAAGGTGGTCTCAACTCGAAACCTAACTCAGGAGAATAATGCCATAACAAAGTCACATCCAAATCCACACACAGCATCCCATACACTGCAAAGATGCAGTATTTTGAGAACGTGCTATGAACGGAACAAACTCTGTGTCACTACAATTCAACTCAAAGGCCGCCCACAAGGGTCACATCAACTAAACTCGGTGGCTGCGCATTACAGACATCAAGCTTTTCTAGAACAGAGAACATTCAAATTATGTTTTTAGAGAATTTTATCTCTGGGTGACTTGGAGGGTTTTCTTCCTCAGTAGTCTGTGTATCTTGAAAAAACTGCAGCAAACACTCCATTTTTCACCTAAAGTTTTAACTAAAAATATACTGTATTAATGTTCTATTCAAAGAACATTGTGCAGTAACTTCTTGTGGTTCTCAACGATGTGAGAAGCAGAACAGCACTACTATGACAAATTCTTCAAAACACATCTTTAACAGAAGTCACAAAAACATCCTCACATTTCAACTTACTCAAGTTTGATGACAGAAGTACCCTCTGTCATCTAACCCTTAGTACAAGGGATAACCGCAAAGGCATGCTACAGAAAACTGCTTCCTAGAAAGCAAAAAGAGAAAGAAGATCCTGGCATTTAGAATATATTCCAGTGTTCTTTCGTCATATAATATGAAAGACCCCTTCCTATTGACCAAGGAAGTAACCTGTGGTCTACAACTAAGAGATAATCACAGAATTACACAATTGTCATCACTGGAAAGGACCTCTGAGATCATTGAGTCCAACCATACACAAATACACAACCCATCCCCTACATCTCAGCCACCCTGAAGTGCCACAACTACACGTTTCTGAAATACCTCCAGGGATGGTGACTCCACCACCTCCCTGGGCAGGCCCTTCCAGTGCCCGACCACTCCTTCAGTAAAGTAATTATTCCTAATATCCAGTCTAAACCTCCCCTGCACCAACTTCAGACCGTTTCCTCTGGTCCTGTCATTATTCACTTAGGAGAAGAGGCCAGCGCCCACCTCTCTACAACCTCTTTTCAGGCAGTTGTAGAGGGCAATGAGGTTTCCCCTCAGCCTCCTCCTCTGCAAACTAAACAAGCAGCTGATTGAAAAAAAAAACCCATGAAACATGAATCTGATTGGGAAAGAGATTAACCATGACTACTGCATAAATCCACAAAAGCAGCTGAATCCTTTTACGCTCTGGCTAATAACATTTACAAAAGGATTTTGAGGTGTGGCTCTGAATACAATACAGCATAGGGATAATTATTTCCTACAAAGACAAGGAAATCAAGTAAGTGGATTAAGTCTAATCATTTCTCACGTTTGGCAAATACACAGAACTAACTGCAAAGCCCGCAGTTATGAAATGAACCTTGAAGTTTTAGTATATGGTCAGGTTCACATTGGTTTAATCTGTATTTGTCACAAATCATTCCTACCCTTCGCATTAAACTCTTTAATACACATATACACACAGAATCTGTTATTTTATGCCTGTCATAAAAAGTCTTAGCCCACCCATTACACATATTACATTTTCCACATTCATTTTTCTCCATATATGTTTCTACTTTTTGTCTCTGGTAACTACTCAGTGCCAACACTGGAAAAGTATTTTCAGCGTGATCTTGAGTACTAAGTAATCAGACCTTGTGATTAATATCACATAAAATTCATAACATATTTATCCACACCATAAGTACTACAGACTTTCAAAAAAAAATAGAAGAAAAAGCGAGAGTCAGCCAAGCTATGACAACTACACAAATGTCAAGAAGCTAGTGTTCGAGATCAGGCTGGATGGGGCTTTGAACAACCTGGTCCAGTGGAAGGTGTCCCTGCCCAGGGCAGGGGGGTTGGAACTTGATTATCTTTAAGACCACTTCCAACTCTGTGTCATGATTCTATGAAACAAAAAAAAAAAAATACATTGAAAGTGTTATTAGCACTGTGCTATATCTGATTTGAAAGTAGGAAGCCAAGAGGTAAAAGCTAGACAATGCTGAGGTACTGTGTAACTCCAGAAACCACTGAACGAGAAACTGCAAGAGCTTACCTCATTTCTAAAGACTTTGTGTTTTTATAGCTGTGCATGAAGTGTGGCAAAGGAAAAGATCTCACATGAATATAAGTTATGGGTGCTTTTTCTCATGAGTGAGAAAATAAGAAAAATAAAGAGCATAACAATCTTAATTTGTATTACTTATTCTAGTTACAACACTGCAAGTAGTAGAATGTTTCTACAGAAATCAATTGGCCTTTTTCCTTCAAAGCCATCCCACGCATACAGTGATGCTGCAGAAGTGAATTAAATATTAACACTTTCTCAGCTTTAGCAAACTCCACTCTTAAAAGACAGTATTAGAGAGCCTTTGTCCAAGATGCAGTTCCCCTGATTTTCTACTGGATTCCAATTACGTGAATTGTTTGACAATTTGGCTGATTATACAGCTGAATATAATTTAAATTACAACTTTCACATCTCATAAGCCAATAAATACATGGATTCGGGGCATTTGGGCTGTCCTTCAAATGTGCCTTATTAGGATCCACAATTTGTGTCTTTTCACCTAATTACTTTCTGCCATTATTCCATTATTACTTCTAACATTTTTTCTGCAAGTCATGTTCTCCAAGATGCTTTTGACAGAATTTTACAAGTGGTTTCATTATGCTAAGCCTCAAGCTTCCATGTTTAGCTGTACAGACTACCAAAGAATCAAATTTTTAAACTGAACTTCTTCAAACATCAAAGTATCTTAATAGTAAAGAGCAAGGCTTATCCATTCTTTCTATTATCCGCTACATAAAATCTTGTATTGCTTTACTGTTGCTACCACTGAATACACTGAGCTATTTAAACACGAGATGATCCTTCAATCTGCATAAATTCAAAGTGAAAATCCAACTATTTCTCTACAGATAGACTCTCTCACACTGCAACACTAACTAGCAAATTAAGACAGCAAAGAAAAAGGCATGTAGGGACTTCAAGTACCTAACAAGATGTTCAAACTTCTCGGCCTTTGGGTACATTTTGCATTACATCTACTAATTGACAGAAAAATCTCCACTGACACAAACCCTTATGGTTCCAAATATAATTATACAGATGCATGCTTATGGGGATATACAAATTTATTATTAATTTTAATGTAAGAAAACAATGTGCAAGCTTTCCTACTGTACCACCCTATTCCACCCCACAGCATGCTTGTTGTTTCAGTCCAGTCAATTTACCAAAGGCAAAGCGTGCCAAGCTCAATGCTTATCACACAGGGTCAGAGACAGCTGAAAGTGAAAGTACAGCAAAATTTATGCAGTGCACTAATCAACATCACCCAAGAACCAGGAAATTCAGACAACCCATCCGCTAATTACTTTTTTCAAGACTATTTATTAGCTCAAGGTTTAATTCTCACATTTCTAAAGCGCGACTGTATGTCTTTCTTCTACTAAGAAAACAACCATTGGATCATCCATATACATTTTCCATTTGAAAAGCTAAAACCTAGGAACTTCCCTTACAAACAGCTAGAAGGAGTTACTTTGCTATTTTGCAGACTAAAATTAAAATACTGTAATATATTCCGGCCACCCACAAGTTTGTACAACACATTTTAGGAACAAAAAAATAAAACCCAAATTATTTTCACAATTACTAGTGGTATTTGTCAGAAAACCCACTGTGTTACAAAATTAGAAGTCAAACTTATTTCAAGTTACAAACATAACAGCTACCCAGCAGAGAAAAATTTGGTGTGAAAAATAGTGTTTGCCGTTAGCAACCTCCTTAGACAAGTGAAAATTTAAAGAACAAGTTGCCTGACTCATTTTCAAGGTATGTCTCTTTGACACCATACTCTAAAGGACACGATCCCCATTTCACACAGCAGTAAGACTTGTGTCTCCATCTACTGGTTGAAAACCATAATGTTAAATCATTCATAAAGGATATGACCACACAAACGGTCATACTACTGATCCCTAATGTTTGCGGCTCTTTCAGCTGAACAACATGTTGGATTTCACAGTATTTCTCTTTTAAGTTATTAAAGAAGCAAAACAGCTCAAGACTTTCCACGTATAAGCATTCAATGCACCAATCCCTTTTTTTGTTCTAACAGCCATACAATTAATTTATTTAGCATTAGTTAGAGCATTATTTAAAATAAATCACAGTTCACTGATATTTGGCTTTAATATGTTACAATTCACAAGTAGCTAATGCACAAGTTTGCTTAACTGTTTGATTTTCAAAAAACCCAAGACTGGGTGTGAAGGTTTTAATAACCCTTGTTTATTGAATTAAAAGGGGTTAAATCATTTGGAATGTAAAATGCAACCCAGGACAAGCAGGAATTTCTTCTTCTTGTATTTAAAAAAAAAATTATAAATTATCTAAACCAATCTCACTATAGTCCTCTATCGTCTGCTTTTCTGCAACTGTCACTGCAAAATAAACAATGCTTTCACTATATTGTGTCCAAAGTAATCTGCAGACAAGCATACTTGTCTGATTACTTAATTATTTTAGCGTTGGATGAGTAAGCACTCTGTATATATTACTTTAAAATTAACTCTGCTCAGACTGTCACACGCTTCCATATAGCTTCTTTATTTTTGTCTTTCAGGCTTTCTGGTGCTCCTCAGTTTTTCACTAGTTTGATTACATACGGTTTTCCAGTCACCTTGTAGAGTTATCAGAGAATTATAGTATGGTCAGAGTTGGAAGGGACCTTAAAGATGATCAAATTCCAACCCCGCTGCCATGGGCGGGGACACCTCCCACCAGACCAGGTTGCTCAAAGCCCCATCCAGCCTGGCCTTGAACACCTCCAGGGATGGGGCATCCACAACTTCTCAGGGCAGCTTGTGCCAGTGTCTCACCACCCTCACAGGAAAGAAGTTATTTCTGGCATCTCATCTAAATCTCTCTTCCAGTTTAAAACTATCACCCCTTGTCCTATCACTACTCTTCCTGACAGGCTCCCTTCAGATACTGGAAGGCTGCAATAAGGTCTCCCTGGAGCCTTCTCTTTTCCAGGCTGAACAGCCCCAGCTCTCTCAGCCTGTCCTCATAGGAGAGGTGCTCCATCATCTGATAATCTTTGTGGCCCTCCACCAGACCTGTTCCAGCAGTTTTATGTCCTTTCTATGTTGAGGACTCCAGAGCTGACTGTTTGGGTTTTGACTGTTTTGGGTTTAGTTTTTTGTTTGGGTGGTTGCCTTTTAAACCATCAGGATTCTATAATTTTTTTCTTGTTTAAAAACGCAGTAAACAGTAAAATTAATTGGTTCCTTTAGTACTGCTTCATCCAAATAATTCAGATTATTCCAAACAATTATTCCTTCAGTTAGCACAGACAAAACTTCAATACTGTTGGCCCAGGTACTATAATTTAAAGATATTAGCACTAGATATTAGCAATAATGCTTTATATGGTTATTTTAGTCAATAAAATAATGAAACAACCTGCATAAATATTTATAAACTCCTAACAGTATTATTTCTATAAATGTTATTGTACTTCACACTACTAAAAAAAGCTTTTAATTTAAATAGGTTAATTGTTTGGCTAATAATGCACTGAAGAAGTGTTTTAAGCACTGAGATTATAAGTTTGAGCAAGTAATTTGAGGCAAATCTTTTGTAACGGTATTATTTATTCAATAGTAACACTTTGAAATAATTAGACAACCACTCAGGTTTATGTTAATTAATAAACTAATTCAGTTATTGAAATGTTGGTCTAGTTAAAAGTTTTGTTTAGGCATCTTTTGATTTTTACATCACAGATAGTTATACGGAAACCGAACTACTTACATGTAGATACTCAGTTGTGATCAAAGCCTCAATCCTCCCATGTATCCTTCACTAATGAACTGTGGTATCATACATTTCTAATCTTATATGAAGCGTTAACAAGAATGATCAGATTAACACATAAGGGGATATTTTACTGTCAGCAGACTAAGTAAAGTTATCAGGGAAAACGATACTCAAGGAAATTTCTATGAAGGGCATAACTACTGATAGAGCTACACACTTAGAATTTTCAAAATGCACAAAGTGATCTCTTGGAAATATTTCCCTACAATTATGCTCAAGTTTGGCATTAAGTTTGGCTTCAGGAAGAAAAGTTGTTTTGATAAAATCTGTATCTCTTTTTAAAGTCTCACACTGGTTATTGGTTTACAGTATACAGGACATCACTGTTGTAAAACTGTTAGATATACAGTCTAGCGTTAATAAAAATATGACCCAAATGAAGAATTCTAAGATACAGAGAGCTCAATTTGCCAAGATTAGATGGCATTCCATTTCTCAAACAATAAAGAGCCTCTACATGCACACAACACAGCACGAAACCATGCTAAGAAAGAAACAAAACCAACCTTGCTGTTAGGCCCCGATGAGAGCTGTCTCAAAATAAATAAAAAAATAAAAATAAAAATGAGGTTTCAAAATAAGTGACCACTAGAATTAGCTTTCATTAAGCTTTTGGTTTTTTAAAAACAGAATCAACTATAATTGAAGTCAGTAAGTGAACATATGTTAAAGTGTTGTATTTCATTATGCAGAGAATCAGCTTCAAGTCTAATACTAAGATACCTGACAATGAACTTTCAGAACTCCTTAAAATTTACGTTAAGCATTACAAAAAGAACCTGCTTAAGTACACACAAAAATATAGCTACAAGCCTGACTGAAGTGTTACTTAAAATAATGTAAAAAGAGTTTAAGGCACTGTAAACTAAGTACAGCAGGGGCTATAGTTTTTCCAAGATACCCTGTTTTAAAATGGGTTGAGCTGGTCTACAGGCACTCTGAGTAAATAACGTTTTAAATCTGTTGAGATCACAACCTATTTCCACAGGGATGTGAAGTTACATACGGAAATACACCTACCATAAACAGCACTGAATCAATTTCATGTGTTGGTTATAAACTCAGCACTGGTTTCTCCTTTGAAGTACACTGGTTGATTTAGCTATACTATTCATTTGTAATCAGTCTTTTCACTGATTACAAGTAGATGTGTGAATTTGGCTGACAGCATAGAACGAAAAAGAAAATCAGGATTTACTCACCAAGGAGGAATCCCTGTGACACCACATTCCATCCTATAAAGGAAGTGAAAGTGCTCTTCCCTTCGGTCTGATTTACAAGAAAGAAAGAAAGAGAAGGTTGTAATGTTGCTACACTATGCACTGTTATGGACAGGAGAAAGGAGTACTTGCTCTGAGAGTCTACTACAGGAAAAAAAACCTGAATACACCTGCCTTTTTTTTTTCCACTTGGTAGAGAGGCAGACATTTCGTGGGCAGATGGCATTACTTGCTCAATGAACTTAACCAGGCAATAGGAAGTTTGTATTTAACAGCTACAGCTCATAGCAAAAAAAAAA
>VZRU01000076.1:152-11701 GCA_013398155.1 Pedionomus torquatus | reverse complement strand
GAAGTTTTTATTTAACCACTACATAGAAAAAAAAAAAAAAAAAAAAAAAAAATTTAAAAAATAAATATATTATGCTGGGGAATAAATGTTCAATAGAGTTTCAAATTTATGTAATAACTTGATAATATGAACAAAGAAACAATGTCCATAATAAGAATGCCAGTTTTGGTTTCTTTGGGCTTTTTTTCCTGCTATGCTTGCTTTCAACAGTTTCCTTCATGAAAGAATGTTGTTCTATTTATTTCCTACTGAAAAGTACAAAGCTACAATTTCACAGGACGGCAATGGGAATTTTCAGAGGTACGTATAATACAACTGCAGTTAGTGTTATTGCTGACAAGACCTAAATTTGTTTATTTCAGGGAAAACAGAGCAAACTAGAAGAAAAGCACAGAACACTTATTTCTAATCTGTATCTATTTCCCCATGGAAAAAAAAAAGTAAAGATGTTGTCAAACAATCTTCACATATAAGAAAATTCATCATCTACTGCTGTATTTTCCTGAGAAAAACAGAATTTGGAAAGAAAAAAAAAAGGTCTCACTTTTCATAACAAGTTCTTATTTGCTTTGTGGACAAGATGTAAAATCCCTTGAAGTCTTATTAAATTGGGAGTCCCATCAGAGTTTCACTAACATACACTTTTATCTTTCGTATGTTGCTGTTTTTCAAATAACATGGAAGAGCTTTTCCACATTCCCCTAAGAGGTTTTGTTGGTGTGCATCATATTGTCAAGAAAAACAAGAAGTTCTCTCGATAAAAAGGTTTCAAATCAAGCAGAGATACTAATCTGCACAGACTCTCTGTGTCTGAGGTATTAATAAAGAAATGTGCCTGAACTGTAAAAAAAACCCGCACCTTTCAAGCACTGAGAGTTACTTTCAGGAACCTGTGATCACAGACTGTAATTCTGAAGAGAACTCCACCACGTCCACTTCTCTCTCTAGCTAAGATTTGCTGTTCTAGCAAAGTATGTGCTTTTACGTTGTCAAAGAATGTTTTAATTAAATTATTCAAAGAGAATAATTTAGGAACCTTCTTTCCATGACTTGGAAGAAAATACAGCAGAAATGATTTTTTTTTGTGTAATTTCAGAAGATGTAATTTAATTTTGTGAAGTGCTTGTTAATTTTTTTAAAAGCACTCTAGTATTTATAGAGCGTAACAGCAATGGAAGTTGCACCTGCCAAAACCACCATAATGTGATGATTCAACCACTGCCAGTTTGACCACAGCAATTTAACCAGCAGCTGAGTTTACTTAATGACAGAATGCTGGATTCTTCTGACTGAAGTTTTCAAAGTTTTCGTCTCTCTCAAATAGCTACGCTAACACCAATATAGCTCTGACAAATACACAGAACTAAATTTACTCAAAAAGAACAATCAAATGATGAGGAATGATGACTTAGTACTCAAATTGAAGCACTTACACTGTCTAGGCAGAAAAAGGAGATAAATTTATTTAAGATACATTAATCTTTGTTCCCCTTCTGAGCTCTGTAAGATGAAATATTAAAACAGGTGGATGATGCTTTTATAAAGCACTCCCCCTAGACTTAAGCACTGCAAACAATACCATAGTCAGGAATTAGCCCATCCTACATTGAATGTGTTTTTACTGTTTTAAAGAAATAATGAGTAATACAACCTTTTTCTGTACTTAAAAGAGCAGGAGGAGTTACGAGGAAATAAATGAGCTGAAGCATAAACTGGAAGGGAGACTGAACACCCACTGCTCAATCACTTCACTGAGATGTTGAGAAAAAAGTCAAGATGAAGGGAGGAGCACTTTTATTTACTACACAGAATGGAATATGATGTGGCAGGTTCAAAGAACTAGTCATGTCTCTCAACACTTACTTGACACTTGTGAGGAAATGCAAGCTAAAAGATAAACAGCCACCTGCTTTGTAAGTACCTTTTGTAATTACAGGTATGTTTTACCTATTAAGCTCTATTTTGTCACAAACACATAAAAATATATTTCACATTATAAAATAAAATCTCAAATATATTTTGCCATAAGAAAACAAATTGGCATAACTAGAAAAACAATTAAAAAACCCCGAAAGCAAAGTGTGGGGTCT
Organism: Pedionomus torquatus; assembly: GCA_013398155.1. Taxonomy (NCBI): domain Eukaryota; kingdom Metazoa; phylum Chordata; class Aves; order Charadriiformes; family Pedionomidae; genus Pedionomus; species Pedionomus torquatus. Next base: position 9,611 of record VZRU01000076.1, on the reverse strand, counting down.
GAATATTTGGAAATAAGAATCATTACATCTGAAAAAGTTCCATTACATACTATAAATAAGAACTGTGAACTTTTCAATAAAAAGTCACCATCTTTAGAAGTTTAACAAATAAGACAAAGTCTCAAGCAGTGAAAAAGTAAAGTGTTTCTAGAGAAATAAATTCCATAAACATTTGAGGAAATTGTGACAAAAGAAATTGCTTTAGGAGTTGTTACAAAAACAAAGCCTTCTCCACTGAAGATAATCTCAGTTTCACTGCATCTTACCTGATGACACTCTAAAGTTAACATAGCCAAGTAGATTAAACTCTAAACTTCTACACTACCTCACACACTAGAACTACTGTCAAGCAAGCACACTAAGTTTTAACACCACAACATTATACACACATAAAAGTATCAGGTGTGAGCATACGTGGTATTTTCAGTGTCGCTTTCTTTAATATATTGAACAACATGAAAAATCTGCAACAGGTCTTTCAAATTTTTAATTGTAATTTCAGAAGAAGAGAAAAATTCTCTGTCTAAAACAAAGCTGAGTTTATAAACAAGAACACTTTTTAAACAGAAAAAAGTATACAATCCAAGTGATAGGTTAAAATCCATTACATTTACCTGATTTTAAGTATTTCAGCAATAGCTTCCATACAGATATTTACAAATAGGGACAAAATTTGACTAGTTATCAGGTTAAAACTGAATAGCTGAATATTTACACAGATAGGAAAACTCTCTTAACGTAATGAAAATCATCAGCAATAAGATATTAGAGACTGCCACCTAGTGCTTCTATTAAGCATCTCAGTACAAACATTTCAATTCAAGAATATACTTTAAAATACTATTTCTTATGCAACTAGACAAGCATTTGCTCTAATCAAAACATACATTCTAAACTATGGACCTAAAAGCACTTCACATATAAAAGACTATTAATAATGCAAACACAAGTAACTCAAAAAAGACAAAACAAATCAAATCCTATCAGCTACCATTAATCAACTTCAAGTTTGGGAAAATTCAGAATGAAAATACTGACATCCATATTTATTCAAGGAAAAATTACAACACCAGTACAAATACTCTTTTTCTTTTAGGCTACACTTACAGGCTTACATAGTCAGCTTGAAGTAGGAACTTTTATGATGGAAATTAATTCCATCTGATTTTTGATGACCAAGAGTCCTGTGCATTAGCAACTTCTTGTTAGTATTGATTGAACAAATAAGCAAATAATTAAGATCTAAAAATTCCTGGTAATATTCTGATTAATAAGCCACATCCAATTACTCTCTAAAATTCTTTGAAAGAAATAAAGTAACACGTTTTATACAAGGATCCTTTGGGCAAAGTTTACCATGGAAATAAGAAAATCCTTTGTTGTGGAAAAAAAAAAAAAAGTAAAATAAAATTTTTCTTTTAATATCAAAGACTCTATCCAAAGACACAAACCGAGTCATTATCTCAAGTCCAAGAAATCTTAAAACACTGTTACACTGTTCAAATAAATGTTAGTTAAAAGAACAGAACTATAGGGTAAGGTTACAGCCCTGTCCTTTACTAACCTGAATATCTTTTTAAAAGTGCATTCTACTTTCTTAAAGTACATCACACCACCAGTTACTAACCGGTCCAAATCTTAAAGGTCCCACACACACCTTTGCTTTAGTTAGTCTAGACCAAAACATTATTTTACAGTGGAAGAAGTCACCAGTAGTTCAAACGGCACTGAAAGGCCATAAAACTAAGTGCACAGGTAAATAGGGAAATACTATTTAACGTATCGACACCTTTCTCTTAAATCAACTTACCGTAAGCCATAGCAAGGCAACGTGATGAACCGGAACATTGCCAGAAACACTCTCAAAGGAAGCAGGGTGAATACATACAGAAAAGCATCCAGGCACAAAAAGATTCCAAAAAACATCAACTAAATTACAAAAATAAAACAGAAGTATGTTAGTAGTTTGTAAGAGTTACAAAAGAATCATAAAGAACTATTTTATGAAAAATACATTTACATAAGACTAATTAACTAACTAAATAAGCATAACATCGCCACTAATTCAGTCAGCTGAACTGCAAGAAAAATAACATGCTGTGCACTTTGAAGACTATTCAGCAAAAATTCTGCATCACAAAATCCAAGCAGCAAGAGCTTTTGCAGCCTTCCATGGCTCACCAAACTCAGACTTTACTGAACAGATTAACTGTACCTGGATATAACCGTAGCTCATTTTCCAACGGTGACTATTCTCTAAGGTTACAAAATATGTTTTTAACCTTGTGGAAAAAAAACCTGTAGAGTGTGTGTACAGGTGAACTGCCATTTTCTGCTGTACGCTTTTTAATGTCTTTTTTTTTTTTTTTTACCTTGTTAGTTGTCTGCTGCACAGCTAATTACAGCTGTGGCAGTTCTACTTCAGAGAATATCCACCTTTTTCATGCTAAGAATATAAAAAATGAAGAGGTAAATTTCCAGTTGCCCTTAGTTTAAATGCTTTACCCTTAATTTACAGAAACATTTAAAGCCATTTCATTGTAGCCACAGCCAAGCAATCCTGTGATAATAAAACTAGACCTAAATTCTGCAACTGGAAAGCTCTTATATGCCAGACTCTCCCCACATGACACTCCCTCTTTATCTGTTCCTTGCATGTATCTAAGATTTACCTGACTGGGACTCTAAGCATATGCTTTTATGCTTTTTATCAGAAGCTACTGCTTTTTCCTGCATGGAAAAATCCCATAATAAGGCAAGCTTGACTGGCTACACAATTAAGACTAGCACGATCTAAGCAGGCCTAGATATCCATGACAGATACCCATTTACATGTGAAAGTTGCATGTATTGCTGATGGGAAAGGAAGACACTGGTTTGGGAGGAGAAAAAGCAAACCAAAACACGAGGAAATTACTTTTATCTTCCACAATCTCTTTGCCTTACAAAATCGCTCTTTGCCAACCTGTGCAACAGGCAGTTCAACACCCAGTGAGCTAGTATCAGTAGTGCATAACTTCCTCTCACACTTAATCCTCACTCATCCTTGTAACTCTGAAAGCAATGCCGCTGAGCACACTCCAGTATATCTATCTGCAAGCCACAGAAGATGACTGGATCAGATGTAAGAGCCCCACTATCATCTCTAAGCTGTTGCTTTCCCTTATAACAGTGTATTTCATTCAAAATTATCAGGAGCAGTGGTTACAAATAACAGATGCATTTACCCATTGCATTTTAACATGCCATTAAGCGCCCTATTCCTTGCTAGTTTTTTAACCAGGTGCTGAATATCCAGGCACTAAAGATGACTGAAGCTGAACATGCACTGTCCTTGTTTGTGTCTTTTTAAAATTCTTAATGCAAGCAAAATAGAAAGATGGGCTGTCATTTTGCCCCTGTATTCTTCCAGGGCATCTTTATAATCTAGACAACAGCTCTGCACTTTCTGATTCAGATGGAGTTCTTCTCTACCTGAGAGTAATCACACTTTTTCACACTCCAAGCTCACACTAGTATCTGCAATTGTCGTCTAATGTATTCATTATCCTAGTTTTTTTACAACATTCCACTTGCACACTTATTTGCTCCCACTGAAACATCATCAGCACTGAACTTTTCACTCTGTAAACATTATTTTTGATGCTACATTCCAGCTACTGAGGAGCTAAAAGAAAAAAAAAAAACTTACAGAGTTTTTCCATCTTTGTAGCTATTTCAGCAAAACTGTACCGACTTTAATTTTGAGATCAGTTGACAAACGTTCCCTTTAAGATGGCAGGAAGATAGGTCATTTATACTAATGATAAGGTAATCTACCACACTGGAGAACTTCCACTAAAACTGCACAAAAAGCTTCAGTGAGAGTAGCATTTATATTAAAAATTATCTAGCTTCTTTAAGTAAAAAGGGGTATTCAGAACAACCACAAAAATACTACCCTTTTAACATCACACCCTACTCTAAAATTATGCACCTGTAATAAGTTCATGTTAAAGATCTACCGAGATTAGACTTTGATGAATTTATTCCAGTTTATTCTCACTCTGATTATCATTTTTGTTCCTTGTCTGTAATTATACTATTAGGTAGTAAAGAAAACAAGCCATTAAGAAAATTCTTCTCTCACTTCCCTAGTGTCTCACATACTTTATTTCAATTAAGCAGACTTCTGAATCACAGTCAAGTGATTTCTGTAATATGTGATGATATGTATACTATTTAGTTTCCTTTCTACATGCTTATCATCATACTTTTTCATTTTTTTCAACAAGTATGACTTGATGTGAGGTAGCTATTTTGTATACTAACTTGGATTAAGGCTATGCAGAGAAATAATAAATTTATTTCATAATCTCTCTGTGAAACTATCACTTTTTAAATCTATCTACTTATTATTCAGTTTCATATTCTTTCATACTGAAAGTACAGACTGAGGTTTGATTTACCATCCAAAAAAGATATCAATTTCATGACTTACAGCATCAACCTTATTTATAAAAGACTGTTGGGCTTGACTTGTTCTTACATGCTGAAAGTTTTATTGGAAATTTGTGATAATCCTTCAGCATAATTTCTGTGGCTTGGAGGCAGCATGTAACAGTCTACCAAAGTACAAGAGATGATGTAGACCTATTATATTATTCAATCAAGATTCTACCATAACTGGAATATTCTACCGTAAAATGCAATGGGTAAAGAGCGAGGACGTGAAAACACCACCCCTTGGAGATGTTCAAAGCCCAACTGGATCTACTCTTGAGCAACCTGTTGTGTGTAGGTGACGCAGCTTTAAGCTTGGACTGTATCATCCCACAGGTCCATCCCAATCTCAACCACATGGTGGGTTTTTTTGTGGAAACTGTGATTTTATTTTTGTAAAACGAGGTCTCATCATGGTCTAAGGATGAATTCAATGATACTCAAGGGGGAACTTGACTGCTGCTGACAAAGAGAATCCTACTCTCCCTCCCACCTCCACTGCTCTACCATCCTTCTAGCCCTACTCCAACCTCCCCTTCTGCCCTAGTGTAGGCTCTGGATTCTCAAGAACCTTGGCTGAGCAATTTGGCTCACTATCCTAGCAAAGAACAAATTGAGGAAGGAAAGTGACAGAATCACGAGCTGATTTAATTCTAAGAACAGTCAAACAAGCACTACAGCTCATGCAAAACTCGCAGTGTGCATAAGGCATGACACTGAAGTGGGAGGAACAGTGAAAAAAGACTGGTCCTTCAAAATAGGTTACAGTCAAATTGATTTAGCCCTAGCATATAACTTCATCTCCAGAAGTTCTGAGATTTTTAGCAATGTTATTGTTACACTATAGCCTAGCCAAATCTTATTACCAATGCTGCCTTACTCCTCAGCCTTGAACATATTCCTGCTGCCTCCCAAATCCAACACCCTCTCCTACAGGGTTTCAAAATGGTTAAACCAGAATAAAACACTCTTCTGGATTACAGGAATTGGCTCACTGCAGGACCAGAATTTTATCTAAGCTAACACAGAATGGTTTGGGTTGGAAGGGACCTTAAAGATCATCAAGTTCTAACCCTCCTGCCATGGAGAGGAATACCTTCCAGTAGATCAGTTTAAACATAAAGGAGGTAGCAGGAACACCTCTGGACCTCTGGAAAGGCCACAGTACTGGGATAGAGAACAAAGATGAGGTAAACAGTGGTAAGAAGCAAAATAGAAGGCTATGAAAATTAACACAAAAACTTTAGTCAGAAACTCACCCATCACTGTATTTTTAAAGGACTGAAAACTTCCCACCCTCAAAATACTTAAGGCTGGAAAGATCTTTAGAACTCTTTTTTTTTAAATGTAAAATTACATTTTGCAGTATAAGACTTTCTCTTGCTTGACTATTTCATTAAGAATCAATGACATCTTCATATTTTAATTCATCTGTCATCACTTGGACTTGAAAGCTAGTCATGTCTATCCCCACTAATAACATTAGTTATTAAGTAGCCACGAGTTGCCAGCAGCAACAAACAAACATAGGCAAAAGGATCTAAACCACAAACACTAAAGTTACTGACACTGAAAACCAATTGATATAGATGTTTAAAGCTTTTTAAGTAGCAAAAGTGTTTGAAAAATAAGTATTTCTTGAAATAACTTAATGCAACAGATTTAATCTCTTAATTAAAATAAATCTTAAAATTATACTTCACCTTTTCCAGCTCTTTTGGTATCCGCATGCATGTGTATACTCTCTCTCTCCGCTCTGTGTATTTTGCTTCATTATGTTCAAGGAAATAACCTCTTGTTAGCTCAGCACTGATGAATCTCAGCAATGAAAGATCTACATTAAGGAAAACAAAAGCAGAAGACGCTTCAGGCATGGCCTCCAAAGAGTGAGAAGACTGCTACGCTTTTATTACTTGCTCCACATTTCATTTACAGCACATCTAACCCACAAGGTTTCTGCTGATAGTAACCAGAACATCGAATAACTTGTTATGGAAGGAGCTATATGAGAAGTAAGTCCTATGTTCTCCCATTCCCCCTGCTGCCTCCCAACAAATTAAACAAGATACTGCTCCCAGCCACTCCTTTTCATCGGATACCCCACTTCTCCAAAACATTGCTCAAAGCAGCTACAGTGAATGCAATATTCTGAGTGAATCTAGTTTTTAACATACTGATAGTCCTCCTAAATCTACTAACCTCTATTTTAGACTTTTAGAAATCTATTTGCTCTCTCAGCAGCTCTAACAACTTGCTCTTTATTTTAAAGAACAGCTTTCTATAAGATCAAAACATTCATGGATACATGATCCCAAGTGATTCAGCACACAAACAGTACAAGCATGCTGATCATTTGATGATCAGACTAAAGTCTTTCTACACCAAAAAGCCATCAAGCACATACGAGTCCTCTGCATTTCAATGGCTCTAGGTAAATAAGGCAAAGCCTGACTGACCTATCTTTAGTCGACAGATACAGCTTCTAAAAAAAGACTTTGTGCAGAGTAGTCTTGCAAACAGAAATAAAATATGAAATTATAATTATGCAAATTCAGGCTGTCAGCATAAGGAGCTTGAAATTAAGCTTCAACACTGACAAGGTCTGACATTAGCACCTCCTGGTAACACTCAGAAGTGACAGAACACTACAATATAGTTCAACATTTCTGGTTATTATTGACGTTTAAAAATAGGAACCCTCAGTGTTCACACAACAACCAAAAGAGAGCAATCACTTATCTAGACAGATAGGTAAAAAGCTACAGTGCATGAACGTGCTCACAAATAGTAAATTCAGACTTTAGCTAAAGTCTTAGTGACTTCTGGTGGAGGATGGACCTTGCCAGGTACAATGTTTAGTACATTTGGGGGAGGAAGATGTTGCACAACACACCTAGATAACAGCTGTGAAGACAGCAACACAAGTATAGATGCTACCTGCCAAGAGTTCACCCAAAACCGCCTGAGACACTGGCTTTTCAATATTCATCATACACATTGAAGACAATGATAACTATTAACCGGAAGAGTAGACAAAAAAACTACAAAGAGTTTTAAAGCAAAGAAGAAATAAGTTCAAATGCAAGTATAAAAGATGGAGAAGAGGCAGGGCGTGCTTATAACCCACTGTGCCTTGGTAGGGGAGGATGAGAAGGGGGGGGGCGTGTGTATTGAGTGTGATTAGCACTTGTGGGGATTATAAACGTGCATTTTGAAGTTTGTGGGCATATATTAACATTATGTGTTTGTCTACTATTGTGATTTATCACACTGCTGATACTGATGACAGCCACACAATTCATTGACTGCTGGTTAATAATTTAAATTATGATTTGCTTTAAACTATTATGAGCTTGTTTGGATAGCGATTTTGATGATTTATATATTACTGACCCACTTCTAGTAAGTAGGACAAAGCCACTGTAAGCCTTAAAGGCATTTATTTTAAAACAAAAAAAAAAACAAACCCAAACATTAGTAGCTTAATGAGTAGTGAAAAACTAATATTGACATGTAAAGTTTCAATCAAAGTTCATTCCAGTGAAATAAGGCATAAGTTCATACCACTAAATCATTTGTTCAGATCTCTTGCATAGTTGTTTTTCTGGAGCCTTTCTACGTAAAACTTAGACCTGTAACTGTTTTTGGTTTTCCCAATTCTTTCTTGCTTAAAAAGTTAAAAGATATAACCTTAAGTATAAACATACAAATCAGGGGCTCTGTTAACAGCCCAGGTATATTTTCTTCCACTTTAGACAATTCATCTCCAACCTGAAGTTCATCGAATCATTCAGGTTGGAAAAGACTCTTGGGATCACTGAGTCCAACCATTAACCCCACTCAACAAAGTTCTCCCCTACACCACATCTAAATGACTCTTAAACACATCTAGGGATGGTGACTCAACCACCTCCCTGGGCAGCCTCTTCCAGTGTCTGACCACTTTTTATGTGAAGAATTTTTTCCTAATGTCCAGACTAAACCTACACTGTAGCAGGTTGACAATGCATCTCTAGCAACTGAAGTGTCCTGTGAAGGAAATATATATGGGCAACCACCATGGAGTATCTTATGGGTGCGTTTGAACTCAAGATATTCTATGACTCTAACTAATGAGCTATTTATTGCCACTCCTTTTTGCCTTCTTACACAAACTGTTTCACAGGCTTAGTGTTGAAAAACAAATGGTATTAACTTTCCTTCACCTGGCTAGACTTTCATGCTCTAGCTACTCAGAGATAATCACTTCTCATGACTGAGGCTTACAAACACCGAAGCTCCAGACTGTGACTGCAAAACAATTGCACAGTGACAGGGACGCACTGAAGCAGAGTCACTCAACCACCTCCTTCCTGAGCACTTACTGCCACTCAGCATCAGCCCTAGTTCTGTGCCAGCTGTGAAACAGATCAGTGGCTGACTCTGTAGGAAAAACACAGTAAGCAGAATAACAGGATGAGACACCAAGGCAGGACAGAGTAATAAATCATCTGAAAAAATGGCTTAATTCTGCTATCAAAGCACCATTTTCTTTGAAAAATAAGTAAACACTCTAATTCCTACTTCAAATTCCTTTCCTAGTTCAGACTTCTCTCATTTGCAGTCAGAAAGTTTTAGACTGTGGTCTAAGTTTAAACTGTTCAGATAGCATATTCCTAATGCTTAAAGCATTCTCTTTTATATCCCCACCTCAGGACAGAAAAGCACAAGCATCTTCAAAACAGAAACAGCCACAAATTCCTTCAAGGCGAAAAGATAATGATTTACCTAAGTTATACTTCAGTGTATAGCTACACAAAGGATAACCATTAACCAGAAAGAGAGAGGAAAATTTGTGGAAATACAAAAAGTGCTGTGCCTCAGTAACTTTCTATTGTTATATAACTGGAACTTTAATCCCAAACGCAACAATTCCAGGCACTCGCTTCACTCCCATCAGTCCTAAATACACACTTCTTCCGTAAACACTCAAATACA
>VZRU01000073.1:468922-542859 GCA_013398155.1 Pedionomus torquatus | reverse complement strand
AAAAAAACCAAAGTGCATAAGCATAAATGTTGCTCTCCTACTATTGTTGCTGAGGAGAACATCCAGCCATGACTCTTTATATGTCTACATTTGGATTTCAGTTCAAATTAGATAAATGCTTTTGTAGCAAATATATCTGTTTACTGTGTTTGGTCTTGCTTTATGCAGTGTGCAAATTAGATTCCTTTCAGACAAAACTGAACTGTAAGATTTGCTCTAGAAGCACATCTAGTGCCTGCAAATGGTAATGGGCTTTCAATCCTTAAGGCCAGGCTTAGATGTAGTTTGAAGTGATCCCACAGAAACAGGTATAGCTACAGAAATTGGACCTTTGGCACTACCTGTTCCTCTTGCCTACTTACTCGTCAGTCATTCAATCAATGTTCATCATTCGTATTACACATCACTATTTAATAATGGGTATACATAGCCAGTAAGCTAATTGTGATGGATCCTTATATCTTCTACCTCACTGCTGTGTCATATCTACTATAGCTATACAGCTGGAGTAAATATGGTTCTGGTGTGAATAAGATTTGAACCCTCCCCTTCACCAGGTCCTAAGGCAGAAGTGACTGCAACATAAGACTGCAGATGGGAACGAACATGCATTTCCTAGCTCTTCAAAAATCACACCATCTCTTCAGCACCTTGCTTTCGGTAAAATGGCCTGGGGAACTGAGAGGTTGTAATACAGAGTTAAGCAAATAAATGTGAGAGACAGGTATTAGCAACCTGTCTGCCTGTTTCTTCCTGCAAATCTCTCTGGTCTCCAGGATCTGGCTCTTATGGCACAGTATGCTCAGTAATCAACAGCATTCCCAAATATGCTGTATGAATATAAGGAACCAAATTCAGTAATGAGTCTTTAAAAAATGCTTCTCTTTGGAAAAGCTGGATATGGAACAAGCATTTTTCTAAAAAGTAGCTCTATGCAAACAAGTGGCAGATTAAATATTATTACTAATTCACATTAAGCTATTATGATGTAAAATATAATTTTCTGCTATATGAAGGTAAGTTTTTATCCGTGACAAAATGGGATTCAGACTGATCTGAATGTTGTATATTTTGGAAAAAATGATGAAGGTAATGAAGATGAGAACTCAGAAAATTGTTTAAAACTTCATGTTTATTTACTGAACATTAATAATTAGCGGCAGGGTATTTTAATGAAGTTTTAATGTCTTTCCTTTTTTAGAGAGAATTTCATTTTAAGACTAGATATTTTGTTTATAATGAGATATTTAATAACAAGTGTAAAGGTATGTTGCAGCATATTCAGTGCTCAAATAGCTTTACTAGACTAAATTCTAGCAGGTGACACCTTTCCTTGTGGTAATTAATTTTGTGAGCTTGAAGTTCAATGACTTTGAAGAGGCCAGTTCTACTCAACGTATCATATAACTCATGTGGCTGTAAACAAGCCTGAGGCTGACACTGAGCATGTATGGACAGACTGTGGTGTCCAAGCAGAGGACTGTGCAACCTGGACACTTTAAATAACTGGTTACACATAGGTGGAGTCAGTTTTGTGATGAGAATATAAATGGTTTTGTACTGGTTTTGTGATCATGGGATTCAAAGTGCTTTGATGTCCTCAAGCTTCACACTTCCAGGGTATGGGGTTTTTGTAAAATGAAATTGAAAATCTGAAGGCTAAAATTCTGGGATTCATATAGTTTTCCTCCAGTTTTACCCTTGGAAGAGGGTATGCAAGAACAGAATTATAAAGAGCAGACTCATCCACAAAGAATTGCAGCTGGGTCTCTTGTTGTCATTTTTTTATATGCATTTTGGAGTTGTTTGCACTACCAAAGTTTATTTGACTGTCTTCTCCTCTGAGACTGTTAAGCAAACTCCTGTTTGTTGATGAATCCTGGAGTAGTTTTACTTGGCTTGAGGTCTGGTTATAAACAATATGTCAGTTACCTACAGATTAAGTAGTAAATGTGAATACGTTGTATGGAGCAGCACCAGTGAAGTCCAGGAGCTCATTTCTTATGGAATATCATAAACTATATAGATGGGTCAACACATTTGGAAATAGTTGTCTTGTTTGGTAGGTGAGATGATTTGGATATCATGAATATATATATATATGAAAATGACTTTACGATGTGTCTAGTGCAGAGACATTTCACACCTGAGTCTGATTGGAATTTCACTCTTAAGAATTCGTTGTCTTTGTTATTCATGAGGAATGGAATAGATCTTCTCCGAAATTACTGTAGCAGCTGCTACAGGGCACAAAATGCATCTATGATACTGCATGCTAATAGGCGTGATCATTAGTTTGCATTAAAATTAATTTTAAAAATTTCTAGAATCCTATTCTAATAACGACCTGCTTTGTATCTAGTTAATAAATGAAATATGCTCACTATATTTCTCACAAAGGTAAAACCTAGAAAAAATATTGTGTTTTTGTCCTGTTTAGAGGCATTTTAAAAATACTTTATTTTGTTTCTAACTGAAATGTGATTTTCATCTCACCCAGAGAGATTGAAGGGAAATTCTCCCTGCAGCTTCCTGAAATTTCTCTTTTTCAAAGTAATATGATTTCTAGTGCTGTTGGTGGGCCACATTCACCCACACTACTAACAGTGAGCATTTTCAGAGATTTTGCAACTACTGTTGTTGGTGATGACACCTATAGAAGCAGAAGCTGGTGAACAAGTGAGTGCACTCTGTTCTGATGCCAGTTTTATAAGTCGCTACTGCTGGCAAGGAAATACCTGAAGTTCATTTGCCTTTCAATCCTGTATAGTTTTGTTCCGTGAGATGTTAAATCCCTATTAATAATGGACAGCCAAATATTTGTCCTCCTGACATCACTCTTAGAATTTTACTGCAAACTGGAAGATGTAGCCAAGCAGGCTTCTACCTCCCGTTCCTTCCCACTGTGCAATGGGTGTGCTTGCATCTACATGTAGCATTAGTGTGGACTCAGATTTTCTTTTCTGATACACCTGTTCCAGTACTTGCTGAGCCTGCACATCGACTTAGGCTCATGTACAAGCAATTAAGAAATGAACTAAGCAATCAGGAAATAAACTTAGTGAATCTGAGCCCAAGTTTCTGCTTCAAATGCAAGGTAGTCATGCCGAATGGATCTTGGTGTTTTGGCCTCTTGAGAGTAAGGGACGTGAGTCTTTCCTGAAGCAATGGCAGGGTTATTGTCACTGACAACAATGGGAAACCGTCTGCTTTGAAAGAGCTGATTTTTTGCATGTGAACTGTTAGATAAACTTGCCATAATGAAAAGAGTAGCTAACAATGAATGTGACAGTTTTGTACCTGAAATCAAAGAGAAGGGGGGAAAATTAAAGTACTCGGTTTCAGTCGCCTTTTGGCATAGTCTGTAACCCAGCCTTTTAGAAATCCTGCAACATTACCATAAGACTGTCAGAAATTCTGTATACATAGTATCTTTTGTTATAAAAATTTTAAGTTATTGTGTAGTTACGATGTATACCACTGGATGTGCCATCCTACTTTTACTCTAGTGTTCATTGCCAACAGAAGCCTCCCAGAACTGGGTTCTAGCCCCAGCACGTTGGCTGTAGAGTATAGTTGCTTAAGTGAAGGGGAGAAAACCAGGATTCCCATCTCCCTTTCCTCCTGTAATGCCGGTACTTCTGGCGATTTTGAAAGATGAATGCTATTGTGAGGTTCGATAGCATCGTGATATTTGGGAGGATTGGAATAATCATTATTGCCTTTCAATAGCAGGAGGCTTTAGCATTACTAGTTATTTTTTCATGGACATTGTGTAATATACAGTATTATAATATACAATATTAGAATAATTTTCAGTGACATTAATTAAAAGGGTGTGTTAGGAAGGATAAAGGGGTGTGTGTGTAGGAGGGGGCTGGTATTGGAGTGCAATTTGCATCCTAACAACTTCGAGTTATGAAAGGGGCCCAGGGGAAGGGAAAGCAAAACCTGTTCAAAAGAAGAATGTGTCTTTAATTTGGGGTGGCAAATGAGCAGACTATATAATTTCAGTAGTTAAGGGAATATGTTAAATATGTTATAATGACGATTCCTATTCACAGAAAATATACAAACATAATTTGAAACCGTAAACTGAGGCTGAAACTGAGCTGAAGTAAATCAGAGTTTTTCATTATTTCCTTGCGATGTTTCCAGATCTAGTAACTGACTTATTTTTGCATCTTATTACAATAGTCTTGCTTATGGTTTACTGTTCTATCTTTTCCCAGTACAAACAGCTTGGTTGGTTACAGGCAAGTTGTAGAAAACAGTGGGTTGGACTGCCTGTGTCTGGCAAAACACAGCAGGGCAAACTCAATGTTCCTCAGAGATCAAGTTAAAGTGTTGTCAAAGAGCTTTATAAAAAAGTGGAAGAGCCCAGGACATGGGCAGCAGTGACGGTTTTGTGAACCGTTAGATGAAGCCTGTTTTCAGGTAACAGAAATCTGGAGAAAGAGGCTGAGGAATGAAGACCTCTAAGAACATGAAACATAGACTGTTCGTAGCAAACATTTTTTTATATTCAAGAGTGGGAATATATTCAAGTTAACCTATTGACCTTTGGGATCTGACTTTCTATCTACTGTTTTAGATGTTCGATGACACCTCTTCTCAAATTGATTACAGACAGGTTTTCAGACTTTACCTGTTGCATGCGCTGGGATGAGTGGTTAGAAAGTGAGGCTCTGAGCATGGCAATGCCTTGTTTTTAGAATTCACCAAAGCTTTTGATGAGGATTGCTTTTTTGGTGTATTGGTGGATCAGAGACATCTTTCCTACTTGACAAGACTGACAGGTAACAAATTTTTTACTGAAGGCAGAATGGCAGTAATAAAATGGATTTACAGAAAGCAAAAATAATAAAACACATTATTATGTTTAATATTTAGGAGAGGTGAAAAGTAGAGGAACATTAAATCTGCCAAGTAGACCTTTATATTTAAGCTAGAGTTTCCTCAAATTAAAAAAAAAAAAAAAAAAAAACCAAACATCCATCTTGAGTTAAAAACAAAACAAAAACAAACACTTGAAAAGAGACCTCTATGTGAAAGTTCAGATCAATCTTCTATGCCATCCCAAATTAAAATAATGCTTTGTTGTTTACTTCCACCTTTAAAAATCTCCCTGCCTTGTTTCTTATGATTAATATTTAATATCAGCTTCTTTCATTCCCTTCTCTTCCCAAAGGTACTTTAATTAGCATTTCTTTTGTATACTCTCTCTCCCAGATACAGCCTTCTGAAAAGACAGGGCTAAAATTGCGTAAGTGATATTATGAGGATTATTAAGTGTATGGGATATTTCACTACATATATAATCTTGTTATACCTGTATGACACAAAGAATGTAAAGGCTAGAAATATAAACATGGTTGATGAATCAGAATTAGATTGTGTAATCTGAGTAGTCTTTCTCAGTTCTCTGAATGCTTTTTATTTTACACTCTTTTTTGGGAAACGTTCTTACTTTCACCAATAAACTCTGGCTGTGGCATTCCAGCCTTAAGCAGGGGGAAAAAAAAGGCAACCAGTTGTAATACATACATGTAAATCTTCATGACAAAAGAAATCTCCCAAAATAAAAAATATATTAATAGGAAATGAGACCAGTTGCAACAATTAGTAATTTACTGTGTAGTGAAATCACAAAAAGGGATAAAAAAAAATTCAAATTAATCTAATTTGGGTTTGAAGAATTTAAACCACAGCACAATCAATAACATTCAAAGGAGAGCTACAGGACAGCTAAAATGTGTTTGTGGGGTTATATACACTGCATTTCCTTATCTTAACATACTTGGTCCTTCTTAAAATTTAAAACAAAGAAATTTCTCAGGTTTTATAATGCTTTGTTTCAGGATTGTGCTAGTATTATTTAATAGATTGTAAATTTAGATTGATACTACTCTCTCTCTGAACTTTAACTAAAGTGGTTCTTTTTTCTTCCCCTAGGTGTATGAAATTTACTGTATATGTAATAACAGGGAAGTTCCCCATACAGAGATTTTTGGATTTTACAGTTAGTTTTCTTTGAATCAGAGGAGAAATCTGTACATTAGATGATAATCTAAAAGTGACTATTGGCAAACATTGATTTACTAGGAACTGTTGTAGAAGAAATCACAATACATAAGTATGATAATTTATACAATTTAATATTTATTGCCTAAACCTTAAGAGACGTTAACACTAGATACTGAATAGTAAACTGAGACTTTTCAGAGCATATGAAATTAATGAAGTGCACAAAATTTTGCCCCATTGGGGCTCTTGAAAAGAAAGAAAAATGTATACTCTAAATGAATACATCCAGAAGACAGACTTATACATGCATTCTATATTGGGAACTCTTATGTCTGTAACTTTGGAGGACATTAACACAGCTGTCAGACATGCTGCTAGTGATTTAATCTGCTCTATCTATAGAAAAATGAAGCATCAATCGACCATCTCAATCCACCCATTGATGAAGAAGCTGTTTCAAAGGCCTGGAAGGTAGAGGCACATTTCAAACCAGGGCAAGCCTTAAGTTCTATAGGTTCTGCATGGTTGTTGACCTTGTTTAGCTCCATGTGTGCTGAATTCAGCAGCACAAGGCATCTTTTTGTTATGACGCAGGGAAACATAATGCCTTTAGTTATTGGGTGACAGATGTTAAGTAATTAAAGCAGACCATTTCAAAAGCAATCATAAAATCACAGGGAGGTGAAATTTGAATACATTTGAATTCCTACAGGATTCCATATGTGCTTTTTGGTTTTTGGTTTTTTTTTTTTTGTTTTTTCCCCTCTGTGTTTACATTTTTTATAATTTGGTAAAGCTTAGATGAGAACTGAATGTTAAACTAGTTTTTGTTGCTAAAAATATGGATGATTCCTAATATTCAACACTTTGGAAAACTGTAAAAAGTAAAACTCACAGAAAAAGGTGTAACATAAAAAAAAGATAGGCTAGTTGAAGATTTTTTTTTTTTCTCCCTGTGGAGTGTCTAACATCAGGAGTGCTTCAGTTCCCTGGTTACTTTTCTCTTAGCCCTGAAATCTCACTGGGTTATTTCAGCCGCTGTTTTTGTTTCTGCACATGCCCAGAGCTATCCTGATTTGAACAGCTATCCTCTGCTGGTACCAAGTAGGGAATTAAAGACAAAGCATCTTTCTGTTTTGGGTTCCCCCCCTAGTAGGGGAATTCACACCGAATGTAATTCATCTGTCTTATCAAGTGGAGTTATACCTTCCTCCTTTTCTCAATGAAAGTGAGGTTGGAGCTGTCAGCCATGCATTTTTTGCTAGCCTAGGAGTTGTGGCCATGGGTTGCTTGGAGTGGTTTAAGTCTGTGCATTTCTTTCTCCTGCTGCCTCTTCTTGGCCTGATGTCCCCAGCCCCACATGTCAAATCTCTGGAGCAGCATCCAGCCTGGCATAGCCTTCTCCTAGGGACTTGAGGGGCAAGTTGAATCTAGGTGGTATAGCTTGTAGCATAATAAACTATATAAAGTTTATTGCATAGTAAGCTGTACAAACATCTTGATGATGTCATCATCTCTGCTACTGATCTTGTTTTGGAAATGAGTATATACTATTTGCAGCCCCATTTTACTTGTTTATGTTGTGAATAAATCAAGATATCAAGATAGAGATATGCATTTGAATTTAGCGATTTCCTATTGATGTTTTGGGTTTTGTTAAGTTCACCCTGAAGGATTTGTTGATCACCTGTCTGAAGAGTGTGCCTTTTTCTTATACAGAGTTTATAGAAACTTAGCTTTTGGGTTTTTCTTTGAATATCAGATCTCTAAAATGTAGGCACTGAATTGCTTGCTTTATATGTAGGTAAGTCCATTCTTACACCTTAATCCTGTAAATCCAAACAGGAAGACATTAGGATAACTAAACCCTATAGTTTTAAATGTTGCTTCAATTACAAGTGTACAACATAATATTTTTGAGGAGACCTTTGTAAAATTACAGTCTTTATTTTTTTTTTCCAAAGAATTTTATTTATTTACTTTTGAACATGTTTTCAAAAGTCTCATGTTATTTTGGTGGACAGTGATATAACTCTTCTTCAGTGGGAGATGTATGTAAATTGTTCGTAACTTTGCATGATCAGGGTCTCATTCAAAAGGCAACAAACAAAAGATACAAACTAAAATGTCAACAGAAAAATATTCAGAAGGCCATTACCCCTACTCAAGAATCCAGGTTCGAGTATAATTTGGTCTGAACAAATAACCTTTACAAAGATAAATCTGTCCTTTTGGCACTTTAAGCGTATTAAGTTAATTTATACTTCCTTGTTGGTGTTCTTCTCAGTAAGATCTTTCTTTCCATGAAATAATAAAAAAGTTTTCCACTTCAGCATGCTCTAGCACCCAAAACCAGCAGGAAACACAAAGACTAATCACTTAGAAATTCACTATCATGCCAATAAAGGGTCGTTAAGCCATTACCAACTAACAAATTGTCACCTGGCATTCTTCCTATTCATTTCAAAGGGGATCCTCAGTTGATTTTTCCAGCGTCGTGCAGTGGGGTGCAAGGCTACAAATTGGCAGCATTCAGAAGCCTATTCTCTCAATGAAAGGTGGCACCTACTGCTGACATTCTGTGGAGATTGTTATAAGTCACACTGATTAAAAAGAAAGATTTCTGTGATGGCAGAAGACCCTAGTCTACATTTGTATAACAAAAAGACAGCAAGAATAGAATCTATTCCATGCAATTTGTGGTTGATTTCTTCTTCAGTGTGTTTATTGTGCTTCAGAATGATTTCCAATGTATCAGTATAAAGGGGGAACCTTTCTGTAAATATCTTTCAATATCGTTTACCTCAAGTGTTTTCATTTCAAACACAGATTGCTCTATCATAGAAATTAAGCTGGAGAACTACAGAAATCAATACACAATAGCCTTTTCTATTTCCTACTTTTTAAAGAACAAACCTTTTAAGCAATAATACAGTGTTTCATGAAAGATCAACTGCACTTTAAAAACATTTTTTTTAAGGAATTATTAAATTTTTCAACTCAGTTGTAGAAGGCTTTTTCCAGCAGGGTATACACCGGTGCATTTATAAAATGGAATACTTAGGCACAAGACTGGGACCTTATTTTGGATCCTGCAACATATGGACTCTAGTTTATCACTGTCATATTAATTGACAGATTGAGAAGAACATTCGTTCAGAGCTTTTGGAAAATGGACTTTCTTTGAGGTTTTGGGAAATGAAATAACTAAGTGGAGTAACTTCCTCTAGAAGCTCTGAAGATAAAACTGAGTATAGTCAGTGCCACTAAATGCAGCGTATTTTTTTTTTTTAAATTAAGTCCTGTCTCTTTAGGCTTTTTCTGTTACACTGCTCTTACCTTCTGCCTGAATTGCAGTACCTTTCCCAGTGAAAACACAAATATATCAGAGGCAGAGCCAGGCTTATTTGTGTAGTGCCTAGTGGGTTTTCTTCCTCAATAAAAGTTCTAAATGCAAAGTCTATGTACTGCTTATTATTTCATCTTTTGTTCTCTGACACATGAATTGGAGGATTCATTTTTTCTCAGTACACTGAGGTATCATGTTAATTTGATCTGCAAGGCTTTTTAGCTGTTAAAACCTTTTTTTCTTCAAGTTGACAGTGAACAAGCTCTATAGGTATGAGAGAGAAATGAGTAAAAAAGTTATATGACATAATGAATAGACAACTGATTATTGTTATTTGCAGCCATCACAGTAACATATTATTACACTAGAGGAACTGAAGCTTCTAAGAATACAATCAATGAATCTAAAGGAATAGATAATTTAGCTTGTGTTTCTGTGTGAATTACATTCAAGAATGGAGGTGGGAAGGTGAGTAGTTAAGGTGAAATTGGCAATATTTCTAAATGCCCGGCTTTAAGCAAAGATTTTAAACAGATGTAAAGGGTTCAGGGTAGAATTCAGACCATCTCTCTGGGGCTGCATACTGCTTTCTTACCATGTTTCTTTTCAATGACTCTTTATTACAGTGCAGTGTATATTTGTCCTTGAGCAGTACACACTTTTGTTTTACAGAGCAAACAATGAGATGGTTGCAGGAGGTAATTTCTCACACCACATACAGTTTGGGGTTTTGATTACATTCAGACTTAAAAGGCAAATGTGACAGCTGCAGCATTAAATCATTGAGCTCGGGTCTGTGCTCCAGAATTTAGCTATCACAACTATTGTTGGCATATAGTGGTAGCTTTTTCTAGGCTTCCCCATTTACCATTTGACAGTACAGAAAATATGGCATGAAGAGCTATTAAAACTGGAAGCATGTGTGAAATTCAAACTGCTGCTTTGTTTCTTAGTCTGTTAAGGGCACCTGTAAGAGGGCACCAGTTATCAAACCTTTTAATAATTGCCATCAGAACTTCACTTGTTTCACTCAGTTCCAGTACAGGGTAAACATTGGACTTCTTTTGCTTTTAAACATCTCCCTAAAAATCCTATGGTATAAGTACTTAATATAAATTGGACAGAAATGGACAGACATAAAGTACAAGTATATATAGTTCTACTAATGCTTACACGGGCATTAATTTACTATCCTGCTTCCTCTGTATATATGCTTTTAATTGTACACATGCAGGCTCTCCTGGATTAGTCCTTGTCTCTGTCCCTATTGGCAGCTTAGTTAACTTTCTCTATTAGTATCTTGGGCACTTGTGGCACAAGGTTCTCCCTGGTTTCTCCCTGTTTTATCAGCTTTCTGTGCCACACCAGTGTCAGGTGCATAGACTGAGCAAATGATAAAGTTTAACATTGCCTATCACTCAGGAAGCTTGAGCCTCTGTAGTTTTTGCTCATCACTGCAGCCCAGACTTACCGTGTGGTTCCATGTGACATCAACTCAGTGGTAAGACTGAGAACTGAGAGGCACTCATCTGACAGGTGATGTGATGTTGGTTGCTCCTTCCTCTTGTTCACATTAAGATTGCGGAATTCCTAGAGGTGTAAAATCTGTCATGCTAAAAAGAACCTCAGGATGTATGTAGGTCCAACATCATATTGGATTTTGGAGAGGACTGGGCTAATTAGGTTATTTTATTGATATGGTGTAAGACCAGACTATGCAAAGCAGAGAAATTTCTCTGGGGAGCAACTGATAATTCTACTTCAAAGCCAAGTTAAACCATCGGATTGTATGTAGACTTTTGCTTTCTATAAGCTGAAAAAAAAGACATGATTATACCAGGTGCCATGTGAGTATAATTCTATGCTCTCCATACTGGCCATACTGTGTGAGTCCATACTTGTAAAAGCTTAAGCAAAGCAAATTTTGCTTTGTAGTATACTGGTTGGCCCAGCTTTGGCGTGGTAGTTTGGCAGTTCCAGAGGCTTGGTGGTCTCAAAGAAGAGGCATTGAGTATTAAATATGAGGTCAAAGCTCTGTTTCTTATCCTAGATTCCTCAGATACTCAAATCTTTCACTGGTAACCCAGTGTAGATTCACCCTCCATAAGACTGGTGTGCAGGCTTAGCCATCTGTGAGCTTGGCAATACTGACTGCAGAATTGTTTGTGTTTCAGGTTGGTCTCTTCTGTTGGAAACCGCATTTAGATGAGCTGATACAAATCTGTCAATTTAGTCCCCCATGTCCTTGCATGATTTTTGTACTTCAAAATATTGGATGTTGAAACCTGCTGAAATCTACATTACTGCAAACTTCAGCTGCCCAAGTGTGGTAGCTTTACCTCAAAGCAGATATATAGAGATGTTTTCTTCTACCTATTCTGAGGTGATTTAAGAAAGTAATTGTCACAGGCTTCAAGCTTGATAGCTCTTTCCTTCTCTGCTGGCTTTATACATGTGATTTGTCGTTCTTAAGATGAATATGTGATCGTTGTTGATTTTCTCAGGTGTTTTTTGGTGGTGGTGTATTGGTAGTGGTGATCACTGCTGTCACACTGATGCGGGGAAAGGAAGGTGTTGGTCAGAATACACTGAACGTGGAAGCATACAGGAACAGCTGTAGGATAAGAGTAAGTGGAAATAGGATGGTTTTTAGGAGCTGAGCTTGCAAAGTCAGAGCACCACTGACTGTAGGAGACTGCATGGACCTCTAGGTGATATGCTCTCCTTGCTGGACATCCAGGCCATCTACCAGTTATCAGAGGAATTAACTCAGTTGGGTGACTAATAAAGATTCTTCCAGTAAGTATTAAAACAAATTTATTTCAGACAAGACCTTTGTCAGTGTCATTTGGACACTTAACATTTGTCTTACTGCTTGACAGAAGACACCTAGCCTGTGCAAAGAATGCACAACAGGAAAGTGTGAAAGGTAATATTTGGGCCACAGTGTTAGAACGGAACAAAGGTTACCAAAGTTATGTTGTATTGTGAAATATAACAAGCTTGCCCTTTTCCAAGTGTGAAAGCATTCCTTTGAGGTTGGGAGTCTAGGAGCTAAGATGTGAGAGAAGCTCTAGCTGTAACTGTCAGATCCTTCATGTTCCTGTGCTTCAGATGGAAACAGCTGACTCAAAATTACAGTAGAATAAAGATGATTTGGAGACTAGCAGATATAAGGTGCTTGGATTACCACACAGAAAAGTAGAATGCATTTCAAGAATGCGGTAATTCAGCCAAATCCAATTTTTGAAAAACAAGTAATGAGGACTGAAAACTTCTCTGAGCTAGATTTGCAGACAGGAAATAGAACTATACAGAAAATAGACCTAGTTATTTTCTATAAAGATGTATGACAGCTACCCAGGTTGTGGAAGTGTTCGTATTTGTTGCTTGTAGTACACAATCTAATAGAAGGACTTGGCAAACAGTATGTTGCAATCAATGCAGTTAAGTGCTGAATAGGGAGGGATATAAGGGAATAGAGGGTAGAAGTTACCTAAAGTATTTATGCTGATTCATGTAGCAGGATCCCATATCCTGCTTTCCCACTGTGATCCTGGCTGTTTGTACAGCACAGGGTAATCTCTCTAGACCTCACTGATCAGCCTCTCTGTCAGCTATGCTTAGTAGGCAGGTGAAGATCAGGAGGAGCTCCACAGTGTCTTTCCAGAATCTCTAATTTCCGGATGTGTCTCTGTGGTGGTGATCCCGTCCTTGAACTAAAAAGAAAAGCAGGTGCTGTTCTATCATCTCCAGTAGGAGGATGTGCCAGGAGTCATGAGGCTTAGCAAACTTCATGCATTAAAAAAAATAAATTGAGAAATGTGAGCGCGCATTGTGAAACAGAAAAGAATCACTAAACTGTTTAATGTTTTTCTGTGTTTTGACAAATCGTAAAGAACTGCAACTGAATGCTGATATTGAGTGGGGAAAAAAATTATGAGTGGGAAAAGTATAAACTATAATCCAACTTCTTTCTATTTTAAAACTCTGTAAGTGTGAAGAGGGGAACGATTGCATATGTGGACAGAGCTCTTAACATCTTTTGACTAGGTCTTACATATCTAAAAAAGGGTACTGCTATCAATAGACTGAAGTATGTTGATAGATAGAAATCTCCCATACAGCAGAATGCACCTCAACCAGAAAATATTTCGCAGCACACAAATTTTAATGTGCTAAAAATGACATTTACAGATAAAAAGGATCTTAGGTAGAAAACCTTTATTTACATGGCCTTTCAAAGTACCAGTGTGAAACACCAGAGATGTGATTCTTCTCCCATGAAATCTACGGAAGTGTGGATAGGACTAGAAATCCTTCTGGAGATGATAGTTTGTTTGACTTTAACTAAATACAGGTAAAAACTGTGAGGGCACCAGGAGGGCCAGCTGCTCCCTGGGGTCTGGGATGCTGGGAATGTGGAGACCTCCCTGGAGAGTCCTGGTGGCCAGGGCCTGTCCCACTACCACAGCCAGGACCCAGGCAGCTGGGGGGACCCCAGGGTGGCCCAAGGCATCAAGGCATCTCCCTGGGTATAGGCCGAACTCAGACCGAGATGTTACCAGGTTTGGCCTGTGGGTAGAGTCAGGATCAGCTCCAGGATGAAAGGCTGTGGGGCCAGGGACAGACCAGGACATGGGTCTGCAGCTGGGCCCAGTTCAGTGGGGAGGGGACCAGAGATGAGCAAGAGAGGGAGGTCCTGTGTACCCTGATGACTGCATGGCATCCAACATCCAGTGTTGTTACCCAAACTGGATATAAGTTCTTCAAGTGAAAGGTAGTAGTAAAGAGCATGGAACTAGTTTTGGGGGGTGCAGGAGTTGACTTCAGGCTTGCTCTTCACTCATCTTTGTGAACTGGTGTGCTATCACTGAATCATCTGAAAGAGAGTGTGAAGTCTGGAGAAGGGGAAAAAAAACCAGGAAATTTGAGAGCTCTATCATATGATAAGGGTAAATATTAGTAATGAACAACAGTATATTATGACCTGGTGGGTTTCTTCCAGCACCTACTTAATGATCAAATTATAACACTGATTATTTCAAGGGGAATCAGATTGTAACCCCACTAATCTACAGAAGGATCTGCAATACATAAGTGCAAAATTTGGGAAGGAACTGGCTTGGATTTAGTTGAAACAGTGAAGGCAGTTGTAAATAAAATCAGTAGTAGATACTGAAAAGTAGGAGTAAATAAACCCAAAAGCATATGTAGGTTGTATTTAGATGATGAAGAAAAAACTTTTTTTGGATAGTGATATCTGTCAAATGAAGTATGCAATAGTCCTAATTTGAAACAGATAAAATAATGGGGGTTTTTAAATTTGTCAGTGCTGTATTGTTTGTTTATGTAGTTATAGTTGTATGTATATTAAAAGTTTCTGGCTGTTACATTGATTATACATTGTAGTGGCCCTGTATGTGTCATGATTTGCCTAAAAAAATAAGTCACTCCAGTCATACTGTTTTAATTGAGATTGTACTGTTCACTCTTAGAGGTATGTTTTTAGACCAGTAGGAGGTACTTCTGTGAGTTCAGTGCATTTCGTACTGGAAAATCGAGTTACATAAATAAAATGTTTGTTTATGCTGGTATGCCTCTTTGTTTCTTAGTTGTTATGACTGCTATATTTTCTAATTCATAATTTTTCATTCATATTTTTATGATCCTGTTCCTACCACTGTTTTTGCTGCATGTTCTTTGTATCAGACTTAGCAATTGTGTGACTGCAGAGGAAGCCAGTTCAGTAAACTGATCCAAGACAGAATGAACCATCCCCCAGAATCAACAGTTTTAGTGCCAACTTTCTGAAGCAATTCTCATACCTGTTGCACAGATGATGGTACTGGTGCAAAGAAAGAGAAGGGAATACACAGGCATCTTGGAGCCGCTGACACAATTTTCGCAGTAACCTACATACAATACCAAGTGCCAAATGATGCTTGCAAAGTGTGTTTCTAACACAGTTTAAACTAAACTTGAGATTGCCATTAGTTTCTCTCCTTTCTGTCCAGCTCTGCTACTGTCCTGTTCGTTAGCCCTTTTGTCTTTATGCTCATGTTGAAGTGAGACAAGGAACTAAACCAGCTGGAAACTGTCTTTCCTAAAAGTTCGCCTTCAGCTGGTTTATCTGCCCATACCAGCTCATGGCAGTGATGTGTGGCACCACTATGCATGCTCAGGGTAAAAGTGTGTGAATGGAAGCATGAACAAGAGGAAAGCAGGTCTGATTTTGACAATGTAAAGTGTCGCAGACTGCACCATGTGAAAGGGAGTGTCTGAAACACATATGTCAAGTGGTCCCTTTATAGCTCTGGTGACTCATATGTCACAGACATGACTATTTTTAATTAATGCATGGATAGCTAATGTAACTAGTTTGTTCTATAGTGCCTGGTTTAAATTTTGCTTCCTTGTGCACACCCTGGGAATTCCACTATACACACAGGATCTAACAGCCAGTGGTCTACAGCTAGTAATTAGTACCATTTAGCAGCTGTTAAGCAGGATAATAGCCTGTTATCCTTGAAGATCTCTAATACAAAACATAATGATGTGCTTACATGGCTTCTAAACCAGCTGGTGTAAACCGTCTTTGTATGGTGTGAGAGTTAAAAGAGGGACTGAGTTTTGGAATATAAGACTGAGTTCATATGGAATATAAGTCAGCAGTAATTTGATTTATGCCAGTTAAGTAACATTGCCACAGGATCAGCATAAGTGATGAGTAAAACAAAGGGGGTATGCAGTCTGTTCAGCAGAAATACTGTGTTGTATGTAAATTCTTCAACTTTCAGAGTTACACTAGGGAAAAACAAGGCAGGATGGAAAAGTACTCCAAATTAAGCTACTGACCACAAAATGAGTTATTTTGCTGTGAGGTATTTTAGTATTTACAGTTTAATGACTATAGGATTGGAAAATTGTGAAGTGTGAAATAAATTTAACTTATTTAGTAAAATATTGTGAAGTTCTGAAACTTTTATTCAATTCTGCAAACATTTGAATATCTAATCAAGTGTGTCTGTAGCAGAAATGTTAGCCTAAAAAGTACACCAGTAATTTTAAAACCTTTCAAATTGATGGATATTTCCAAGGAGAACCCAGTGGGGTGTGAGCTTTTGTAATAACTGACTGTAGCCTGCTAATGATGTTCATGCAGGTTTTGGTCACCTTTTTCAGGACCTGCAGGAGATCCCACACATGGGAGACAGATGAAATATGTATACGGAATGTAATAGGTGACTTAAATGCTAAGATATTAGGTTTGGGTTTTTTGTGTGTCTTTTAAACCTTGAAATAAATAACTCACGTAAGCTAGTTGGAGATAAAAGCTTTGAGAAAAGCAGTATTTTAGTGTATGATCAGCTACTTTCTCCTGAGGTTAATTTTAGAGTTTTCATGTTATAGTAAATTTTAAAAAGTTTTGTTTTTATTCTAATTTTATCTCACTAACAGAAATTCGGAATTCAGTCAGGTCTGTGCTTCCAGTTTTTGATGACACAGCTGTTTTGGCTTGGGAAGTAGCTATGCTGGCAGAAACTCCTGCTGTGCTATCAAATGTGATGATAGAAGCAATATTTTTAGCTAAGCGTGTGTTATTTTGTGAGGTGGTGTTGAATCGTTTTAGCAATAGCTCCATAATTTATACAGGTCTGTTACAGTGAGGTAAAATCACAACTTTATAAACAAGTGAGACAGACCTTACCACAACAGTTTTCTCTCTGTAACTGGGAGAAACCTCTAGTTCTGGAAGACTTAACTCTAAAATGGAGGCAAAACAAGGGATCCCCACCATTGCCTAATGCTCTAGGGTGTCCCCCTTGCAGCAATACCTCTGGTCCATAGAACTGAATGGCTACTTCCAATCTTCTCTAAATTACTGTGATTTACACCACTGTTTTTTTCCATGTCACTCTAGATATTGTCAGTGCACGTATTTTCAAATTAATGATGTAAATTTAGGATCTTTTAATTTGAAAGAGTAACTATAAAGCAAGGAGGAGTTGCATACTGTGAACTGTGAAAAAGAGGACTTTTAGGAATAAATATCCTAAATAAAGGGGAAAAAAATCACATGTAACTATTAGGTAATCTGAGCTCCTTATTTTGATCCCCTGATACAAATAAGAGTCTACACTGCTTTTCCATAGAATATCTGTCTTTTCAGAGTCTTGAAAACAGTGATGCTTTGTCTGCCATATCACAAGTTAACTCAGGTGTGTCACATTTGACTGCTGCCTGTTGTCACTTTTGTGTAAGGAGGTAAGTTTATTTGTGTCACTGTGCTTGGGCACTGTAAGAGGCACACACTGGCATTTTTTAGGCCATTAGATTCGTGGCCTTAATATTTTCCAGTGGAGGCCCCGATTGCAATAAATTTCATGTATGTAAAAATGAAATGGAAGAGTGGGAATTTGCCTGAATAAGAAGCTTTAAATATAGCAGTTATTAAATCATTGTAGTCCCTAAACTCATGAATTATTCTGGCTATGTTGACAGTAACAGAAATATCTGCCTCACTGAGGGAGCTGTAACCCTCCTCACAGATCTTATTGGAGTTTGACTTGGTGTCTGCATGGCCCAGAGACATAACCACTATTTTTAATGCAGTTTTCCAGTTCAAAGTGTTCAGATAATGTGCCCTTGACCTTCAGAGCAACAGTGTAATGGCAGGAAGCTGTCAGGGTTGCTGAATCCTGGCCATGGATGTATAATAGTTGAGGGTATAAGGCCTGGTGGGAAAGTAGCAGAGGATTAGGCAAAAAGAAGGGACCTGTCTTTGTCATGTGCTCGCTTGTGCTGCTTGAATTTTGCTCTGGTGGACTGAACTGCTTCCAAGCCTGAGGTCTGACTGGTTTCTCCTCGCAGGTTAAAAGTAATGTGTATTTTGATCTGGACCTAACATTAAAGCTGGGGCAGATATCTATAGGGCTACCTTTGCCATTCCATTTCATTGGCAGCTTAGTTTGTTTCTTTTAAAAGTAGTACTGTCCTGAATTAAGTCAGGAATCAGCCTGACAATTCATGTCACACTTCTAAATGCAGCAGAGAATCAATGTCCCAGTTGCTCTGATATCATGGTAATCTAATTCTTGGCTGCCTAAAAAAGTTGTAAACTATGGGATCTCTGCCAGGGATGATGGAAGCATCAACCTTATCCTCATCAGTGCTCTGTTCAGACAGTGGATGTTATGGCTTGGGTACACAAGGCAAACGTTCGCAAATTCTACTGGTATGGAAAATTCTTTTTCCTCTCTTCACTTCTACGTTCTGTGAATGGCAGGATACTTAATTGTCCAGATACTGTGAATGTTTGCTTTATGATTTGTCTTTAATCTTTATGCAGTGAAGGTGGAAATTTATTTCCAAGAGTTCTTCAGAAAATGAGAAATAAGGAAACATTTGAACAAGTTTAACAGATGTTGCCAGTGGATGGAAAAAGCAGCAGGATTACAAAATAGTTGTTTGAAAAGCCCATTAAGGGCATGACTGCTCTGAACAAGCACCGTCAACCAATTGGTAAAGCTTGCTCTGAAAGAAGGCGTCAGCTACTGCAGCAGTAATGATGTGGTAACAGTATTACTACTGTAAATGTGTTTGTTAGGTAAACAAGACAACTTAAAAGAATTATTAAATTACTAATAGTGGTACTTAGATTTTAAAATTTAATTTTAAACTAATCCTAGCAAAAGAACTAGCAGCTCCTGAGGTGAAGCCATCAGAGAAACACCTGTGAGGCACCTCAAGGGGTGTTCCCCTAAGAAAGTGTCACAGCCGACAGCCCAGCTAAAGTGCCTCTACATGAATGCACACAGCGTGGGCAACAAACAGGAGAAATTGGAAGCTACCATGTGGCTGGAAAGCTATGATGAAGTGGCCATAACAGAAACATGGTGGGATGAATCCTGTGACTGGAGGGAGGCTACGAAGAGCTACAAGCTGTTCAGAAGGGACAGGGAAGGAAGGAGGGGTGGAGGTGTTGCCCACACATTAAGGAATGGATAGACCATCACATGTCCCTAAAGACCTCCCTGGGGGCAGATAAGGAAAGAATCGAGAGTTTGTGGGTGAAGATTAAGAGACAGGCCAATATGAGAGACACTGTTGTGGGAGTTTATTGCAGGCCACCTGATCAGGATGGGGGAGTTGATGAGGCCTTTTACAGACAGCTCAATGTAGCTTTGCAGTTTCAGGCATTGGTTCTTGTGAGGGACTTCAGTCATCCCAGTATCTGAGGAAAGTCAATGTCATCCCACTCTTCTAAAAGGGCAAGAAGGAGGACCTGGGAAACTACAGACTGGTCAGCCTCACCTCCATCCATGGAAAGATAATGGAATGTTTTCTTCTGGGTGTCATCTCAGAGCATCTGGAGGAAAAGAAAGCTATCAGAAGTAGTCAACACAGATTCACCAAGGGAAAGTCATGTCTGACTAACTTGATAGTCTTCTAGAATGAAATGACTCGATGGATAGATGAGGGGAGGGTGGTGGATGTTGTCTACCTTGACTTCGGCAAGGCTTTTGACAGAGTCTCCCACAGCATCCTTCTAGGTAAGCTTAGAAAGTGAGGTGGATTGAAAACTGGCTGAAAGACAGAGCTCAGAGGGTCGTGATTGGTGACACAGAATCTAGTTGGAGATCTGTAACAAGTGGGGTCTCACAAGAGTCAGTTCTGGGTCCAGTCCTCTTCAGTATTTTCATACTGAATGAAAATGATGAAGGGATGTAATGTACCCTCAGCAAGTTTGCCGATGACACAAAACTGGGAAGGGTGGCTGACCCACCAGGAGGCTGTGCTTCCATCTGGCGAGACCTGGACAGGCTGGAAAGTTGGGCAGAGAGGAACCTGGCAAAGTTCAACAAAGGCAAGTGTAGAGTGCTGCACCTGGGGAGGAATAACCACCTGTACCAGTACAGGTTTGGGGCTGACCTGCTGGAGAACAGCTCTGAGGAAAAAGACCTGGGAGTCCTGATGGACAACAGGGTGATGATGATCCAGCAATGTGCCTTTGTGGCCAAGAAGGCCCATGGCACCCTGGGGTGCATCAGGAAGAGTGTGACCAGCAGGTTGAGGGAGGTTATCCTGCCCCTCTGCTCTTCCCTAATGAGGCCCCATCTGAACTACAGTGTCTGGTTTTGTGCTTCCCAGTACAGGAAGGACAGGGAACTGGTGGAGAGGGTACATATTGTATTTATTCATACCCATTACCCAGTGCCACATTCCCAGATTGTTGATCTAGTGAAAAACTAATGTTTGCGTTAGGCAAGTGGCAGAAACATGCAGCCTGAGGCAGGAGGAGAATGGGATAGTCTATTTCAGTAACAGTGTGGTCTTAGGGTAGACTTCTGAAGTAAGTCATGTTTCTGCACGTAATGAACAAGTAAAGCCTTCCAGCTAGAGTTATTCCTGCTAAACTGTATGGAACAAAAATAGATGGTAACAGGAACAAAGTTTACACTAGCTCGCTGCTACTCCCCAGAGAAACGATTAATAGAAACATACCAGTACTCTATCTATATCCAGCACAGCAGATGGCCAATGGTTAAGTTCTACATATGTTAGGCACTTCTTGGGGGTCTTTTCTGTTAATACTAAAACTGAGTTTGCTGTGAATGCAACATTACCCAGCTCCTGAGTTACCATCAGTACCTGATCATCGGTGAGTTACTGATAGCTCTGGGCTGTCTGAATTTGTCTTCCAGGCTCTGTTGTCATTTCAGATCTGCACTACTTTTGTGCATGCTTTATAAGATAGTTCTGCATGCCAGAGTAGCTAGATGCTGTTTAGCATAGTGGAGCATTTGGGTAGCAGACCATAACTGGTTATTGCTGTATATGTCAAAATTCTTAATATGTTACGCAGCACAGTTATACAAAGCTAAATGAAACTAAAACATGACCTTTTCATTAGCCAATTGCTATAACAGCTAAAAAAGTTAAAACTGAGCTCCAAGCAGCCCAAGGCTGAGACCAAGCTCAGCATAAGCTTTATAGCCCTGGCCCCACACGAGAAGTTAATACAAGATCCATGGCTGGTAACAGGCACAGCAATGCTGTTTTTACTGAATTATAAAGCTACATAATAAGCAGTAATCTAGTCAATACTGCCAATGGAGTGTGACAAGCTGAGCAGCTCACCAGAATCATTTAGTTGAAATTGTAGTATCAGGCATATGTAAAAAGCTACCTTGAGTATTTTTTTTTTATTTTTTTTTACCGTTGAGGCTTTATAACTTTAATGCTTTTTAAAAGACTTTTATTAGATATGAAATTGGGTATGAAATTCTGCTCTGAGTAGCTGATAATTTTGTGTATCAAATGTGAAAAACATCAGAAAATGGTTGCTGTCTGTGCACACAAAGGAAGGGCTTGAGAGTCCTGAAAATTTTACTCTCGGGTGTTTTTTGAAGTAAATGTCAGTGACCTGTCTTAAAGCCTAATTTCAATCTCCTTATTTTTTCTGGAGATTTTTTTTTGCATGAAAGATTACAAATAAAACATGTTCTAAAATAAAGTCTTGTGAAAACTTCCTTAAAAGTTACATTAAGATATATCTAGCATTTTTGGAATATTGTTATCTGTGACTTTGTGTCCTCATTAGGGCAATTAATCCCAAATTACTAGTAGTAACTAAAGTAGTGCTATTAAAAGGAAAACGTGCACAAGGTGAATATTTTCCTACTGACTAGTAAAGTCTTGAGTGAATAATGTGAGATGCATGTTAGGGAGTGGAATTTTGTGTCTGTGATCTTTTCTTTATTTTCTTTTATATTGTGTTTTGTAGAGGGTATGAATTCAAGGAAAGAAGAATGTTTTTCACTTGTATTTATGTACAGAGGAAGGTAGCACATAATCCTGATTCAGAACAAAGACTTTTGCCCCACTGAAAGGACATTTTCCATCTCTTGCCCTGGTTGGTTTTGGGATGTGAATTTCCTGAAGCACTGCTACATGCCACAATGAGGAAAAAATAAACTAGACAAAGAAACTAACTACTGAGTTTTTAGCTACTTACTGTAATTTTTCTGTGACTTGATCATTTGTTTATGGTCATAGCTATTTAATATTTTACTTTAAGATAGGTGTTTATGTATTAATTCTTTATGCTCTAATCGTGGTCTGTATTTGTACAGGAAAAATAAGACAAAACTATTAATTCTGATGCATTTCAATTTCCGATCTAGAAGCGGTCTGTCGCTTTTTGTATTTAACAGCAAGGTGTTGCTAACAGGATCTGCAAAGGCATAGCTTCTCTTCAAGAACCAAGTCTTTGTGGGTTTGATAGAAGGAAGAGGCTCAGTAAATTGTCCATATATTCTATGTCCAAGTAGCCACAGGCTCTTTCTGTCGCTTGGTTACTATTTAAGGTTTCAGATGAAATTCTGATGGATTATTTTTTGAAATTCATTTTCCCAACCTTCTGACATTCCCATGTGTCCTGTTCCTGACAAAAGAGAGGGGTCTTCATCCTGTCTTTGCTTAGACCTTTCTAAAAGCCAGTTTTGGTGATCCCAAGACTCTTAATAATGAGTTTATCTCAATGACCCAACAAGGAGCTCTGAATTTTATTTTTGCTGGGGTATTTTGTGCCGTTAGAGTCAGTTCCCAGAGGCAGAAATAGCCAGAAGTAAATTATGTGTAAGTTCTTTTGTAAATGGGAGAACTAAACAGACCCTTTTGGTTGGGTCCTTAAACATCTTATCCCATCTTGTAGAAACCCAGACTGGAAAAGTTATTTCCTTGTGAACTTCAGTCAGTATAAGACCTCTGCCAGGAAAAGCAGTGTGTTTTCTCTGCCTCCAGATGATGTGTGTGTTTGTATCCTCTGTGGTGGTGCTTATGGAACTATGCAGTCAGCCACACTGATAGGGCCAAAAATTAACCCTGGTCCAGTTGAATGTGCAGCTGCATAGTTGAGGAGAGTTGGCATGAGGGAAGAGTGGGCCATGCAGTAGATAACACGCCTTCCTCCTTTTGACAGTGGTGTAGTCTGTGAGAATACACCATAAAGATGGCATTTTCAAAGAATTATATATTCTCACCAACATC
Source organism: Pedionomus torquatus (assembly GCA_013398155.1). Lineage (NCBI taxonomy): Eukaryota > Metazoa > Chordata > Aves > Charadriiformes > Pedionomidae > Pedionomus > Pedionomus torquatus. The sequence goes on along the minus strand of VZRU01000073.1, from coordinate 519,428 downwards.
ATTAGTTAAAGCTTTCTTAAGAACAGACTTATGGCAACTTTATAATTCCTGCAAATCATATTTGTAAGGACTATCTGTCTTATTTCCCATATTTGCAAATGAGACTATAATTTCAGATGTAATCAAGGCATAGTTCACATTTTTAATCTGTGCATGGATAAGAAAAAATGCTGCATAAAACCACTATATTAAGTGTCTAGGAGACTGAAATGAGTGGATATATTTTTTTTCTCCCCTGAAAAGCAGGGATGGAAGGGGAACAACTTAGTGTTAATTTGTTCAGGTGAAATCCTGATGTGATCAGCAGAATAAAATTACTTTTGAAGCTTTAAGAAATCTTTAAGAAATGTGATATAGTATTTGTATTATCTAGCCTGTTAAAGAAGTAGCATAATGTAGGAATCTTGAAAATATTAACTCCTCAGGAAGATGTAGTTGCACACCTATCTAAGGAGGAAGCATTTACAATAATGTCTCTACTCACTAATGTGATCTGCAATGTAGGTATTAAACAAGGGGAGGAACTTACTTTTGAACCTTTATTTTTAATGCTCTCTCTCTGAGGACAATTGTGTACTTAAGTATTGGATTTGTGGATCTGAGAGCAGAAAGAAATACTTTGCTTTTTGTTGTTCATCCATTTTTTTTCCCTAGATTATGAAAATTTGATACTGGAACAGGTTGCCCAGAGAGATTGTGGATGGCTCATCCCTGAGAGTGTTTAAGGCCAGGCTGGATGGGGCTTTGAGCAGCCTGGTCTAGTGGGAGGTATCCCTGTCCCCATGGCAGGGGGGTTGGAACTCAATGATCTTGAGGTCCCTTCCAACTCTAACCATTCTATGATTCTATGAAAATTTGTGAATGTTTCTCTACCCTTCTGCTCTGCTTCAGTGCTTTTCATCTTGCTTGGCAGTTGTTGTACATTACACTTCATGTTTTTTAATGTTCCATTTCTACTTTTGGTGGACATGCTGGGGGCAACAGTGACTTCTAAGAGTAGTTAGCTGTCAAAGTGTCATTTGCCAGAATGTAAGTCTTTTACAGTATGTAAATTAAATGAAGCAAAATGTTTGGTGAGGTGAAACAGGAATGGAACACAATGGAACTACTTATAAAGTTTATTTATACAATGGTTTAGACTGATGTTTGATTTTCAAAGTTTAAAAAAGAACAATTTTTTTTTTAATTTTGCATGAATTTGTCATTATTAGAAATATTTGTCCAATATATACCGGTGTGTTTACTAGGTATGAAGTATTTAGTAATGATGTAGTATTGGTGATGCCAGGTCTTTCCTAGTCTTTCACTTTAATTTTACAGGCTTGCAACCATTTAGGCAAATTTGCTTTCTTAGGCTAAATTTTTGTAGGGCACCTGCTCAAAAATCATTCAACATGTCCAGAAGACATTGCTTGTGTAAATCACAGTATCTGAGAAGAAGACTGACCCCTTTCAAATCGATCAACTGAATATTTGAATGCTCTAAGTTTAAATATACAGTGAAAATGGAATTAAAAGATACTCTAGAGAGAAAAAAAAAACATAAAAAAATGCATGGATAAGGCAGAGATGGTATGCATGAGTCTCTTAACTAGAAGAGCCTTGAGACAAATGCATTGGAACAGATTTCTGGGCTATTCAAAACTTAAAACTTCTATATAGACCTTTGCAGAATTCTATCCAGGAAGGTTACCTGGGAATTATAACTAGAATTTCCAGATGATGGAGACAGAACCAGCCATGTTCCTGCATAGGAAGCATTATTGGCAGTTATTGTCCTGGAGGGAGGCCTTATAAAAAAGGTTCTTGCTACCAGTTTAGTGAAGACAGGGCTGCAAGGTTAATGTGGATTCCCCTGATAATGGCTAGCATTGTTACTGTGCAGTTCTGCTCCTGAAATCAACACTGGTAGCATGAGTTAGTCAATGCTTTGATTCCAAGTGAAAGGGTTATAAAGACAATAAAGACCATGGGGAAAAATGTGCTGAATTTTCACACTTGAGTGAGCACCACGATGAAGGGTTGTGGTTTTGCTTGCGTTTATAAGCCTGCTTTCATTTCAAAGGGCTTCGATACACATAACTGGGAGTGGAACTTGACTCCAAATATCATTCTAAGAATTATGCTGCGTCAGTGATCTGACAATGCACCGGAAAGGTTAAATTGAGTGCAGATCATTTAGCTTTGGTATGATGATTAATTTCAAGTGATGTAAGTCATGAACGCTAGTTTCAATTATTTACAGAAAAAGCCAGCAAAGCTCCTGGGAGCTCTACAAAGTAAAATAAAACCAGTTGGCTGTGATTTTGCTCCCAGAAGAACTAATCAGGCAACGGTGACCTTGAGATGGAGTCTCTCCTCCATCTCTCTCTTCCCCTTTCCTATGTACAGAGCTGACATACTTATCTGTCCGCTTGAGAAGTCCTTGATACTGTTCATATTTAACATCAATATCAAAGGTCCTTTGCTTCCAGCCTTAGCCATTAAAATACATGAGATGGGAAATGCTGACATGATAGTTTTGCAAATGTTATCGAAGAGGTTTGCATACATTATAAATCTCTTAATGAAGATGATGAAGAATCAGCCTATTAACAGCTCAGAATTAGCTATATTGCTGCATTAATTCGTATTACTCTTTTCTTTGATATTTCAGTGCTACGACTATTGAAGGATGGTGCTGACCCTCATACACTAGTTTCCTCAGGAGGTTCCTTGCTCCATCTGGTAAGAGTGCTTGAAGATTAGTGTTAGTGACTGTGGATAAATGTGATGGGATAGTGAGCAGCAGATTGAGCATATTAACAAAAAGAAAGGCTTAGCAATATTTTTTTTATATACTCTGCCCTTCCTGGTGATTATTATTGCATCCAGCTATGCATGTGAAATAAATGGTCATTTTCAAATTGCTTACAAAAGGATGGATCATGTTATAGGAACTGTAACAAAGTAGAATGAAATGTTTTATTTATAAACTATCTGTGCAGTTAGAAAGAACAAAGGAAATATTGCTTGATTCTGAAGATAGAATTATATGGTTCAGAGACTCACAGATCCTATGTGAATAGCACCATAATGTAACATTTTTCCTTCTGTGTATATTTTCTTGCACCGATTTCTTATATGTTCATATTTAACACATTTTATGCATTTAATTTATCATTATTTGCATAGCAATTAGATTAAATAGCTGGAAGGTAAAAAGAAAACAATTTGTATAAAATGACAAAAAGCAAAGCAAGATGTAAGGGCATGTTGAGGAAAGATTGAAAGGCAAACAGGAAGGAAACACTGCAGAGGCAAGATTTTGGTTTTGCTGAAGCTAATGCCAAAACTCATCATAAATTCCTAGGTCTTGTGATCCTTTGGTCTGTGATGCCTGAATTGCAGACATGCTTTCTATTCAATGTGAAACTATTTTAAGATATTTGGACCAACTTTGTTGTATAATCATAGAATGGTTAGAGTTCAAAGGGACCTCAAAGATCATCAAGTTCCAACCGCCCTGCCATGGGCAGGGACACCTCTCACTAGATCAGGTTGCTCAAAGCCCCATCCACCCTTGCCTTAAACACTCTCAGGGATGGGGCATACACAACTTCTCTGGGCAACCTGTTCCAGTGTCTCACCCTCCTCACAGTAAAGATTTTTTTCCTAATATCTAAATCTTCCCTCTTCCAATTTAAAACCGTTACCCTTTGTCTTATCGCTACACTTCCTGACAAAGAGTCCCTCTTCAGCTCTCCTGTAGGCTCCCTTCAGATACCGGAAGGCTGCTAGCAGGTCTTCCCAGAGCCGTCTCTTTTCTAGGCTGAACAGCTCCAAGTCTCTCAGTCTGTCCTCATAGGAAAGGTACTCCGTCCCTCTGATCATCTTTGTGGTCCTCCACTCAACCTGTTTCAACAGGTCAATGTCCTTTCTATGTTGAGGACTCCAGAGATGGAGTAGAAATAGAAGTGAAATAAAAGTGACTTCAGAAATACAAGGGCATAGTATCTAGTGAAAAGTCGGTTGGAAGAGTATTTCATTTTCAAACATGTGGGTGTACGTACACTTAGATGCCACTACTCATGAGATGCTAATCTTACACTAATGCTTGGGCACTGGTTTAGAATGACAGTATTGAACAGAAAGAAAAGCTCGTGTGTGCTGTAGATTTCAGTAGATTTTTATATATTGTTTTTTTTCACAGAGAATAGGAGGTTCTGTGAATCGTGAACATGGAACTTAAAAACTTCACAGAACTGTTTCTATAGATTCATCAGCTGTTGTTCCCTACAAACACAACAGTTTAACTACAGTGCATCATCTGCTCAATTTAAATATTAAATGGTGCAAAAATGAAATGTGATAAATTCCATTGTACACTGAGTAAAACACCATCCCTAATATGCTCTTCTTTCTTCCAGTGTGCCCGCTACGATAATGCATTTGCTGCAGAAATTTTAATTGACAGAGGAGTAAATGTAAATCATCAAGATGAGGATTTTTGGACATCAATGCACGTAGCCTGTGCCTGTGATAATCCTGATATTGTCCTGCTACTGCTACTAGTAAGTAAGGCAATCCAATGCATTATGTGGTTTAAAAGGAAACAGAATGTAAGACCCTAAGGTCTGAAACTGCTGTATGAACGCAATATATTGCTACTAATCATATCAGTGAAAGCATATATTGTGTGTGTTTGTTTCTTGATATTTTTTTTGGTGCTGAAGATTTTTAGAAGGTATGTAGTGAAGCGTTTTACACCTTCAGTGAGAATATAGTATAAACATCAAGGTCGGGTCTCTTCTGTATCTTCCCTGCAGTCAGAAGCTAGTATCTCTGATAAGCACCCTGTCCCAAATGGGATATTCACCTAATTTATTTTGTCGTCGTCTTGTCACTTTCTGTTAAGGGCTGAGTTCACAGAAAATCTCCTTCTTAAAAGCAGTATTCTCTCATTTATACTCAGTGTTCATAAAGAAGCATTTGTCAAAATGAGTCCCATTTAATATCGATCTAAACAATTTTGACATTTAAAGCAGTTTACCCTATATAATAATAGATATGGCATTCAGCCTTAGTAGAGAGCAGCTTTATTCATTCCATTCACAGAATCACAGCCTGTAGTTTTACTCCAGGATATTAATGCAGCTCTTTCTCCCAGTTCATTTTAGATTGCTCTTTAAAAGAGTAGTGCAGAAACAGATGACAGTCTAACTGTATAATTAAAAAATATATATGTTTTTAATAGGTTGTTGCAAGTAGATGAGCATTTCTTAGCATATTTACAATGGTATTTCAATGTTACAGGTAAAGTGAAGGGAGAAATATTTTTTTAAAACTTGAGAATAGGTTTCATGAAATTACTTTGGGAGATAGTCTAGTCTAAACACCCTGCTTAGGATAGAGCCAGCTACAGCAGCTTGCCTGGAATCATATCTTCAAGGACGGAAAGTCCACAAACTCACCGGGCAACTTGTATAGAAAAAAGAGATTTTTATTAAGTTTAAACAGAAATTTCTGTGTTTCACTTCGTGCCTATTGCTTTTTGTATTTTGCCCTTTCACTGAGCACCACTGAGAAGAGTCTGGCTCCATCTTCCTTACTCCCCTCATTTACATGCATGAGTAATACGCCCCTGAGCCTTTTCTCTCCAGGCTGAAGAGGCCTAGATCCCTCAACCTTTCCTTGTATGACAAATGCTCCGGTCTTTTCATCTTTCTAGCCCCTTTGCAGGACTTGCTCCCGTATGTCCATGTCCTCTTTTTACTGGGGAGCCTGCAACTGGTGCTTCATCAGTGGTGGGCTCTCACTAATGCCTAGATCTGCTGACAATGAAGTCTAAGTATATGGCCTGCAAGGGCACCTTGTTGTCTCATGCTTGTCCTGTTGTCCCCCAGATCCTAGTGCCAGAAGTATTTTATGTGGGAAGCTGTCCAGCTAGACAGTAGGAAATACTAAAGAAAACAGCTTAATAGCCAAAATTTTGTCCTCTGAAATAGTCATCTTGTAGGGAAATACATGTCTCTGCTTGATGGTAATATCTGGGAACACTGTTCTGGCTCTGTATACCTACACTAAGTCAGTGATGGCAAGGGGGGCCTTTTAACCAGTGTGATATTCATTAGACACCTCTTGGGTGTCTAATTTGAACCTGAGTCCAAACGTCTCCTCTTCTAGAGAAAAGTCAGATCGTTGTCTGTCTTTTACCAGAAAAGTATTTCATGAGACTGTTAGATAGATTTCATAATGCAGTTATTTTCTTAGGAGAGCTTTGGTGCTTAATTGCTAATGTTAAAGCATAATCAGCAGGTTAAGTAGCATCCACAGAGATTAATATGATACTTCACACCTTAGAGCTACTGTTTCAGGCTTTCTTGGTTACATGTGCACTCTTTCTGAAATATGCAGATATTCTCCCTTCTAGCACACATGCTTCATTTTATAGAAAACAGGGCAAATAGTGTCCTATATTAAGTTAGAAAATAAATTAACAATACAATTTTTGTTCTGTTCAGGATTAGTGATTCCCTTCAACTCAGTTCTAAATTCTTAAGTTACAGCCTGTAGAAGAGAAGGCTCCGGGGAGATTTCATAGCAGCCTTCCAGTATCTGAAGGGAGCCTACAGGAGAGCTGGAGAGGGACTCCTTGTCAGGAAGTGTAGTGATAGGACAAGGGGTAATTGTTTTAAACTAGAAAAGGGGAGATTTAGATTGGATATTAGGAAGAAATTCTTTCCTGTGAGGGTGGTGAGGCACTGGAACAGGTTGCCCAGAGAAATTGTGGATGCCCCATCCCTAAGAGTGTTCAAGGCCAGGCTGGATTGGGCTTTGAGCAACCTGGTCTAGTGGGAGGTGTCCCTGCCCATGGCAGGGGCTTGGAACTAGGTGATTTTTGAGGTCCCTTCCAACTCTAAACATTCCATGATTCTATAACCTTTATTTGAAATCAGAACATTTGAACTGATATGGTGACTGTACTGAAATAAAGGAGGGTTTAGTTATTGTTCTTTGTTTTTTTTTTTAATAATCTGTGACTCATTGCATCTAGGATCTCATAAGTTATATGTAAGTTGAGTTATACTTTGTGAAATATAGGAGTGTGCTGTAATCAATTAGAGTGGCACCACAAGAAAATAGTCTTTTATAGCCTTCAACAGTAGAGGGGATAGTCTTCTGATTATCTTCAGCATAGTGAGTTATAGTACTATGACTTTGAGTCCATGACTATGCTAACTATAATGTAATGACATATCTGAAAAAGAAGTATTGTGGCTACTATCTGACCTGTAAATGGCATGGGCATCACTAAAACCTTTGTTTTGAACCTGGAATTATTTCTTTTTTCTCCTGTCCTACTCTGTAAGTTTGGTTTTAGCATTGATCTGTACCAGATCTTCTCTGGTAATCTGTAAGGATTCTGGTGGCCTCTGAGGCTATACTTGCTCTAAAAAACCAGAAAGAGGTATCCAGGGGTCTTCCTGGGTGCCGTACCACAATCAACTGCACTAGCAAACCGTTAGAATGTCTCTGGCGTGACTTTGGCACATGCCACCTAGATTCCTTTCAGACAATTTCCCATTGTGCTTTTGAAGCTGGAAAGTGCCAGGGACCAGTTTGTATTGAACTGTTACATCATAGAAGCTAAGAGACCTTACTGGACTAAACAAGGTCTCTTCCTTGTGCTAGCTGGCTTCAGTGCCTAGAGTTTTCCCTGGTCTGCTTCATTTAATAGTAGAGTTATAGCCTTTGTAATGCTTGAAATGTTGCTGTCTCAGCTTTTCCATTAAAACCATAATTAAGTTCAGTAAATGCATAGTGCATTGTGTATAAATCTGATTTTCTGTTCTTAGTGCTTAAAAGAGAATTGCTTACTTAATTGTATTCCCCGGGTATGTTTGGTTGGAGTATCCCATTCTAAACATTGTCACTACTTGTGGCAAATAAAGGATAACATTTTTAGAAGGTGATATTTTAGCTCTTCTATTACCTAAGCCTGTGTATCCTTTGGATTCTGTGTGTACTGCTAAACCGATAAACAGAGAAGCTCATCTATGAAAAAAAAGTGTTGTGGGAAACTCTTGTAATGTGGGGAATTTCAGACATATGGAATTCTGTGCTGTTGACATTAGTGAGAACAGCTGGGGTTATACAGTTATACAGAGTGCTCCTAAAATTTCCCCTGCCTGTTTTTGCAAGAAACCTAATCTAATAAAAACTCATTAATTATTTCTACCCAGGGTTATATTGAAAATAATTTTTCAGCCTCCATCATTGAATGTTGTTTGATTCGGTCCCTGTTTATTACAAACTGTCGTCTTCTGAAGATTCTAAAAATCTTCTGATAATTTTGGATAAATAGACTATCTGATATATTAAAGTTTCATTAAGCAGGGGTACATCCATATGGATGCACAGACTTGGTGGACAAGGGCAGAGCAACAGATGTCATCTACCTGGACTTATGCAAAGCATTTGACACTGTCCTGCATGACATCCTGGTCTCAAAATTGGAAAGTCATGGATTCAATGGATAAGGTACCAGCTTGACGGCTGTACTCAAAGGGTTGTGGTCAATGGCTCAATGTCCAAGTGGTGGCCGGTGACAAGTGATGTTCCTCAGGGGTCATTACTGGCACCAATGCTATTTAACATCTTTGTCGGAGACACGGACAGTGAGATAGACCGCACCCTCAGCAAATTTGCCAGTGATACCAGGCTTGGAGGGAAGGGATGCCGTCAGGTTGCACAGAGGGGTGGATGCCACATCCCTGGAAGTGTTCAAGGCCAGGTTGGATGGGGCTTTGAGCAATGTGCTCTAGTGGGAAGTGACCCTGCCCATGACAGGGGCTTTGGAACTCAATGATCTTTGAGGTTCCATCCAACTCTAATCATTCTGTGATTCTATGATTTTTGCAGTTAATGTTTGAATTGTCTATATTATTTGCAGTACCTTCTGATAATTTTTCCCACCTTCTAAGTAGTCAGCAGTTCTTAAGGCAGATTTTCTTTGACTACATAATTAATAACTTTTTGATCGCCATTCTTGTGTGGGAATAATAACTGGAGTATTGTGGCAGGGAAATATTCTTAGCTGAGCAGTAGTTTTTGAACCATAACATTAATGCATCTTTATTAACATTTGACAAAGTGGAAATGGAAATGGAGGTTGGAGGGAATTATTTTTTCACAACTGAACTGTCTTTGTGTGAGCATTTGATATTAGGAATTACTTTGCCTTGAGGTTAGAGTGTTTCATGGGCCGTACCTAATGTGAAGCGTGAGCCAGGATAATGCTAATATGAGCTACAGGCAACTTCTATTATGCCACAATTTTTACTTGGAAAAGAAAATAACACTTCCTGTACCCTCATGAATTACTTTTCAATGAGTATTTCTTCTGGGTTGACTTTACAACACAGACAATGCCATATTATCTGTTTTAAAGATGTGAACTAAAAGGTAACAGCATGGTCCTTTAGTTGAGACCTATGCAAATTCTGATTCCTGGAAAACTGTCATAGTGGCCAGTGAAGATTTCCTCAGTGAGGACTTCTATTTTTTCTATTTTCCCTTCAGGAAGCATTTTGCAAAAAAAGGAATATAGTATATATGTAGATCCCAGAAGTCTATTAATGAAGACTTAATTAAGCATGCCCAGTTTCTGATTTTATCCCACTTTGGTGGTCATGTTTCTCTGGTTCAGACAAGATAGTGCCTTGTCATTCATCTGCTTTGCTGTGGTAACGATTTCTGTCCTCTGGTAGATAGCAAGGACAAAAGTAAAGCTTGTTAGCAGAAATGCCTTTCACTGGGATCTGGGAGGAGCTGTTTGTAATGGGATAATCTGTTATTGCATCGTGTTTGGAAGACTGGTGGAATTATAGGCGCTGGTTTTGAAATAAATGCAGAATGAAGTGCTTGAAGCTATTTCTTTCCATCCCAACATTTTAGCCAAGGCGGTATAGTTTTCCAGGGGATATTTTTAACTCTTCTCCATTTTTCAGCTGTCAGGAAGGAAGGGGGCATTGGACAATACAGCCAGGAAATATATCCCCTATCTGCTAAATAGTCAACCAATGAAGAACTTGCCCCTGAGGCAGTTGCTAGCACACAAAGAAAGGTGGAGATCAAAGGTAATCTGCAGAGGTCTGGTTGCCATACATGCAAATGAGGTGATAAAGGACAGATTCATCAATCCTTGCCTGACTGCATCAGTGTTGGACATTTTCGCCATGTAATAGGGAACTGTTTCTGTGGATGTTGCATGGAGGAAGCTCTTGCAGCAGGTTGAGGAGAGTGCTGAAGTGCCTTTCATTTAAGAGCAAAGATGCATAGGATCATATACCTTTGTGCCCACATGAAATCTCCAAAAGAGTATGAAAAGCAGCTAGCTTTATTATAGGTATCTGCTCTGTTTTGCCTTGCTGCCTTTTGAAGGTTCAGGACTGGATGCTCTGACAGCAGTTCTCTCCAGTTGGTCCATGTTTCTTTTCCACATTCCAAAATTGTATTTTGCATTAATTTTGTGTACTTATTTTTATATTGAATGGAAACACTGGCTAAGATTAGCAAGTTAACGTCCAAACTGCTTTGTCCCATTGATAATGTTACCTGAATTAGAAAATGTCCAAGCACTGGTATTTGGATACTGTGCATACTTTATTAGCTGGAAGAAAGTGTTTAGTCCACTCTGTATCACTTTAATTGGTTGTAGCTTTAAACTGGTACCCATTGCTTGCACTCAGATTGTTCCTCCACAATATACACTTTCTAGCTTCAAATTCTTCTAACAGCTACTTAAGAGTGCTGAACCTTCACTTTACCTGTGTACTGTTCAAACTACTGTCTGATATAGTAACAATATCATTGCAGTTTAGTAAATTTACCAGCAGTAGGGTATATAGATGAAAATTACCACTTTGTAGAATCTTGCTCTTTCTTTTCATCTTCATTTTTCTTCAGTCTGACAGTATTATTTATTATCATGAGTTCTCTGCTTTAAGAATCGTCACTGGATCATTAAATAGGCAAGTGAGGTCAAGCTGGTCAGCTGTCACACCTCCTTCCTTCTGTTCCTTTTGAGTCTTATGTTTAGTTCCTTTTCTCTAGATTACTGTGATTGTGTTATGAACTACAGGTTTCTTTATGACTTGCAATTTCACTTTAATTTCAGACCACGTCGTAGGTAATTCATCATTGAGTGTACTGTTGGGCTCACATGTAACAAGTTGATTATTTTACGTTTTCTTTTTTTAATATCTCTTCACTTTTGGTTTTGGGAGTCGACCTTTTCACTCTTTTCGACTCCCGAATACTTGTGGGACATTTGATACATTTGATGTTGACTGACCTAAGGTTGAGAGCAGCAGAGAAAAATAAAGCAGGTTAGAGAGCATTTTAATAGTGTAATTCACTTTATTTTACCATCATCAGGAGGCACCATTTAGTGGGCAATGTGAATGTGTTGTTTTCATCATCTGTAATGCAGATCCTGTTGATCTAGTTCAATGAAACTAGGAAGGCAGAGACAGTATTCTAGTGTTTGTTTATCACTTTGCACAGTGGAGATTTATTCTTTCACAGATCTAAAGACATTAATGTAATAAACATGACAGATAGTTAATTAGAAAGGCGGAGAGTAGCACTACATCCTCAGGAAATTTTACATGTACATAAAGGACAGTTGGGGACTAGAAAGACATTCTTAATATATTCTTTTTACTGACCTTAGTAAGAAAAGCAAATGCAACTACTCTCTGCCAACCAATTAGATGTTTCATCTACCTCTGCAAAATTCTTTGTGCCATGAAAACAAACCGTATGACATAACACTAATAGAACATTAAAAGTGAAAAAGGAGGAGCATAGAGAATATCAGATACTTTCAGTAAGACTGAAATATGATTTGTTCTTCAAAGAGAAGACCTTAACGTATTGTTAGTTAATATTTTCTCAGTTCAGGGGATAATTTTTACAGAAATGATAGCGTCCCAGTATAGACCTTTCACTATTTCATGGGGAGAGATTTGGAAAAATAAAAAGTTAAATATAGGATTTGGTTTTGCATACTATTAAAAGGCCATCTGTAAATGTTTCCGTGACCTTGGAAGTAGTTTTAGAAGTATTGGACCTGATTAATTAATGTATTTGAATTCATGAGTATCAACTTTGTTGGACTGAAATTAAAACCAGTATTTCATTCATGCTGGATTATTTAGCTAGGCTGACTGGATGTAATTTTAGAGCCTATCAAGTAACTTCAGGGCCAACTTCTCACTGAGAACTAGACTACACTTCCAAGAATTTTGGGTAGAAGAAAGTGAAAAAGTATCAATAAATAATGCCTAAAAACTTTAGCCAAAATGTTAATACTGGTAAAATGTGAAAAGTGTAATGAAGCCCTGTTCTGGGGTTCCAGCTTGGGACTTGAATTTTATTTATTTATTTATTATAAGCCATTTAGCTTTCTCTTACCATCTATACCTACTCCTGCTCTGTCTTTTTGTAGCCTGGTCTGTTGCTCAAAGTGTAAGCTTGTGAAAAAACTCCTTCTAGACGTGATCATTAGGACTTTTGTGTTACCTAGAAACTTCTGTCTTCCTCTGTCCTTGTTTTCTTGGGCTCTCAAATTATTGGCAGAGCTATTGAGAAGAATTTTGGTGCAAAGATGGTATTCCTAGGAGGTGCTGGATCTTCTAGATCAGCACAACAAAACCAAGTACGTCGAGTGTGGAGCTTGCTAGGAAAAGGTGGGATGACAGATGGATTTCGCAGTCTCTGTCTCATTACAAGGAGCCAAAATACATGAAAAGCAGTGTTTAAGGCTCTGTGAGGGTTGATAGCGGTTTGTACTGCCTCAGCTTGTACTTCAAGTGCCCTGTGCCTTACAGGCCATGTGTGGGAAAATCACATGACATTGTGTATTAGATATGTGGATGGAGGCAGGTTTTTATCACACTATAAACTGGGTGCTAAGCAAAAATCTTGTTTATGTGGGAGCAGTACAGCTGTGTCTGTATTCTTGTGACCTCCAAAGGTATATGAAGTTGTCTTGGAAGGGCAGAGGTTCCCTAAAATTGCCTGTATTTTTCTTCCTCTTAGTGTGACAAGAAATAATTTAAATTTGTAAATGGTAAATTGATGATTTTTAATTCCAAATCCTTCCACTTGTCAGAGCACTGATCCGCTGTTTAGATTTTCAGTACAAATCAAACAAATATCGAACAATAAGCTATTATGAAAAGTTAGCTTTCTGTGTATTGAAACTTAATGATTCTACAAAGAAGTCATTACATGCTGCATAAAGGAAAGAATACAGAAGAAACTGCAGAGATTCTACCATTAAACAGAATATGATTATGCAAGTTCAAACTTGGCCAAATTTCACTGTCTTTCAAAACACAGAGGAAAGTAAGTGCTATGTAACATTTCAGAGCTCTCATCTAAAAGCTCAGAAGCTGAAGTGTAGTTCTGGACTGTTGGTGATGGCAGGACATGATCATATTTATTTTTTTTTCTGTCTATGCTGAATGTCATCTATCCAAGTGCCATGAACTTCCCTGGTGCCGTTCAGCTCATGAAGTTTGATAGGATTCCGTTTTTATATCAGGCTTTTGAAAACATTTAAAAGCCTTCTACCAGCACAGCCATCTTTTGGCTGACAGGATAAAACCCGAATGTATAAAATTAGCCAAACTTGGTTTCAGTACTAGTATTAGTTAAAAGTATAGATGAATTATCAAAATGGCATCTTTAGCATTTAAGGAAAGATCTTTATCTTTCCTAGTTTCAGAAACAAAGCAGAATAAACAATTGCTTCCCCAAAGGACTCCTCACACTCGGTCTTGCTCGATATGACTTGGTCCTTTGAGTCACTATAAGAGGATGCAGTAAAGGGGAGAGAATGAAGAGCAGATAGAGGACAGCAGGGGACAGTTGAAACAGTTTAAAGGAGCATGTGGCCTTAAAGAAAAATTCTTCTTTTTTTCTGGAGGCAGTTTTCAATATCTGGCAGTTGTAAGAAACTTTAAATAGAAGATTTTTATATGAAAGCTATGGGTATCTGTTTGAATTGACTCACAGTTTGCAGAGGCTGGTAGATGGGCAATCTGTGAAGGAGGGGTCTTCCAGAGAATGTGTACTACAGGCTTACAGCCTTTCATCATTGCTGACTGAGCTTAGACAGAACTAATCTAAAAGAAGACTTTTAATGAGCTGCAGAACACCAACTGGCAACGGTTGGGGAAACTGTAGAAATATTAGTCTATCTGCGTTAGGACAGGGAAGAGGGATGAAGCTAGCTAGTAATGCAGCACCAAAGGTGGTCCAAGGAGAGATAATAACAGGAGCCTAACTGGATACAGAAGCTTTGGAAAGCATTTTATCTTTTAGTAGTGTCATAAGAGTAACGAGATAGCCTAGAAAGAAATGAGGATAATATGAAAAGAAAAGGCTGAGAGACTCGGGGTTGTTCAGCTTGGAGAAGAGAAGATTCTGAGAGATGTTATTGCAGCCTTACAGTACCTAAAGGAAGCCTCCAGGAGAGATGGGGAGGGACTCTTTATCAGGGAGTGTAGTGATAAGACAAAGGGTAAGAGTTTTAAACTGAAAGAGGGGAGGTTTAGATTAGATACTAGAAAGAAATTCTTTAGTGTGAGGGTGGTGAGGCACTGGAACAGGTTGCCCAGAGAAGCTGTGGATGCCCCATCCCTGAGAGTGCTTAAGACCAGGCTGGGTGGGGCTTTGAGCAACCTGGTCTAGTGGGAGGTGTCTCTGCCCATGGCAGGGGGGTTGGAAGTGGGTGATCTTCAAGGTTCTTTCAATTCTAAGCATTTTATGATTCTATGAAAAGAAAAAGCATTGGAAAGTAACAGAAGAAATAACCAGTGAAATAGGATCTGCAGTTCGCAGTATAAAGAATGCTAAGTTATGGGATCAATCAAAATGTTTTTATGCAGGAATTAGTCACAGAAAGTATCACCTGTTTTCAGGCATAAGACAGTGACTTTTGTCTGAAGACTCTGTAAATACTGGATAGCTAGAAATAACCAAGAACTTTGTGGAGCACAATGGGAGAATCGAATCTTTCTGGTTAACACCTCACAAGGAAAAATATTGCTTGCTAGCAGAAACATCATGAACTGTAGGAATTGTCTAACAGCAACACTACTGAATACTAATTTCAGATGATACAGTATACTGCATATTTACAATAAAATATAACTTAAAAGATTTATCGTATAAAATAGGAGGAAAAAGAACATGAATAATAACCAAGAGCTTTAGTGGCCAATAAAAAGTAGTAAAAATTAGAGTTTGTTAGCCTTGTACTGTGGGTTGGGGGCCTGACTATTCTTTGATACATTTCATGTATGGGAATGAATCAGTCTACGAAGAGACAGAGCTTTAAACTGAAATAGCAAAAAACTACATACACCCCACACAAACATACCCCTCCCGGTGGTGACAGAAAGTACCTGAAGTTTGATTTTGGAAAATATTTGGGGTTAGGGGGGCGACCTACGCAATACAACACTGCTGCTAACCAGCAGATCTGTGTAATTTGAAATCCTTAGCATCAGAGCATTTCCAGAAAATAAAAATTCCTGGAGGTAAAAGAGAGTCAAATCTGCTGGGAAAATAACACTGCCAGTTTTGGCTACAGCCAGTCAGGATGATTAGGCCAAGGTGTGGATCACATGCACAAGCATGGGGAATTTTGGATCAGCTTCATTGTAGTTCTCTGATCCCCAGAGAAAGAGGATGAAGGAATGACACATTAGTGAAAATTAACATCTGGCTTTTGATCTTCAGTAAACATAGTTTTGTGCTGTGAAGGAGATGGTCTGGGGATGTTCCACCACTGGGGGATATTTGTATAAGGTGAGATTCATTCTGTATGCCAGGTGGCCCTCTGCTTGTATCAGTGACACAATTATTCTGTGAGTCACTCTTACAGAGTAGCTAGGGAATATGAGGAAAACTGTTAGTTAAATTAAAGAAGTGAAAAGCTGCCTGGTAGTCAAGAACTTGATAACAACAAATCAACAGCCTAGCTATTGCCTGGGAGTTACTGGTGTTTCTTTAGGATTGCTCCTACAATGCTATTTTATTTAGAGTTTTCAGTGATAACCTTGGGAGGAAACATAGGAGCATGATAATGAAATACACTGATGACAAAGCTGTGATGCCTTGTCAGTCAGGTGAGGATTAGAATGTCTTGAAGAAAGAATAGGGTATATTTGAAGACTTCAGAAATAAAAATGGATTGAAATTTAAGTGTACAAAGTACAAGGCCATGTTTTGAGTTATGAGTAAAAGGCATTTCTGTGATACAAATATTCAATTGGAAATAAGGAAAAAGACCTTGGGGCTTTAGTCAATATGCTACAAATATGTAGCTGCTAGTGGGGCAAAAAGATTCTTGGATCTGTCAGAAGATTTTTTCAGTTAAAAGGGAAAAGTGTTGTTGCAACTGTACAAGGAATGACACCTGTAGTAAACTATATATAGCCATGTTTGAAAATGCAGTTTTCCTTGGTGCAGTTTACCAAAAATAAACAGGGGAATAGAAATCCCAACTTACAAGAAGAGGCTAAAAATAATATAGTTAACGTTAAAAAAAAAAAAATAGATAAAATAGAGAGGTTTAAATAAATTTCTGTAAATATATTCAGGTAGAGGAGGAGGTACAAAGATTTATTGAAGCCTGAAGTTACTACTGGCATGAAAACAAATTATTGTAAAAATTCCAGGAATAAACTTAAAACAGAAATTAAACTCACTTTTCTGAATGTTAGGAGATGTAGGTTGGAAAGTAGCATTCCATGCAGGATTACTAGGAGATAAGCCCCTCCCTGCAGTTGGCTTTTAAATTGATCTTAAAGTTGTGAATAAGACTACATGTTAGGTGTTTACCTCCACTGTCAAAGTAATCCATTCTAGTGTTAAATTCCTACATGACATCTGTTCGGAGGGCTGTGTAGATATAATTGTTGTGGTTGTGTGCTTAAGATAATAAGATAATGTATAGAAAATATTAAAAACTATACTTCTATGAATAACAGCAAATGAAGTTATGTAGTGGATATTTGCTGCATGTCAGGTTATGGCTAAATTTCTACTGCCCAGATCAGGCAGGAGAAGAGTTCTTGGAGAAGATAATTCAAAAACAAAAGTTAGACATATTGACTACCAGGAAAATGCTAGTGTTTTTCAAGTATTTGAAATAATTATATTTTTTTAATATAACGTTTTCAGATATTCGAAAAGAAAGTACTTAATGGTGAAGTAGTATGAAATCAAGGGGGGAAAAAAGTAAGTGACAAAAGGGCTATTTTTTCTTAAGAAACCCCAAGGTCACAAAAGATGAGTTGTGTAGTTTCTGGTAGGAAATTGAGAATGGTATTTAGATCCGTAATTGTATGTCTCAGCAGCATTTGTAAGAGAAACTGTAGATGGGTTCATAAACCTGAATATTATCTTAGTATGGGATATAAAAAGAGCAACATATGAGAAATTTGCCAGTGAAGGAGTTTGGTTAATCAGGGGAATAATTAAAAGAATTACAAAAAGTGCTATATGACAATCTTTTGGTGACAGTTGCTTAAAATTATTTAACAGTTCCTGTTGAGTTCCTCATTCTTACTGACTTCCAGATTTTGCCAGAAGTTACATAAAAATGCAAAATATTTGGAAATTACAAAATTCAAATTTGTGAGGTCTAGTGCAGTGGTGTTCAAAGTGGATACACAAGATGATTCATTGGGGGTATTAGAACTCCCATTTTAATATATTTTTTTTAATCTAAAAAAAAAAAGAAACAAGACCTTTAAATAGTAGAATCTATACAATACTTTGTAATGAGATAAGGAGTGACCGTGAAACTTTGTATTATAGAGAGGTTCCCTGGTTATCTTATGGCAAATTGCTTAAAAAACTTGAACTTAAGAGATCAGGTCCACATTTTTCTTTTACAAAAAGACCAGTGTTCCAAATTTGCTGACCTTTTCTCTGATGAAACGTCACTGTCAGTAATAAGGCTACCTAGTAGGTATTTTTTGAAAAAATAAGCAAGTTTAATGGAGAAAGCATTTTGAAAAGAGATGTTTGGAAATGTGTCCATCATTATATGATTTTTTTCACGAAAATTATGCCTGTCACCTATAAAAACTCTTGTATCTGTATGCTGAAAAACCT
Source organism: Pedionomus torquatus (assembly GCA_013398155.1). NCBI lineage: Eukaryota > Metazoa > Chordata > Aves > Charadriiformes > Pedionomidae > Pedionomus > Pedionomus torquatus. Next base: position 501,242 of record VZRU01000073.1, on the reverse strand, counting down.
TGGAAACATAATATCCCAATCTGTTTAAAAATGTTCCAAAGAGTTTCAATGGGGCTTGAACCCATTTGTTAAAAATAAAAATGCAACGCCTTCTCATTAGTTTGCAAGAGCAAGTGATTGACATCAGGGAACATGGAAATTTCCTAGACACATTTCAATAAAAAGCAGTTTAATTGGCAGATAGGGTTGAAAAATTAATATCATGATGTAGTAAGTGCTGCCAGCAGTGCATGTCTTCCATTTGGCTTTATATATCTTTGTGACCTGTCTTTTTCAGCCGTAACAGACATTAAACCCAAGTATTGAAGTAAACTGAGCATAGATCCAAACCTTTCAAGCATTGCATCCGAAAGTGTTAGTGATTAGAACAGGCCTTCCTGAAAACTGTGAAGTGTTCAACACAGATGAGACTCCTTCAGTTCCTTCTTTCTCCTACCTTCTTTTTGTAATTAGTCCTGTTATTCACAATGATTATAATAACCCAAAAGCATGATCTTGCCTTTTGAGATCTGTCACCAGTACCTTTTTCTTGAGACTGAGAAGAATTATTATCTCAAAGAAAATGGCTGAACCTTGCAGCATCTCAAAATTTCTAGTAAAACAGAACTGTGTCAAGGATGGTAGATGTGATTCCCAGACTTCAGAGAAATCTTGACAGCTGTTGTCTTCTGGAAAAAAAAAAAAAAAAANNNNAAAAAAAAGAAAAAAAATTAAAAAAAAAAAAGGAGAGAAGGATATTCTTTCAGGTAAGTTGATACCATGTTATTCATTTGGCTAGAGCTGTCCTCCAATGCTCAAAAAAACCTCACTCCAAACCAACACCCTCCCCCCTCAATCTTGTATGGCTTTTTGTGTGTTTTCATTTGGATAACATTGGGATGAAATATCACTGTGGATCAGTATGTAATGCATAATTTAGAAGGGGTTAGGAGCATGAACCTATGACAAAAGAACCATCAAATGAATCTTCATGAACTTTTGAATTTCTGAGTGAGCTAGTAGGGGAAAATGCAGTGCTGATACAATTTATCAAAAATTCAAGGGCAACTTGTCTTGGTATGCCACCATGAAGATTGATGTGTGAAGTCATTGAAAAGAAAACTGCTGCAGGAAAAACTAGCTTACATATAGAAAGCAGATGGTTTAGGTAAATTAAAACAGTGCAGGATTAGTGGAGGTAATAAACGAAGTAACATGAGGGTCAGTAAAAGGCTCAGATTTGCACATGGTTTTGAAGAGTTTTTAATTAGAGTAGTCTAGGTGGAGAAGAACATTGACTTCTCGAATTATTGGTTTAGACTATATGCAAAAAAAGTAGGCAATTCAGTGCAGAACAACTTAAAATAATGAGTCTTGGTTGCATAATGAATTGCAGAAGCTAAAGATGTTAACTGAAAAATAGTTTGTTTTTTTTAGGTTTTGATAATGAGCTTGAGCAAGATGTGGCTGCTATCTGCAAGGATCAAAGGCTAAAAGGATGTTAGAAAATGTGTATAAAAGCCAGAAAATGAAAGCACAGATAAAAAAGGGGGGTTTCATACTTTTTTTGAATAACAGCTGCATCTTCAGCTATGTGAAAATCAAAGTTTATCAAATCAAGCTTGTCTTCCTTTCAAATGACTGTATCATTAGAGACCATGAAATACCACAAACTTTTAAAGCACCATAAGTAATATTTTTCAAAAATGTTAAAAGATGAGTAGTATTGGCTGAATTACATAAGTACTGCAAGATTACTGGTACAGCAGTTCTTGAGAAGATGGAAATGGTTTTTTTTAACAATTTCATTACAATTATGAGAGTATTAGAAGTTGGAAAACTATTTTTGGGCATGAAGACCAGGGAATGATAAGGGAATGATCATAGACAAATGTTGATTCCAATGTGATAGGAAGATCATGGAATCAGAGAATCATAGAATGGTTTGAATTGGAAGGGACCTTGAAGATCTTTGAGTTCCAACCCCTCTGCCATGGGCAGGGACACCTCTCACTAGAGCAGGTTGCTCAAAGCTCCATCCAGCCTGGCCTTGAACATTTCCAGGGCTGGGGCATTCACAGCTTCTCTGGGCAAACCTGTTCCAGTGCCTCACCACCCTCACAGGAAAGAATTTCTTCCTAATAGCCAATATAAATCTCCCCTCTTCTAGTTTAAAACCATTCCCCCTTGTCCNAACCATTACCCCTTGTCCTATCACTACACTTCCTGACTAAGAGTCCCTCTCCAGCTCTCCTGTAGGCTCCCTTCAGATCCTGGAAGGCTGCTCCAAGGTCTCCCCAGAGCCTTCTCTTTTCCATGCTGAACAGCCCCAGCTCTTTCAGCCTGTCCTCATAGGAGAGGTGCTCCATCCCTCTAATCATCTTTGTGGCCCTATGCTGGACCTGTTCCAACAGGTCCATGTCCTTTCTATGTTGAGGACTCAATAGCTGGACACAGTGTTCCAGGTGGGGTCTTACAAGTACAGAATAGAGGGGGAGACCTGCAGCCTGCTGGTCACGCTTCTTTTGATGCAGCCCAGGATACGGTTGGCTTTCTGGGCTGCCAATGCACGCTGCTGGCTATCACCTGGTGATAGGTGCCTATCACCTTGTAATTTACTGTGAAAATTACACGACATAAACACTAGTGAAAAAACAATCTGATAAAACACATATATAAATCCTTGATTTATTTCAATTTTGTGTAAAATTCTGGTACTTTATCAATATATACATTAATTGATTGAGAGCATGTTATTCAAATAAACCTGGAATCTTATGTTTGATTAATATATAAATGTAGGCTGTAGTTATGCTTGTATTGATAGGAGTTATGAGTATATATTTTCCTTCTCATATAATTGATGAGAAAATTTAGCATGGGGGTGTGTGTTTCCCTCATAGTTGTTTTAGGATACTGAAGTCCCATAAGTTCTCTGCTGGAAGTTCTCGGTGTCTGCTACACTTCATCCACTACCTAAGCACAGCAAAAGAACAGAATAATCTGCTTGTCTGGCAAGTTCTCTAATTACACACTGGTGTTCTGAGAAGCCATCATATTAAGATGACTGGCATACTAAACTTCCTAAATACATTTAGTATTTCACACGATGACTTGTTTGTAGAGTGTATGGATTTAATTACTAACTAGCGGGACGGTATCACCCTGAGTGCAGATTAAGCTGCTATGCAGTCCCTCCCCCGTGCACTAGGAATATGTTGATGTTCTCAATCAAAACAATGAGTCTGTCTCATAACAAAAATGTAAATTAACTGAGTTAAAGTAGCAGGTTTGTACCCTTAGTTCCTTGCATGAAATGAATGCATTTATCTTTGTAGAAACTACGCAACTGTACACAGCTACTATTTGTTATGTACTGTTTAATCTCTTGCTTTTTATACTGAAGACATGTAGTACATATCTCTGTACATAGTTTTCTTTATTTTACTGTACATGTATATATATTGATGCAGACTTTGACTTTTTCTCTGCAGCAGTAAAATGGTAATATTGAATGCCATGCCTGAAGTGGTGCTGTTTATTTTCCCGTGCCATTTGAAGCATAATTAATTTACACAGATACATGTTTGTATGTAGTCTCAAGACGAACTAGAGAATGAAAATCAGAACATGCAACATCTGTATTTTCCTAATTGTGTCAATACAGTCATGGATATGACTGTGCATAGATGGGAAGACTAGCTTCCTACATACAGGGAATCAGGAGAAGACCATGTCATGTTAAACAGGGTCTTCAGTTTTTCCCCTAGTCAAGTTTTCCACCAGTTACGTTATTTAATGGAGCTTGGAAACTACCAGGTCCTCACAAAAAGCTTCCAATCTTTACTGAGCCATCAAAATCAGCTTCATTTCTTTATCTCTCCAGGTAGTTGTTTAGTTTGTTCTACTTTCAATAGTGGTGGGTCATGATCAGAAACTCTTTGAGTGAAGCTACTGGGCACAATTTTTCCCAGATGTTCTGTTTGGAGTGTGTGTGTGTACATGTGTATGGATGTATAAATACTTCCCTGTATATATGCTTGTGTACATATGTTGTGGGTAGAGTGATTGACTTCACTTCTAAGAGAGAAGTAGTGAAATATTTATTAAGGTGAAACAGATTTAACAATATTAGTAGTAAATGTAACAGTATTTTATGAGATTTGATGCCTAGGTACACTTGTTCATTTACTGCACAGAAGACAGGGTCAGACAAGCTGGCAGGGAGACCCTCTCGTTGAGTCACGAGGTTCAGAAATGACCCTCTTGCTTTCTAAACTCCTTCTCAGAGAGGAGTCCAGGTGTGGCTGGATCCAATCCTAATCCCAGACTTGGTCAGCAGTTTATGTGTAGAGGATTATATATGCGCAATCAATCCTTTCTATCATTTAGCTAAGATTTCAAAGTTTAGCATGCTGTGAGTCACCAAGAATCTGTTGTGGCAAGGAATCTCTCAGCCTCGAGGAGTAGAATCTTAAACAAATGTCGTCACAAAAGGGGAGATCCTGGTGAGCAGCTTGCTGCCATAAGGGAGGGCTCAAAAGGCTCTCATCTGTCCACTATTTACAGTAAGATAATAGACCTGTAGTCGCATTCTTATGGGAACAAAATATCTAGGTCCCCACTCCAGACAGTTTTGGCTGTGTTGCCAGCCATCCCCCAAGGCTGAGGTGCAACTTATTGAAACTGATGTTGTGATGGCGATGATGGCCATGGCGTCATGAGCAGGAGCCGCAGTTGGGGGAAGAGGGGAAAAAAACAGGGAGAGCACAGTGCCACGATATATATATATAAATATATATATACACGCACATACAACTTAGTAGAAAACGTATCAGTGAAAAGTAATACTTTGCTGTTTCCCTATTTGTGCTCTATGCTTAGCAGTACTACAGTTGGTAATCAGAGGATGCTTCCTATCCCCATTTTGCCTACAATACAGTTGTGCCTTACTAGCTGTCCAATGTTGTACACAAAGACAATTATTAATAACCCCAGGGGGGGATCTTTTTCTTTCCTAAAATATGAGATTTTGTTGACCTTATGTAATTACAAGCTTTATTGATGGTTATAAAGTGGTTTTTAAGTCCAACTGTAGTGTTGGTTTTAAAGACCTTTTGTCAGGGAGAACCAAGGGGCCACTCCTTGCTGTGTGAAGGAGAATATCCTTCTATTTGTTCTAAAAATAAAAGGCAATAATTTCATAAAGTGACCCTTTGTTGCAGCATTATGAGGGACTGATCATGTTTCTTTGTGCCTGCCATAATTTTTAATGATTACAATTAAAATAAAAAAGAAATTGTCCTCCTATGCTGTTATCAGAAGCAGTCAGCGCTTGAATAATTTCATTTTTTTCCCCATAAGCTCTGCTACTGATGGGGAGCCTGCAAGTCCCATGTGCACAAGCAGATGGGGAAATTTTAGTCTTTAGTCATCAATGCTCTTTGAAGGTTCCCTTCTAATTCCCTTTTCTTGCCAAATAATTTGAGAGCTGGCAATATCAAGTCAAATACCCATTCTTTGTACTTCAGCCACACTTTTTGTTGACCTCTGTCAGATCTTTTGCGTTTTTTGCTGCTGTGTCTTAAAAATAGAAGTGAATGCTGCTCCAGCAAATAGAACTTTTCTTTGTCATATAATAACATTCAAATAGATTTTGCTATAATTATTTATTGTCACTTCTTTAGTCTACCTCAACTTTCAGTATAAATACTGAAATATTTATCTTATTATTTTTGAGTATGAGATTATTTATCCCATACTCAATTACATTGACAAATATATTCTGAAATTTGTTCTCTATTTTATCTTACTGTCAAAGAAAATGGTTTCATTAAAAGGATTAAAGTATGTCTTAGGTTATTTTTATGACATTCAAACTGGTCCATCCAACTCATGTAATTGTTCTAATATTTTTATATTTTTTTTTTTCATAATAAGAAAAAAGGAGGTATTTCTTCATGCTTTTAGAACCTTCCTGATACCCTAGTGTCTCTTATTTTGGCCTCTTTTCTGACAAGCCCTCACTAAAACAGCACAACAGATATTTTGACCCAAGAGGTACCTCCATAAGCAAACAAACACACACAGACTTTGTTTTCTTTTGTCATGGTTGGCTTTGGAGATGAGAATCATGGATATATGATTCTTCACTAGCAGCTCTTCATTTATTTTATTTTTTAATGCAAGGCAATCTTTTGGCAGCTAGAATACTGAAATATCAATATACATTAAGACAAGTGAATATCTTGAGAGCAAGATTGCTTCCTTTAATTTCTGTTTGAATAAAGCTTATGTTCAGAGGCTGGAGAATTGAATGTTTAAGTTCACAGCCATGTGGGAGCCCTAGCAGCAGACTTGAACATTATTCTGCTCATGGTCCAAGCTTGTTGATGGAAATCGGCATCACACCGAAAGCCCTATGTCATAATTTGCCCTACATTGTGTCTAAGTTAGCGTCCCATCGCACATCCCTGGCCTCATGTCTAGCCAACAAGAGCAATAAAAAATAATTTTTTCATAGCCTCTTTCTTCATAGATTGAAAACTAGCAGTGATTACGTATGAAGAAGAAATACCAAGGCAGATACGATTAGTGTTCAAATTGTATGGCAAAATTTGCATGTATCTCATGCATTTGGGCTACAGATTTTGATTATGTTAAGCAAGATTAATTCAAGTTGTTGGAGAAATGCAGAATGAAGTGTGGAAGTAAAGAAACAGAAATGTATATAACACAAGTAATTCTGTCCTTCCTATTTCTAATCAAACTAACAATGATTGTGTGGTTTTGGAGATTTAAGTGTGAGAAGAGAGGAAATAAAAATAATGCTTTGAGGTAATGCTAAATCAAGGAAACCATACTTTATTTAGCTTAGAAATTAAAACCATAAATTTCAAGAAACCTTGGCAATGTGGGCTATGAGTCAGAATATGAAGAGCAAACATGAAAGCTGACATGCCAAGTAATTACAATCCAAATGAATATCTGTATGCATTTAGAATTAATAGAATTTTCCCAAATCCTCATGAATGTGATACTGCTAGGGCATGGAAATAGTGGTAATCTGAGAATGGTTTTGTTTGTTTGTTTGTTTGACAGCTTCTGGGTTAGTAGACTTTAACTTTTCATCCCCTAACTGTATGTTTAGTTGTATTTGACTTTGAAAGATATTATTGAAAACACTGTAATTCTGCAGTGTGATCAGAAGTGTTCTGTACTGGAACCAAGTGGGATTTTGTTTGCCTTTTACATGCCTTCCAGCTGATGGGTGGAATTTAAGTCCCCATGGTGCACAAACAGATGGGAAAATGTTGGTCTTTAGTTTGCAGTCATCAGTGCTAATTCTTTTATCTTCTGAATGCATTAGTCAGACTATGCCTATCAAGCAATCTGTAATATGTGCCATGACAGTCTTTTTTTTAACTCCACTGAATAGCTTTTCTGTGAACTGAAACTGCTTATATTCTATTAGTTAAAGGAAAAAATGCCTTATTCATGAAGTAAATGGTTATCAAAGTGGTTGTGAAACTTTGATTTATTATTGTTATTATTGTTGTCGTTATTATTATTGTTGTCGTTATTATTATTGTTGTCGTTATTATTATTGTTGTCGTTATTATTATTATTATTGTTGATGNTCTTCACTAGCAGCTCTTCATTTATTTTATTTTTTAATGCAAGGCAATCTTTTGGCAGCTAGAATACTGAAATATCAATATACATTAAGACAAGTGAATATCTTGAGAGCAAGATTGCTTCCTTTAATTTCTGTTTGAATAAAGCTTATGTTCAGAGGCTGGAGAATTGAATGTTTAAGTTCACAGCCATGTGGGAGCCCTAGCAGCAGACTTGAACATTATTCTGCTCATGGTCCAAGCTTGTTGATGGAAATCGGCATCACACCGAAAGCCCTATGTCATAATTTGCCCTACATTGTGTCTAAGTTAGCGTCCCATCGCACATCCCTGGCCTCATGTCTAGCCAACAAGAGCAATAAAAAATAATTTTTTCATAGCCTCTTTCTTCATAGATTGAAAACTAGCAGTGATTACGTATGAAGAAGAAATACCAAGGCAGATACGATTAGTGTTCAAATTGTATGGCAAAATTTGCATGTATCTCATGCATTTGGGCTACAGATTTTGATTATGTTAAGCAAGATTAATTCAAGTTGTTGGAGAAATGCAGAATGAAGTGTGGAAGTAAAGAAACAGAAATGTATATAACACAAGTAATTCTGTCCTTCCTATTTCTAATCAAACTAACAATGATTGTGTGGTTTTGGAGATTTAAGTGTGAGAAGAGAGGAAATAAAAATAATGCTTTGAGGTAATGCTAAATCAAGGAAACCATACTTTATTTAGCTTAGAAATTAAAACCATAAATTTCAAGAAACCTTGGCAATGTGGGCTATGAGTCAGAATATGAAGAGCAAACATGAAAGCTGACATGCCAAGTAATTACAATCCAAATGAATATCTGTATGCATTTAGAATTAATAGAATTTTCCCAAATCCTCATGAATGTGATACTGCTAGGGCATGGAAATAGTGGTAATCTGAGAATGGTTTTGTTTGTTTGTTTGTTTGACAGCTTCTGGGTTAGTAGACTTTAACTTTTCATCCCCTAACTGTATGTTTAGTTGTATTTGACTTTGAAAGATATTATTGAAAACACTGTAATTCTGCAGTGTGATCAGAAGTGTTCTGTACTGGAACCAAGTGGGATTTTGTTTGCCTTTTACATGCCTTCCAGCTGATGGGTGGAATTTAAGTCCCCATGGTGCACAAACAGATGGGAAAATGTTGGTCTTTAGTTTGCAGTCATCAGTGCTAATTCTTTTATCTTCTGAATGCATTAGTCAGACTATGCCTATCAAGCAATCTGTAATATGTGCCATGACAGTCTTTTTTTTAACTCCACTGAATAGCTTTTCTGTGAACTGAAACTGCTTATATTCTATTAGTTAAAGGAAAAAATGCCTTATTCATGAAGTAAATGGTTATCAAAGTGGTTGTGAAACTTTGATTTATTATTGTTATTATTGTTGTCGTTATTATTATTGTTGTCGTTATTATTATTGTTGTCGTTATTATTATTGTTGTTGTTGATGTTGTTGTTATTATTATTGTTGTTGTTGTTGTTATTATTATTATTATTATTATTATTGCGAAGAATTTCAGCAACAAAGAAGTGTGTTTTCAAATCCAATAGGGTTTTTCTGTAGCATTAGTGATCTTATATGTGTAGGTCTATATAATATTTTTTATAAACTGCCACTGCATTGGCACATTTTTTACCCTTCCTTGACTAGTGTGTTACAGAGGTTAAGATGTCTGGGATCTTTGGAACACTATAATGTTTTTTTTTATGCACATTGGCATGCATTNTTGCGAAGAATTTCAGCAACAAAGAAGTGTGTTTTCAAATCCAATAGGGTTTTTCTGTAGCATTAGTGATCTTATATGTGTAGGTCTATATAATATTTTTTATAAACTGCCACTGCATTGGCACATTTTTTACCCTTCCTTGACTAGTGTGTTACAGAGGTTAAGATGTCTGGGATCTTTGGAACACTATAATGTTTTTTTTTATGCACATTGGCATGCATTCATAAATCCAGATTTCTAGATTATAACAAAAAGGTTTTGACCAGAAATTAAGTAGCACATTCAGATTTTGGTGCCTGTTTCTGCAATGTGGAACTCAAAAGTGCTGTGAATTGAAGAACTTGTACTCACATGGCAGCTGAAATACTTTACTTACACAAGGATGAATGAAATTCCAGCTTCTCTGACTAGTCCAGCATGTAGCTGTTAGAGAAAAACATAAATAGTAAAGGCGTAGCATAAATTTATATTAATACAAATACATGTGAGCAGCCCTGAAGAACAGGACTTACAGGTACTGGTTGATGAGAAGCTCAACATGAGCTGATAATGTGCACTTGCAGCCCAGAAAGCTAAGTGCATCCTGGGTGGCACCAAAAGAAGTGTGTCCAGAAGGTCAAGGGAGGTGATTCTGTCCTTCTATTCATCTTTCATGATACCCAACCTGGAGTACTGCATCCAGCTCTAGAGCCCCCAGTGTAAGAAGTTGGAGTGAGTCCAAAGGAGGGCGAGAAAGATGGTTAGAGGTATGCAGCACCACTTCTGTGAAGACGGGCTGAGAGAGTTGGGCTTGTTGAGCATGGAGAAGAGAAGGTTCCAGAAAGCCCTTGTAGCAGCCTTCCAGTACCTAAAGAGGGCCTACGGGAGAGATAGGGTGGAACTCTTTATCAGGGAATGTAGTGATAGGAAAAGATGTAACTGTTTTAAACTGTAAGAGGGGAGATTTAGATTGGATATTAGGAAGAAATTCTTTACTGTGAGGGTGGTGAGACACTGGAACAGGTTGCCCAGAGAAGTTGTGGATGCCCCATCCCTGGAAGTGTTCAGGACCAAGCTAGATGGGGCTTTGATCAACCTGGTCTAGTGGGAGGTGTCCCTGCCCATGAAAGGTGGGTTGGAACTTGATCTTTAAGGTCTCTTCCAACTTTCTAACCATTCTACTACTCTATTGTATGTTTCAGCCATTTTATAAGTGCATTGGCATAAAACTTTTGGCACTAAATTATATTCTCATTCCCTTTAAAGTATCTTTTTGAAGATACAAGAACTCTCCTCTTCAGTTAATTTTATGTGCATGAGGGCACTTGCAAAGCTCTGAATTCAGCTTTGGTTCTGTAGGCTGTGTTGTCACAGACATTTATGATGTAGGATAGGGTATGTCTAAAATGAATTCAAACCTTTACTTATATCACAAGTTTAGCTCATCCAGATGGCAGAGAGTTCCTACTGCTTGTGAAAGAATAATTTTGGTAATGTGACGAGCATGGGTGTACAGACAGTAGCAACTCTTACAGAGTCTAAAATCCTGAAATAGACAAAGATTGCAGAAAGCAACAGAATCTTTCCTCTGTGAGAGGTGAGAACTGCTTCAAGTGAGCTGCAGGTAACCATTGACTTAAGGTTATGGAAGAATTCTGTAGCTGGTGCGCTGGGCCAGCCCAATTTGCAGAGTTGTCCTCTCTGCAACTCCTTTTAAAAGGAAGTGAGAGGTTTTTTCACTTGTATTAATGGATTTATTTTTTTTTTTCATGAGTATGCTTTAACATGATGCCTTACTATGAAGGAAATGAGCTCAGCAGGAGGATTTGTTCCCTTTGTTTTGTCTAGCTCATGTAAGACGTACAGAATATCCTTAAGTATATCAAACTCCAAGTGTGATAGATGCAGTTAGATCTTTCCAGTTATTTTATTTACAGATTTTATTCTTAATTTACAGATTTTACTTCTTACTTTACTTTTAGTTTTATTTTTAATTTACAGATTTTACTTCTGAATTGCTGTACGGAGTTTGGGTTCTTGTTCAGACTATTTTGCTAAGAGACATTCTGGAAAGAAAAGAAGAAAATATTTTTAATTTGGAAATTCCTACATGATGAGACTGCTGCTTGCATTTCCTCAATACTTTTAAAAGTTCAGGTTTCAATAAATAAGAGTTTACTGAGGAAAACTTATTATTTTGGAAGAGCAATGCTTAGGTCTGGTATCCATTTAGGCTTGGCAGTGGCAGCGTTTAAATGTGAAACTGAACTAATTGCCTGAGAGAAGTTGCAGTTTTATTATTTGTAAAACGTAATACTTTGAAGCTGAAGTCATCAGTTTTAACTTACAGAAATTCCCATTAAATCAAAGATCAGGTGTGTCACCTCAGGCTGCAGTGATGGAAATGCCCTAAAAAGGATGAAGAACAGACTTGTGAAATGTTGCTTTTGTACAGCTGAAATTTATATATATAAAAGAAAAGAGGCTGCTAGGATTAGCTGTATAGGAGATATCCCTATTTGGCAAATGGTTTTCTATCAGTCCCACTCCTGTCTTCCGTAAAGGAAGACAGGAGTGGGACTGATAGAAAACCATTTCTATCAGAACCATAGGTTCCTGTCTTTTTTCTTTTCTTTTGGCAGGCTACCTTAGGTATCATTAAAGCCAAACCAGAAGCTAGTGCAGCTTTGAAGTGATTATATTGTGTACCATGGAGTATAATGGAACTTACACCTCCTTATGGATGGCTTATAAATATTTGTGACCCTTCTTTTCTCTGTCATGCACAGGGGAAGGAGGAATGGAAATAAAATTTTAGAAATAGGTAAACTGCATGGTAGAGTACTTGTCCTGAATCTACTCAGAGGGCTTCTTTTAGCCTTTTTTTCTGGAACAGGAATCCTTGCTTTATTCTGGAATTGACAGAAATTGATCCACTGTATCCCAAATATCTTAAAAATCTGCATTGTCATGGGAAGGGGGCTTCCTTAAAGATTTATGTATGAAAAGTTAAAATATTAAGATTACAATCAGCATTCTGAGAGACAATATCTGGGCTTAACAAAATAGTTTTTACATTGTTCTCCACCACAAAAGAGAAAATAAAAGTAGTAACTCTGCTTGTGTGTATCAGTTTGCTTCTTGGTGAGCAGGTAAACATGGATTATGATAGAAATGGGTAGGAGAACAGAGGATCTATAATTGCAGTCACTGAAAACCCCATTTGTTTTTTCCCCAGCACTTCTAGTAACTAAATTGTTATTTCTGTGAAATAATTTCCTGCCTACATAAAATCTGTTGTTGAAATGAATTGGAAGGAAAACATGCTTTTGAACTGAGAGCAGCTGCTCAATCTCATTTAATCTTTTATTTCATTGTCTGTGGTTTGCTAATGTGGAGAAGTCTTTGACTGTTTTTTGAGCCCTGCCATGTGCACTCTTCCTGTTCTGCTTAGGATTGTGAATTTGTGAAAAGTGAGACCCAGTGCTTATGACCTAAAACGTGGTACTGTATCAAGCAACTATATCCCTTTCACTTTGATAACAAAGGAGAGTCAAACAAGTCCAATAGGAGCCACAAAAGAGGAACCAGCTAGATTTCTGGGGGTTGGCATCTTGACTTGAAAATTTATGCAAGCCTTTGAGGTTGGAGAAAAAGATTGTGTGGCACCATGGAGCCCAGGAAAACGTGTGATTTCCTGTATGTTTCCTTGTTTGCAAGCAAATAGAGCATTATATCCTGATTACTGTGGCTTTCTTTTAAACTGATAGTGTACTAAGGCTATTTGGAAGGATTTGCACAGTAATGATGGTATACATGACAGCATGCATATGTGTGCATGTAAACCTGGACATGATAAAAACCTGATGAATGAATGCAAAGAAATAGGTCAATAAAGGGGGGAAAAATTAACAGCTCATGTTACAGGAACCAAAATGCTACAAATGTTTTGTGAAGAACTGCGTTTAGTCCTGGTCTACTTCCATGGTTGACATCATCTTATAAAAAGGAACAGTTTGTAAATCATGTGTCTATATTTTAAAAAATGAAAAAAAAAAAATATGTCCAAGATATTACTGAAAAAATGCTAGCCTTTCCCTTTTGAAAACAATGGTTAACATAGAAGAGAGAAATACTATGTAAATTTTGGTAGTTACATATATATAAATGTATATTTATATGGAGTATGTAGAATGGAATGAAAATAGATGACTAATATAAGTAAGACTATAAAAAGATATCCAAAAGTCAGCTTTTGTTGGCGAGGTTGACAGGTGACTGCACAAATTGCACAAGGCTAGCATACTGTGGAGCACTTAAAACATAGTACCAACTGTGCAGAAGCCTGTTACTATGAGAGAAGTTCATTTTTTATTTTTTATAGCAATCAGGTACATTAACAAGATGGTTGTTTCTTCCTCTTTCTTTCTTGAGTTTTTATACTCACGTGTATTTCTCAGAATATATTTATTTCTGATTGCCTTCATAAAGCCTCATGAAGCCAATGGTGGTAATCCTTGGTAAAAGAGTGGCTGGGTCATTCTGTGTTGAAAAATATTTTATAATAAACCTGGGACTTTCTACTGTACAAGTAAAGCTAAATTACTGAGTTATTTCAAATATATAAATAACCTGAATGGAACACAATTTGGAAAGAATAATTCTAAGCATGCAACAGAATGCAGGTCTTTAAGCTTGATTTTCAACGGATCATACTCAGGCTTTCTGGAGCCTATCTGGCTTCCACCTGAAATGGATGGATGCTGACTCTGGTTGAGAAAGCATTTCAACCAGCTAATGCTTGTGAGCACAAAGTTCCCTGGATGCAGAAACTGTAGCATCCTAGCTGGGGAGGTAAGCAAGAGATAGTACCTAGACAAAAACATGCCCAAATCCTTGCCAAGTCCTTGGGGAACCTCAGTAAGTTAGGTGTCCTCAAAGATTGACTAAATCAGATTACAGCATCAAAGAATGATATGGGGTTGGAAGGGACCTCTGGAGACCATCTAGTCTAACCCCCCTGATGGAGCAGGTCCACCTAGAGCAGGTTTTGAATGTCTCCAGAGATGGAGACTCCACCACATCTCTGGCCAGCCTGTTCCAGAGCTCTGCACCCTCAAAGTGAAGAAGTGCCTCCTCATGCTTAGATAGAACTTCCTATGTTCAAGTTTGTGCCCATTACCTCCTGTCCTGTCAGATGGCACTCATTCTCATCAGTCTCATTGTATCCCTTTTCAGGAAGCATAAGAGTCAACTCCTCTAATCTAATCTCATTTACCAATTTTAAAGACATTACTGTAATTTAAATTTGCTGTTTAGGTTTTCCTTACAGTCAGTGCAGAAAGGCACTAAAAGCCAATAGTATCCTTTGTAGCAGGATAGGTTATTTTGCTGTATAGAATATGGTATAGTAGGATATCTGAGTTGTTTGAGGTAGCTGAAGTGAGTCATTCTTTGATGCCTGTCTGTCCCCTCATCACTATGATAGGAACCCGGGAAATCCCCTCAAACTAGCAGTCCAAGTTCAACACTTTGAGCCTGAAGACATGAGGCCTGCATGGATTTGCTAGTTTTTCATGCCATATTTCACTCTGAGCCAGGAGCCAAGCCCATTATGATTTTTTTCTTTGATATAATACTTACAGAGTAAGCTCCTGAAAAATGCAGTCTTGCCTTCTATTAATAATTCCTTATTACAGTTGACCTCTGCTGCTGTGGTTTTAAGTAATGCTGTCCTTGGTACCCCTCATTTTTAATAGCTAAACTTTTTATCATAGAAGCTGGTAAGAAAAGTAATTAAATTTACCAGAGATAACTCTTATTTCATAATTTGTCACAGTTAAAAGCCATAAGGAGAACACTTGAAATGAATTAGTGTTATGGCCTCTTGTAGAAGGTACATGATATTTCACTGTAATGTAAACTTTTATGTCCACCAGATATTTATTATGTTTTCAAGGAAGACAGCTTTCTTATTTTAAAAAAATGCCCTTCCTAGTGCAAATTCCTACACTAAGAATATTTAATATAGAAAATGCAAGTTTTCTTATTGTGCTGATGGTTTCTTTTCAAGCTTCTCATGAATCTATTCCCCTTCTGCTGCCCCCCCATCCCTACCTGATAACTCCTTTTATTTGCCTGTCCTTTATATTTGAATGAAACTTACAGAAATGTCAGGTTGGCTCCATTAGGGACTACAGCAGAAATCATGAGGCTCACTTCCATTGTCTCCAGTTGGTGACAAATGGCAATTTTATTTAGCAAGGGAGAGATGTCTTTGGGGATGGATTGATGGATGAGGCCATAAGAGGTTGGGCCGCGTGACAAGGTTATCCCTACCAGCTGTCCACCCATCCCTACTGCACGAGTGTCTGTGCTACTTGTCAGTCAGCCTTTGAGCCACTGCTGTTTACTCTGTAGCGTTTTAAGGCAGACTGAAACTGGTGACAGCTTAGTTTAAAATGCTGTGCTGCATGTGGCGGTGGTGGTTCCAACACTCACTGATGAGCAGCTCAGACATCTGTGCAGTAAAGGCAGGCTGGAGAGCTAGGATAGCAACAATATCAGCTGTCCAAAGCAAAGCCAACCCTTTTTGACATTCAAGAGCTCTTTATTTTGTTTTTTGCGTTTTTTTTTTTTTTTTGGTATGTTTCTGTTTTGTTTGACTTGTTTCAGGTTATAATCAGCCTGCTATCCAAGAACCCTAGCTTTGAAATTTTTTAAAATGGGAATGAATAAGAACTGCAGTAGTGTTTTGAGATTTCACTACAGAATCCTGAAATGTTTTCAATTCTTGTCTGTAGGCTGGAGCAAATGTGCTGCTGCAGGATGTTAATGGAAACATTGCACTTGATTACGCCATAGAAGGGACTGAATCTAGCAGCATCCTTCTGATGTACTTGGAAGAAAATGGTAAGTCAGCTCTTCAGCTTCTGGATTGGTTTTGTTGAAGATGACAGAAAACCAAAAAGGATTGGTTTGCTGTAAGTCAGCACTGTAGCCAGTGGAACTGCATTAGCTTGCAGATGAAGAGGAGGAAGATGATTTGGAGTCACAAAAGTTTTCAGTGCATTTAGGTTGGAACAAGTAACAAAGGTTAGTGACAGCGGTCATTGTAAGATCTGCTTTTGCCCATTCATATGGAGATGCTAGAATGTGAATTCAAAGCAGAAAAACTCCAGTAATGCTGCACCTTTTAAAACAACTAATTTAATAGATTGAGGACCAGGCTTCACATTTTGTTTCATTTCACATATGAGTTATGTATAGCCTCAGAATATATTTTTTCCAGTAACAAACTGCTAAGTAAATAGCTCTCTGCAAATCTTCTGAGTGGAAATGTATATGAAACTTTATTGCTTATTCAGAAAATATTAGTGTTGGATTAATTTTGTAGTAAGAAAATACTGTAGCTAGATTTCTATTATGAAAGATGCTTAGTATGTTAGAGATGACAGGACCTCTATTGATAAAAAGGGTTTGTTATTCTCTAGTTTCAAACTTAGGTAAGGGTTATGAAGTGAGATACCTAGCATTGCTTTTGTATGTAATACGTTGCCTTAACATTGCATGTAATCATGACACTGATGAAAATGTAAAAATAATTAACAGTAATGTGAAAATGTGTAATTTCAACATTACCGCCATATAAGAAATCTATTTTATCATAAATGAAGATAGGTTGTATCCTGTTAACAAACACTTAAAAGAGAAGTTAATGTAGACTAGCAAGAAAATTACACTCAGTTCTGAGCTCCAGGACTTTATTGGGGTTTATTTATCTAAATCAAGTGTCTGGTAGTCACTGTATAGCAAGCCCTCCTATGAACAAAAGAGGTGCTTCAAAAGGTAGCTATCTATAATGGGTCATCTGACTTACGATCTGAACTGATTCTTTCCAAATGCTACGAAGAGAGCCCAGAATGGCTAGCTGAGACAAAGAAGTCTGCTGCATAGAATGGAGTTCAGTTTAAGGTTATGATATTTAAATTTACAGATCTATGTGTAGGTTCCTATACACTAGCTTTGGTGTTGAAATTGCTATTACCATTAGTGGGGTTCTAGGAAATGCTGGCATTAAAGAGCAAAAGAGTCACTCATTTGGCCAGCCAGTAGGAAACACTGGTGAACACTGGTGCATTTGTCCTGCACCAAGATATCATTGACTTTGCATGTTACTGGTCTTCATGTTTTACGATGAGAAGAAAGTAATGACATTTAAGGACTTTGAAAAATAAGATGGGGAGACTAAATACTGCAATGTCGTGCCAAGACAAGACCAACTGAGAGTAGCCCAAGTTACCAAGGGCAATGTTATGCTGGAAATTCTATGATATCTCTGGGCTCCTGTTCCAGTGCTGAGCCATCTTCATTTCTTTTTTTTTTTTTCCTATTATTTGCAGGTGAAATTTTCTTTGTTCGACTTATACCTGTAGCCTCTTGTCCTTTTGTTGTTTACCTCCAGGAAGTATCTCCTTCTAGGGGTGAAATGAAAATATTAGGAAGTGTAAAAAGGAGGATTTTTTTTTTTCAGAATTTGTCCTGTTTTATTCTGAACATGTTTGATTATTGGAATAATGAAGAAAGTTCACCTGGCACCTTCCATGACCTTTATTTAGATAATTATCAGCTTTGTGTTTTAAGGGAAAGCTTTCTTTTATATTACTGCTGTTTTTAAAATATCAAACTGCTAGCAGTTCTCTTTGTTTTTAGAGGCATAATGTCCTGCTATAGAATAGAGTCAGTTAAACTCTTATTATGCCGTAAAATCCTGAGGTTTCCTCCTTTTCCTTTAGGCTATTTTAAATATTTAATGCTTTGAAGAATGCAACATTTTTGTTTACTTCCTTTCTCGGTGTTTAGTTGCACAGTGGATTAGATGACTCAAATATAAACTATGAATGAATGATAGATGTTTCTTGATTCTCCATTTGACAAGTGACAGGAGATGACACATTCACTATGTAATTTCTTTCCAAAAAAAGAGGTGTTCCCTTTTATCCTCCAAGATCTCAGGGTTCAACTTTCATTAGGATAACTGTGCATTCCAAGAACATTAGCCTTGTTATTTAATCTGTGAAAACAGTATCTGGATTTTTTTTTTTCATTATTTTTTTTAGTAGCTAAGTATTATGCACATCTGAAAGCAAAATTTTTTTTTTGTCTATTGCACAGTGAGAATTTATGTACTAGCATACTATTACAAAGTCAAAAGAAAATAATCTGCTGTGATTTTTTGTTTTTTTTAAGAATAACTATATTTAAATAGCATATCTATCTGAAGATACAGATTACTTTTCTTTTTCTACTGTGACACAGGTACAGAACAAAAAAAAAGGTTATTGCTTTTCTATAGTCTTCTTTTTGTTTTTAACAATTACTTTTTTCACGGTAAATTAAGTTAAACTAGCTGGTTAAAGGTTATCGACCTTTGATGGTAATAGAGGTTTAATGTACTTAATCAAAATCTTTTATAGTATTCAAAGCTGTGTGAATAATGGATCAGTTCTGTTCTCTGCATACTTAGGAGGTCGTATTCAGGTGTCTCAGAAAACAGTACATAGAGCCAAAATAATGTGCAAAACTTGTCCATTTAGGTAGTTGTTTATGGCTTCAATTAGTGAAAATATTGTGCATATTTCACAAAAATGGCATGGTTTATTAAATTCTTACTACCAAATGGATTAAGCTTTACTTTTCAATTGCAAAGTAGAAGGAATAAATTTCTTCTTGTGCCTTGCAGTGTAGGTAGAATCAAAAAAAAATAGAAGCTAAGGGTTAGTACAGAATCTGTAGTAGTGTACTATAGTACACTGAAGACAATGTTTAACCTTAGCCAGGAACAGTCAACTCAAATTACTCCAATAAGGAGAATTTCCCCAAAGCCAACAGTTTACATAAGGGAAATAACAAGTGCAGGAAAAGCTGATTCAGAAAAGTAACGGTGATACAGTAAAAAAAGGAAATTAAAATGTTAGTTTAAAGTTTAAAGTAATTTGAAATTATTCAGAAAATCTGGTGTGGTGGGTTAATCTTGGCTAAAAAGCCAAACACCCACCCAGCTGCTCACTCAATCCCCATCCTGAGCAGGACAAAGGGAGAAAATAGGATGAGAAAGCTCATGGTTTGAGATAATGACAGGGGAGATCATTTACCAGGTACTGTCACAGGCAAAACAGGCTTGACTTGGGGAAAATGGCCAATTGGAATAGATTCAGGTAGTGAGAAACAGAAAGACAAACATTAAAACAACCTTTCCTTGCCCTGTCCCAGGGTTGTCTTCATTCCTTTACTCCAGACTCCTCTACCCCCTCAAGTGATGCAAGGGGGTGGGGGAGCTACAGTCAGTACACAGCAGCTTCTCTCTGCCACTTCTTTTTCTCACTTTCCCTTTGCTTCAGTGTGGGTTTTTCACAGGAACATAGCACCTTCAGGAATGGCCATCTGTTTCAGTTCTCCATGGGCTTCAGGGAATCTCTGCTCTGACACCTGGAGCACCTCCTCCCCCTCCTTCTTCACTGACCTTGATGTTCCCTCAGCTCTTTCTTTCTGTTTTCTTTTTGTCTCTCTGTCCACTGTTTTCTGACCTTCCCTAAATACATTTTCACTGAAGCGCCACACTTGGCTGACAGGCTCAGCTGTGTCTTCTGGTGGGTCTTCTGGAGCTGACCAGAACCCTCTGTGGTCCACACTGCAGAGCCCCTGGCCTCTTCCCACAGAAACCGCCCCCATTGACCACCCAGCAACCACAACTGTGGACAACACATCTGGTGATGTGCTTCTCACCACTCTGGCACTTTCTGTGAAAATAAGATCAGTGTGAAAATTCCAGTTTTGTGTATCTTTCAGCTTTGTTATTAATTAAAAAAGCATTTAGAATACACACACCAAAGATGTTCTGGCATTAAGATTGTGCTACATAAACCCTTAAAAGATCTAGTAATCCAACAAGGGAAAGAAAGCCAAACAACATACATTGTTGCTTCAGTGCATTCAAGAAAAGCAGTTGGTATAGATCAATATAATTTCAGAAAAAAATACTCAAGACTTTAATCTTGAGAACTATGAAAGGCTTTTCGTAGACATTAAGGAATTATTGTTAACATACTACAATAAGAACTGACTGACATGTCAACACATACAAATTGTTAGCGCTAAGATCAGTGAACTTAAGCTAAAACTAAATCCTCTGATATATTTTCTATTTTAGAACCATATGCAACGTGATCTTGACTTCTGCTTACAAATTTTCTGTTGATAATATTGATGCAGTAAGTTGACAGAAAAACAAGCAGTGAGAACCAAACAGCCTCAGGGTGGTTCAAAGATTTTTCACACTGATTCTTGCTGATTGAGAGCTACCTACCCATAAGATTATCATGCACAAAAAAGTCTGTGGCTGATAGGGATTAGTTAGATTAGAAGTAAATTATATTTTTTTATAAAATTCCTGAGACTGTAACCTGTAGCAAGTTAGAAAAAAAGTGTTTCGCACCTATTGGTCCTGTAACCTGTCCCCCCACTCCCAGGGGCTTGGCTGCCCGTGTTCAAAGCCAGCTCTGATGTGGTACTGCTGTCTTACCTGGGAGCAGTTAGCTGAGGAAAGAGCTAAGTTGCGAGGCAGAGCTGGAAGAAACCTTGTCGTGATATGCCACCCGTCCTTTGGCTTAGGTCCTTACCCTTGGTCCTTGCTTGAGGTATGCCTATGCCCAGCCGTGAGCCTTGCTGACCCCAGTCCTGATCCACTGACTTGACTTCTTGGCTTCACATGATTTGCCTGGGGTCTGTTGCTACAGGCTTCTGGCAGTCACAGGACTGACGCTTGGCTGCGATTGCCATTACTTAGACTTGCTCGATTTTTCTTGCTTGGGTGCTGTGGGGCTGTGCCCTGGTCAGTGAGGACACTGTCCTGTTGGCTCTGTGTTCACTCTCAGCTCCTGGCTCTCTGGCACCTGTTGAGTAGCCTGCTTTTACTGCTCTCTCACAAAAACATCAAACCATAACATATTAAGAACTTCCAGATAAATCCTGAGTATAGAAGTAACATGTGTGACGAGCTCATGATATTTATCACAAGTAACCATAGACACAATACATTTGTTTTGCTTCTGAGTTCTAGTATAATTTTACAAATAAAAAATATGCAAGACATATCCACAGATGAAAGCTTTAGTATTTGAAATTGTGCCAGTTTGTTAAATTAATTACAAAAATTGTTTTTGCTTTCATACAAGTTAAGAGACAGAGCTCTTTTAACTAATTTTATCAGGAAAGGTCATCAACATCCTTGTTTTAGAAGAGAGAGGAGAAAAAAAAAAACATGTTTCAATAGAGTTGGGAGAATTGTCACTCTGATGTCTAAATGAGAAGATGGGAATTTCATTTCTGACAGCATTTTCAGACTAGGCATATGCTTTTATAGCTTTAAAGGCAAAGAGGTAGAACTCATCATCAACAATCATCAGGTACTTCTGCAGTGAATTAGACCTCTAGGCCTCAGTAGTTTTGCACGAATACCTTATTTTGCAGATATTGAAAAATTTGGCTTCTCTTCTCAGGTAACAGTTGTTACTATAATCTACCTATTCATATGCTGACCTTCTAAAATCTGATGTATGTAATGCCAAGTGGAATGCACAAGAGAACACTACTGTAATTTAACAAAAATAATACTATTTACAAAGCTATCTAGTAAGTTGCCAGAAAACTCCTTCTAAAACTTTAACGAAATAAAGCATAATAAAGTAACAACTACATCTGATTTTTTTTCATGAATGAGAATGAGTATTTCAAGAGTGGTATTATGACTTTTTTTTTTTCCTCATTGATTGATTGTGAATATGTCTTTCCTATCCTACGCTGCACAGGAGGGAAAAAAGAAATTCTAAGCCATGGTGTCAAGAGAAGAGTACAGACAGGCTCCATCACGTTCAGGATCAGAATAACCTTGCTGTGTTTACAGCTCTGTGCAGGTAGGGCAGATATAGACAGGGTAGGAGAGGTCTTAAGTAAGAGGAGAGATTGACTTCTTAAGTCTGCTGCAAGTTTTTAACGCACATTTGTGTTTGGAAGACAAGATGATATTGACCTCTCTTAAAGACTGTTAAACCCCTCGGAGAATGAGAGGTGTGGTTTACAGAAAGAGTAGCAGCTTTGTCTGTGTAATGGGTGTTACCCAAAGAGTGCTTGAGTGTTTTGCTTATTACTGGTCACAGGAAGAGGTGTTTCCCTTGCAGATGGAGAGACTTCTTAGCACTGGACATTTCTGAGGAAAATATTTTTTCTACCAATTCTCAGTTCTGTTTGTCCTGTATTTTTTTTTTTTTACCACTGCAACTTTTTGAAAGCTACTTTACCCCTTTTTATCTTAGGATTCTACATTCCTTTGGGTTGTCAGTTCTATAACCACATGCCAGAGGAGGTGAGACACCCAAAGCAGGTGAAATGGCCTTGTCAGGTGTTTTTCTTAAACAGTGAGATTTAATACATTTGTAGCATTTAGGTTAAGCTGCTGCCTGTCATCAGCACTGATACCACCAAATGCTGTGCCCTGTGGGGTTACTAATGTTTTAACTGTTATTTCTCCATCTCATGTCCTGCAGAATTTGTGAGCATGTAGCTCTTGTTCTGATTTTACAGGGTATTTGGAGCATATTTTCTATCCTGTGCCTTTCTTTTTGGCTTTCCATTGTTTAAAATGTGAATACGTTCCCATAGTCCATGCTTATTTTGGTTTTTTCCCCTATTTATTCATGCTGGCTGTCGTCCCATTTCAGCTGAATATCTAAACTACATTTCCCCTTTGAAAAGCAACATGAAGGTCATTCTTTGACTCAAGCATCAAGAATTACTTACTGTGTGAGTAACATTTTGTCATTTCATCTAAACTCATGAAAAGTATCACTCTCTGGGGAGGGACAGTGAAACTCTCCAGAATTACAAACCTGATTAAGGGAAAGCAGTTACTGAGGCCAAGTGTCCTTCTCTGAGCCTCAGAGGATAACGTGTACACGTGGTAAAAGTACTTCTCAGACACCCATTGGAGAAGCCTTCACTCTGAAGCCTAACACCTGCCTAGTTCTTGCAATTCAAAGCTTTGCAGTTCTAAGATTGCAATTGGGATTATTTTTTTCATGTTTACATACTGTTACCCATAAAACCAGATGAAGGATATGTCTCTTCTTTCCATCTTTCCATAGCATTTTCAAAACCCTTTGGACTTTTGAAAAATGAAACCTGTGGAACATGTCACTGTGATAGCTCCCTTGCCAGGTGGTTTACTGCTATTTGTTTAATGAAACATGTATAGTTCCTTTATACAACTGTTAGTTTGAAATCAATAAAGCCATCTTGATATTCATGTAGACTGTGCCTTCTGTTGCTGTGTAGCATTGTTTATGCGTTTTCTCTGAGCTGATACGTGTGATTATATTTGTGATAGAACATAGGTAGCGACTGATGCAGCTGACTTATATTCTCCGTTCCTCCTTCAGGATGAGTAAAGTTAATCTTTTAACAGCCAGATTTTTGGCACCCCATACAGGATGCACCAGGGTTCTATAAAATGCAGTTTACAAAATCTAAGGATCAGTATTTCATTGTTAGTATAAGAATACACTAATAAATTAATTCTCTAATGGTGCTGAGTGTAAGTCAGTAGTAAATTACTTGAAACAGCTGAGTGGACTCAGATGACCTCTGCCCTGGACCTGTAGCAATGAAAATTTGATGAACCAAACAACCTGAAACCTGATAACTCTGTTTCTCACTGTGTTTCTCACTCAGTACTTTTTTCTCTTNCCCTTCCCCTTTCTTCTTCCATTCTTCCAGGGCAAATTCAGAATCTGGCATTTCTAATTTGGAACTTAGTTTCCATTTTTCATGTTTGGGGTATTACTCACACACACCAGGTAGTATATGAACTTCACCTGTTACCTCTCTTCTTGGAAAACAAAACTTACCCTAATTGTTTTTTCAGAGGAAGAAAAAAATTGACGTAAATTCTGTCAGCAATACTTAAAAATGGCCTTCTTCATCAGGTATAGAATGATAAGTGTATTTTTCAACTTTAATCTTTCTTACCTGATATCACTAGAAAGACCTTTATCATGACCAGTCAAATTTTGCTTCAACTGCTCAGTCTGTCTAATGTTTAGTAAGTGAAGTCAATGCTGAAAATGATAACTAATTTTGGTTGTATATAGCCCTTCACATCCCATAGTGTTTGGGAAATTTAAAATTACACATTTGAGAGAGTTCTGTCACTGACACAAGAATGTTAAAGTATCAATTTACTGTTGCAAAAAGCAGCAAATAGGCAAAAACAGAAAAAAAAGATTTAATAGTTGCCATGTGGTATTAGTAATTTGCAAATGTCATCAGATAGTTTTAAGTCATTAGTGCAAAATGTGATGCAGGCATAAAACCAAAATGAATACACTGATTGTTAGGAGATACTCAGAATATCCTATGAAATCTACAGGCAATAGGATGGTTGTAGATTCTGCTTTCAGCTGGTTATCTAATTTAAGCTGTCAATATCACATGTGTAAATATATGTATGTATATGTTTGTCTAAATTGCATTTGTGTGAAAGATGACAGGTTTTTATCTGAATACAAAACCATCTCATTTTCTCCAGCTTAAGCTTATATTTGTGTTTTATATTTGGTGTCACTTAGTATCATTTAAGTGCCAGGTAGAAATACAAGAATAAGTAAATATGGCCAGCAAGACAGTGTTCTCACTGAACATTTCACGTCAGAACTGAAGCTCTTAGAAGTGCTGCAGGCAAATAAAATTCAGAACATAAGACAGCGTGTAGAACAGCATGTTAGAAAAAGAAAATGAATAGGATTCTTTGCTGAACAACATAAGGTACACCCATTTACATGAGTTCAAGGGCACATTAAAACTAAGAGACTTCAAACACGCTTTTACTCAAACATTGTTTTAGTAATGTAAAAAACTGCAAGAATTGTTGAGGATAAAATATAAAATTTGATTATAAAATATTTATGTTAAATATATATTATTAAGTTAATTTAGTATTTGTAACTTTTTAGCTCACTAGGAAACGTAGAAGAGAACAAAGAAATTATTTATTCGTATGGTTTTTATTATGTCCGGGCCAGGGCAGAGAGGAAGTAACCACGTGAAGCTAGGAGCAAACAAATCTAGCCCTGAATTTTGGTTAGATACTGCAATCAAGCCACAGCCACTTAGCAATTTTGCTGTACTCTGTTTCTAATTTTAAAGCTCTTCAGACTCTAGCCCATGCTCTCTTTTGGTTACAGACTGCCTTGCTTATCTTCCTTTTAAAGCTGTAGTTTGACAACTGTTTCTTCCTTTCAGTAGCAACGCTGACACAAGCAATCACAGGCCCTTCATTCCTTTCAACCCCTCCCATTTGTTCCTGCCCCATACCACGTTTTTATGGGCCTTCGTAATTGTCTAGGCTCAGCTGAAGAGCTAATCCCAGTGAAGAATAAGCCAGGCAGGTAAAAAAGCATAGAGTTTTAATGTCATTTCCTTCACAATCTCTCAAGCAATTGAGCTAACCAATTTGAGGGACTGGTGTGGGCACTGAGATGTATACAAAGGGCTGAAAGAATGCAGCCACAAATAATTTTCATTAAATAAGGTCCAAAGACTTGAGTAGCTTCCTTAAAGTGTTCAATTCTTACCCCATTCACAGCTATTTTCACACTCTCGGTGGTATGACAACTGCTTTACCTACAGCTGCTTCTGCCAGTCAGTAGGGGATCATGCCCATTTATTTCTTATTGCCAATTGGCATTAAATCGTTCACATAGGGACTGGTAAGTAAAGATATGAGTAAACTTGTTGGTAAATATAAGGAAGTAAACATATTCTATAAAAATACACTGGAGTCTAACTAAGTAGTAGTTAAGCTTTTACAAACCCAGAACACAAAATCATATATCTATTCTTTAGAGAGGAATGAAATAGCAGAAGGTTTCAGCCTTTTTTTTTTTTTTTCTTTTTCCAGGTGTAGAGCTGAATTCATTACGCCAAATGAAGATACAGAGAGCTATGACAATGCTTACAGATGTCCGACAGCTCATATCAAGTGGAGGAAGTGTGAATCAAAAGAATGATGAAGGAGTTACCCTGGTGAGTGGGAATGTGTAATCATCACCCTCTGAATATGCGAGTACTTCAGCCGTGTTCTGGTGAGCATATTTGCAAGGCAATTCTCTCTAGAAGCAAAATGAGGTAATGCAAGATTTTGGTATTCATTTGGCCCTTTTAAAAATATATGAATGTCAATGTTATGCTTGGTACAGATTTTAAAATAAGCTAGTGCAATATCTGTGCCTTTGTGACAACCTTCTTACTCTTAGCCACTGAATAAGCAACACAAAAATTTATAGCAAAAAAAAAATAAAAATAATTGGCGCTGTAATTTAGAACCGCAGCATATACTTGTGGTCTCTGACATTCTGTGTAAGAGGTGGCCTGAAATTCTCTTACTGATCCCTGGTTTAGGCTCATATCTTCTCACTGAGCCAAGCTAAACCAATGTTTTATGAAGACACCCCAGCTAGATTCAGTGTAATGAAGCATCCATCAGATCAGTGGATAAGTACTCCTTGTCCCAAATTTACAAGTTATTTGGAGTCACTGAGCGTTATTATACTTTTTTTTTCTGCCAATAAATCTTCTATCTCTTTGTTTTTTCAGGGTTGCTATTTCTTCAGGTGTCAAGTAATGTCAAAATTAATGTAATAAAATAATTTTTGAATTAATATTTTTTTCCCTAGCTAGCAGATCTATGGAATGTTCTCTTTGCATATTAAGTTATCAATCAGTAAATGGCAATCAGCAGCATTAAGATACTGGATAACTTTTTAAAATTCTTTAAATTCTTTTGTGTTTTCCTGCAAATACTGTACTGAAATAAGTAGAAAGGCACATTTTACTGAACTTTATTATTATTATTATTATTATTATTATTATTGTTGTTGTTGTTGTTGTTGTTGTTACTACTTCAGCATTTACGCTGAATTAGGTTGCATGGTACTGAATTAATTAATTAATAAACTGATTCCGTATTTTAATACCTGTGAGGTGTTTAAACTGTAACAGAAAAAGTTAGCAGCCTCGTATCTGGCATTGTTGAATCCGGCCACTGACTGTCTGTACAGAAAGCTGTAACTTTTGGGATGGCCACCCCAAGGCAGTTAACTGTTGATAAACACAGGAGGAAAGCAAGGGAGGGGTGAGAAAAAACAATGCAACCTTTAGTTTAATTTATAAAAGCATTAGTCTGGCTTGCAGTTTTCTGATATGTTGAAGCTAAGCTGCTAAGCTGCTAGATCACGGTATAATACAAAGTTCTTTCTATTGTACTTTACACGTATTGCTACTTTAGTCTGAATTGGCTTAGTTAAACTGAGTTACAAACATCTATCACTGTGTAAAATTTTTTCTGTAGTTAGCTGGAATAGCTGAAAATACATGTCTGATGTGTGTTTAACAGTAATTGCAAGTACTAGGAGAAAAGCATTGTGGATAGTTTGGTTTTTTGTTCTTTGATGATGGGATGTTGGGAACAGGGACATTTTTTGCATGAACGGTTTTTATGTTGAACTTTGTTTTTTTGTTTTTTGTTTTTTGTTTTTTTTAACTTCTTTCATAGTCTTGCAACAAGCAGCTACAGAGTGGATCATTTTGCTTTTGTTTGAGATTTCTATTATGTAAAACTTTTGTCTGACAAACTGGTGGGAAATCCAGAATTTGTTAAACTGCTCTGTCTCTATTCATGGGTGTGGAGTCAGCCAGTCTGTGAAAGCTGTATGTGTATCAAAGGGTTCTGGAAAGAGTTTTGTGTTGCCCTACATCTATCTGTACAGAGAAAACAACAAATATCTCAGTTTTAAGTAGCCAAAGAGATTTGTTTTCTCTTGATAGAATGAATATATATCTAAGTCCAAGTGTAAATTAAGGTGACTCATGCAAAAAAATGATGTCATAAATATATAAATGCACACATTCTCATAGATTCATAGCACATACATACATGTACATGCAGTACAGACACAGAACGATATATGGCAAAATTAATTTTTCTGCTAAATTCTCCTGTAATACTCCTTTCTTTGGAAGATTTCAGTCATAAAATATGTCCTTTGTCCTGTGAGCTTTTAAACTAGTTCAAAATAGCACTTGTCAAATTGATGTTTGAATAGGTAATGTAATTCCTTCTGTTAAAACAGAAGAAAAGCTGAATTTATGTCAAATTATGGGTAAATTTTGAGAATTTTGTACATTTGAAATATGAACATGTATAGCCTCCAGAATTGGTGTTCTGCTCCTAGGGCAGGGCTATTCTACTTCCTTTCCAGCAGAGGATATTTGATGAGCTGTGTTTCATGCCTTTGCACCAAGCATGACATAGAGAAAACTTTAGGCATACTCTGCAAGTGCAACTGAACCATGAATGGCAAATAATATCCTGGATTGTCATTTTGATGTGTCTCTCGTGCTCATAGTGACTTTGAAACTATACAGTTCTAGTAATCGGTTTATTGCAATACCTTTTCCTTGCCATTAGCCATCTGTTTCAATCTTCAGAAAACTGGTCTCTTCAGCTAACATTGCTTCAAGGGATAAAAATCATCTGGTTGGGCTAAATGACTTGAG
The DNA here is from genome assembly GCA_013398155.1 of Pedionomus torquatus. Classification (NCBI taxonomy): domain Eukaryota; kingdom Metazoa; phylum Chordata; class Aves; order Charadriiformes; family Pedionomidae; genus Pedionomus; species Pedionomus torquatus. The sequence continues at coordinate 472,224 of VZRU01000073.1, read as the reverse complement.
GATAGAGGTTACCACCTATAATCTCAGTTCTCCATTTCTGCAGCCTTCCTGAGCCGTGCTCTTATTGATCATGAGAATTGACTCCTTCTGACTGGGGATGTGCCAGTTTCCAAATACAATTTTTGTCCCTTTTGCTCCCAGAATTGGAGAAAATGTTTTAAACCATAGCAGAGAACCATGAGAAAACAAACACCCCTAAAATGTAACCTGCATCAGTCTGGTCATGTGAAGTAAGCGCCTCAACAGAACTATTCACCAGACTTAAGAAACAAGGGCCACCAAAACCCAAAAATGACGATTTTTTCCTGTTTTTTTCATGATGGATGCAATGCATCCTTCATGATATTTTTCTCTTTCACTTGATTATTACAAGAGCAAATAATTTGTATTGCCCTACTGTCTTTCTCTATGATCGCTTTCTCTCTCTCTCTTTCTCAACAAGTGCTGTTTGGAACTACATTGATTTTATATTGGTTTTATATTTATTTTACATACTTGATATTTATATTAAATAAAAATTATATATACATTTATATTTTATATTTATAAATGTATATATGTATACACACATTTATATTTTTTTCAGTCTCATTCTGCTGGTATAAACGCTGAACATATGTAGCCTTAAATAATATTATTTAAAAGTTAATAAATAATAGAGTTAATGTTTCTTAAATTAGCCATTAACACAGATATTTTTGAGTTTCCTCATTCCCCTTCTTGTCACTGCAGTTTCCAGTACCTGATCACTCATACTGTGTTTGCTACTCTGAATGGCAAGCCACAAACAAACATAGCTACCTTTGAAATTGTCCCTGCTTAAGCAGGAAATTGCACTACGTGTCTTCCTGGATTACCTGCTGACCTGAGTTTCTGTTCTTCTTTTACCATATTTTCCCCTGTCTCTGTGTTCCACTTTGACTCTAAAATGAAGTTTACCGATTCAGACAATCAACTGAAATTACTAAAACAAATACCTCTCCAAATAATTAAGTATCTGGAGAAGCAATGCAAGTAAAGGAAATAAAATCTCTCTAGTTGAAAATTGAAAAAGTTTTTGGGTTTGATTTTTTTTTTTTTTTTTTTTTTTTTTTTTGTGACTGATTTTGTTCTGCAAACTTATTGTCCTTGGTTTGATTATGTGTTAACTAACTCATTTTGGGGTAGCGTTGACTTACATTTGTGATATTTAAACTGCCATAGAAGAAGGTTAGGTCTAGGCCACGCTCTGCTGAAATGTATGAATCTACCCAGGTTCATGAAGTTTGTGAACGTGTTTGAAAGGATGTGTGCTTTCAATTGTATGAATAGAATCTAGTGCTCCTACATTGTTTAAATTGATGTCAATAAGATTATTTTTTTTTTGGTGGGTTTTCCTTATAAAAGCTAAAAAAGATTCAGTAGTGGTTTTCTAGTCTGGTGTTATCGTGTGCATTTTATATTTGTTGTTATCTTGATTTAGCCAATTAGGTCTGTGGGGTGGCCAAGATATGTGGTAGCCCACCATAGGTTTTTCTGAGTTCTTTAAACTATAAAGGTACTTTTATATTGCAGTTACACGTGGCCTGCGCTAATGGGTACAAGAACGTTGCATCTCTGATGCTGGATCATGGGGCTGATCTCAATGTAGTGGATAATCAGTACTGGACACCCCTACATTTAGCTGCCAAGTATGGACAGGTAAAGCATGATTTTTTCACTACCTCCTCTTTTCTTTGTGGTAGTCTTCTGTTGCAGTACTTTCAAGTCTGGGAAAGTATTCTGGCTTTAAAAGCTTACACATTTCTGTAGTACAGGTGGTATCTCATATGAAAGAGATGATTTGCGAATAAATGTTGTACAGCTGTCAGGCTTATACAGCTCCTTAAAAACAATTTACCATCAATAGCAGTTTTTCTCCAGCAAAAAATAAATTTGCAATAAAAATTTAAAAGTGCCAAAATAAGCACTTTTAGCAGTTATTTTCTTATATTCTGATGTCAAACTTCTAGTTTTAGCTAACTTTGTGCTATGTATAGCTCTCTGAATGATTGTGTAGGATCCACTTAACACAGCAGTTGCATTCAAAGTTTTCCTGTCGTTGGGTTGTGAAAAGGTGCCCTGGGGTTAGGATTTGGAGGCTGTGCAAAAAAACTCTCTGATGCATCCTAGCTCAGCCTCCCATCTTCTGCCCTTTATCCTGTCAGGTCTCCGCTGCAGCTCCTGGAACACTTGTCCCTTCCTATTCTTGTCTCCCACCAGGAGGGGCTGGGTCTCCTCTTCCATGACACAAGACTGAGTTTCCCAGAGTTCCCCTGAATACAAATTGCTTTCTTCTGTTCAGATTGCTGCTAATGGCAGCGATATCCTTTCTGACACAGTGGCTTTAAGTGTACTGACTTAGAAAATGCTGTGAATTGTAAGAGTTCTCCTCAAGCCATTCCCCTCATGCTTCTGTACTTTACCATCTTGTAAATGCCCATTTCTATCACCCTCACCCATGCTTTTAAGCATAACTCAGAATGGCAAAAAACTTCTTGATCCTAAACAAGATTCTCTTTAGTCTTCCTTTTTCTTTTCTAATAAATATAAATAAAAATCCTCATGGTCTTTTGCTGAAGTATCAACTCCGTAGCTAGATAAACTAAATTCTGTTTCTGATCTCAGTGGAGACAATACCATTCATTTACCTGTCTCTAGCCCATAACTGAGGATAACTGGCATTTTTGTTTATGTCTGTTTCTGGTGTCTCAGTTGCTTTTTTAGATTCATGTGCGTAAGCCTGTGAATTAAAAGATGAAGGTGCTGAGATGCAAGGGGTGGGACGCAGCTGATTTTATTACACCCTTAATGATATGAATATGAAGCCAAGATTGCTTTTTCAGTGGGATGTTCTTTCTTTCTTTAGGCATTTTTTTGTTTGTTTGTTTGGGGTTTTTTTTTTAGTCTTTCACTGCAGGTGATCTGCGTTTTAAGATTTAAAGAGTAGATTCTAAGCATGCTAAAATGTCTAATTAAAAGTAAAAAAGACATACATATGGGTAGACATGTAATTCAAGTATTTATGCGTATATATTATAATTCACCTGACCGGCTGTCTTCAGAAAACTATTATGTACAGAATATATTTTCAATTTTGAAAAACCTTTTAAGGACACTATTCAGTACTTATATATTGACCCGTCTTCTTGCTAATGAAAATGACATACATGTGTTTGCTTATTGCATGTGCTCTCATTTTCATTGAATAAATGCCTTCCAACCTCTTTTTGGACTTCAGAAAATAAATAATGCGCTTTATAGCAAGAAAATAGTAAAAATGT